>JAROYE020000006.1:52146841-52547881 GCA_029619315.2 Dynastes maya
AAAACGTGTAACATTTTATAAACAGCTTTATTAGTTAATGTTCTGACTCGCTTTCGAAGTCAGTCGAATTGCAATTTGGTAAACAAACAAAATTTTAAGTATGTAATATACTTTAATATTATTTATACACGTAGCTATTTTAAAAACGAAATAAAAGCGAATGCATTTCCTAGAAAATATCTTATTTTATATCTTTCCATCGATTGTACGTTAATGCAATTTAGCTGATATAAACTTGTAGAATATCTTCGATAAGAAAACATGGCATTATAGTAGTATATCTTTTATTATTTCTCTTTTTCTTTCTACATCAGTCTTTTTTTCTTTTATTTTATTTACAGGATGGTTCAGATGTAGAAGGAATTTTTTTCTGTACTGCTGATCTATTATGTAAAAAAATCTTCTTTTCAATACTTCATTTTTTAAATACAGTTATTTTACAAACTAGTTACTTAGAGTGTAAGTAAACTGCACGTTGTATACAGGTAGATATCTTACGGAATTTCTTGCATGTCGTTTAGTTAATTGCTTACAAGTAGAAATTTACATAATATTACGTCGTTTAACGACCAATAATTGCACCGTGTATACAGTCTTATTGCTCTTTGTACTAACGTAAATACGTAACAGTACATATTCCAGCTTTACTCATTAATGCAATAATAACCAATAAGATATAATTTACCATACATTTCACCACATTCATTTTCATTAAACATTTCGTATCGTACATATGAATAGTAAATAAAATATTTATTCCAACGTATTCATATTAAAAAGAAGCAAAACGCTGTGTTTCTTGTCATTGTTATCGTTTTGGAAAGTTGGTTTATATAATATGTATATGTGTATTTATATAAAACATAAAAATGTTATCGAAATTTTAAAATGTCTTTTACGTAGAGAAATAAACAAATTTAAATATATCAGCTCCTCGTTTGAAAGAATGAAATTTCAATAACGATAAATCACTCTTTAATAAATCATTTATTCATATAGAAATTTAGTCAATTGTTTAATTAAATTTCCAAAACGTCTACCTAAAATTCGTAATCATATCAAACATACAGCGATATTTAATTCAATCAGCAAAAGATAACATATAACACACTTTTTTTACAAATTAATTCGCTGTAATATTAATATAACCCGTAATATACGAGGTGTGATCATTTCTTTGCCCAGTAAAGTAAAAATATAGGAATTCTTAATATAAAAAGCGATTTGGAAGTGTGAAGATTTGAAAAAACGGCTATGTCTCTTCATGTTAAATCTTATTATAATATTCTACGAGGATAGTCCGAAAAGTTTCAAGCCTCAACGTGAAAATGGCGTTGCCCGTCAAAAAAGAGAGTCATTTGAAAGACAATACGCCTTTTGACAAAACAAGTTTTCTGTTAGGTTGGAAACTTTTCAAATTACTATCATATGTCCCAGGCGAGGACAATCAAAATTTAGTAGCTTAATTCTTAAACAACAGGTCGAGTCAACGCTTTGGCAAAGTCCATTTATTCTCAAAAATAAAGATGAAATTGATATTTGATATACAAGTTGTTATTAAAGTTGTAGAATGTAGCTAAAGATATCTGCTTCCAAATTGCCGACTTGATCAGCCTTTTTCGATCACATTGTATACAAATCACGTTAGAAACTAATATCTTACATATGCCAATCTTCATATACGTATGTTTTTTTTTCGTTAATTAAACAAAAACTAAACGATTGCACCTCGTATGTACACATATCAAAATTAACCAAATTTGCTGTTGTAGTTGTTTCGATATTCTGTTAGACTTATCATTTGATTTTTTCCACGATGCTTTTAGTGTTTTTAATACTATTAAATATTACTTATCATTAATTTTTAAAAAGATACACTCATTAATCAATTAATTGGCTAAGTAACCCATTTTTTTTTCCATTTTGGTGTTTTAATCCATTAACAAAGTAAACAAAAAACATAGTCCTGAACATAGAAGGAATAAGATCATGATTTCGATATTTGATCATTGAAAATTGAGACCACTGAAATAATGAATATTTTACAATTTTGGTTTTTGGTTTAGCATTTATACGAAGAGATAGAACATCTCATTGGGTTTTTATTGCATATGACAGAAGCGAAGTTTGCCTATTTGAGTAATGTTATGCCAATGTCTTCTTTTTTATGTTTTTTCCCCACATCAATTACCTAGTCGATTAATAAAAGCAAATTTGAGAACGCAACATTGAATTATTTTCCTTTTTTTTCTTTGTATGTATATATAATATTTTTTTGGCGCTTGTCTTTTTTTATTTGTTTGTTTTGACTTTTGTTTCCAGAACATGCTGTGATTTTCCGTTTTTTTTAGAGTTCTTGCACTTTTTGGCGCATTTTTTGATTGATTTTTTTGCAAGAAACAAAGTACAAAATAATTGTTATATTTTAACAATTCTTTCTTAAAAAAACTAATATATAATGAAGGTTTATAATAGAAATTAACAATAACCTGGTTGAAGGAATTGTTTTAGTATATTTTCTTTAGTGAATTTTCAATTTTGGGCTTCTATGTTTTATAAAAAAAAAAAAATTAAATGCGTTAAACATGTCTAAAAGCTATGTTTATCATTTGTGATTGACTTTAACAGGCCCAAAATTGGTTACTATTCATTTAACATGTATCAAAGCTGTTATTTCATTTTTTAATGATTAATGATCACTTGCACCGGCACGAATTAAAATTTAATCTAGAATTAAGTTAAAGCGATAGGTGGAATGTAACAATCAACTATAAAATCTGTCATATTCTACCTGATATTTTAACTTAATCCGAGATTAAATTTTAACTTGTGTTGGTGCAATTGACCATAAATAACAGATTTAACAGTAAAAATCACCTTATTGGTTTCATTAAAATGCAATATTTGCTAAAATTACTTATATTTTGTCAGCCATTTTCACATGAAAAAGAAATCAAAATTCATTGATTATTTTGTACTTACCCGTTTCATAAGAAAGACACTAACACCACAATTTTTTTAAAGAAAGAAAAGACGCAGTTTAATATTTTTAAATTCAAAATTCGCGCAAATTGTGCATATAAATTGATAATTTGTAAGATTTCAAAACGTTGACAACTGCTTACTAAGTTGTCATTTTGCTATTCCCTCCTTAGGGAGCTAGATCGGCTACTTTGGTACAAATTTTAAGGTCTTTAGGTTGTATTAGATTGTATCTTTTCTTTTCGCCCAACACTAAAACACCCCTCGACATACCATCCTTAAAATTTCCAATAATAATATGAGTCTTTTCGGTGCTCTGCTTTAAACAGCCGTTGAAGACTATGATGAAGAGGAGACCACGGTGCTCAAACCTCCCGGTGAGGATGAGATTAAGGATGGCCAATGGCTGGGAGTTAACGTAAGATCCCAAGGTCCTGGTGGCAAAGTGATGGTATGTGCCCATCGTTACATTACAGGTGATCTAAATAGCATGCATTCGGGACTGGGACTATGCTACAGTTTGGATAGCGAACTGCGATGGGACGAACAGTATGAGCCTTGCAAGGGTAGACCTAATGAAAGGTAATAATTGTCGTAAAATTTTCTATGAGAATTTACATGAAATCTTCCGTCTCCCTTGCTTAGAGCACACGAACAATTTGGTGTCTGCCAAGCTGGGACAAGCTTAGCTCTATTACAGGATGGTACAGCTCTTATAGGATCGCCAGGACCTTACACGTGGAGAGGAACTATGTTCGTTCAAACCATCGTCGGTTCTTACTTGGATAGAGATAGGAGCGTTTATTTGGGACCTCTGGAAGATACTTCAGAGCCAATTGACAAGTACAGTTACCTCGGTAAATCATTTTCCTTTCAATTGTTCGAACCAAAGTCCTTTTAAAAGGCAATTTTAAACTTTTCAGGTATGAGCGTTACCGGAGGGAAGTTCTTCAACAAAACTTACAACACCTACGCTGCGGGGGCGCCACGATCGAACCATCACGGACAAGTTTTTTTCTTCAATAAGCTCACCAGCGATAGACCGATGAATATAGTCTTGATAATCGATGGCGAGCAATTCGGATCGAGTTTCGGCTACGAGATTTTGTGTACTGATCTTAACAATGACGGGTAAAATCATTATTTCATTTCATTCTTCATTAAATAAGGAACCTTTTGCATCCATGTAGCTACGACGATTTGGTAGTTGGAGCTCCGTTTTACTTCAGCAAAGATAAAGGGGGTGCAATTTACATCTACTACAACTTAAGAGAATGCCAAACTAACCATAATTGCAAACATGAAAGTGTGTACGGATCTTTAGAATCGAGATACGGATTTTCGATGACGGTTTTGGGAGATATCAACAAAGATGGGTATACAGATATTGCAGTAGGAGCACCTTATGAAGGAGGAGGATCAATTTACATTTATTTGGGCGGGAAAGATGGTTTGAATTTGAAACCTTCGCAAGTAAGTGCAATTTTTTAAGGGAAATTAAGTATAACTGCATTTTTTTAAATCATTATGTTGGTAAACTTTTCTGTCACTTCTCAAATTCAATTTCTAAGTGTATAGTATTAAGAATTATTTGAAGATTTACACTAATATAAATCGTGTTATTCCTGAAATACAAAAATTAGAACTAAAAAATCATGTTATTTCTTTAAAGGACACTAAATGTTCTTCAAAATTTCACAAATATCTTAAGCTGTCAAATCTTACAGGTTATGTTTTTTCTCTTATTCTCTTGTTCATTTTACAGAAACTAAAAGCTGTACCTGATGTTATCCGTACTTTCGGTTATTCCCTAAGCGGTGGCTTAGATATGGACAATAATGGCTATCCGGATTTACTAGTTGGATCGTACAGCGAAGATATGGTACTATTGTATAAAACAAGACCAATTATCGATATCCAAATCACCATAAAAAGCAACGAATTGAAACACATCAACACCAGCAAGTTTGGTTGTGAGTCGGATCTACGTTCCAATTCAACATGGTATATTTCTAACCTACAAACATAGATTTCTAACCCATAATTTCTCCAATCCTTACAGCTTTTCTTTCGAATCGTGTTTCTCGATAAGTTCAGCTGAAGGTGATACGGATAAGCTCAATGTTTCTGTCAAGTCTAAGATTATAGCGGAAGTATTCGATACGAATAAACAATTTTCAAGAGTTTGGTTTCGAGAGAATAGTACTGCGGATTTGTACCATGCATACGTAGAACATTGGCATCCAGAAAAATGTCAGAAGGAGACCGTGTATGTTTTCGATGGAATACGTGACATTTTATCTCCAATTAAGGTTAGTTTAGAATTTGTTTGACGCCGTTATATGCAAAAATCATTGTTCGCAATTGTAAAATGAAAAAAAATTACTAAATTGGACATCATTCAAACAAATTGGAATGTTTAACTTAATTTTTTTAATTCATTATCAATTTTATTTTAGCTTCAAGTCACTTACGAGTTAATCGGGAACACTACAGGTTCTCCGATATTAAATCAAAGTTCTGTTAAGGTGTTTGAGGCATCGTTTCAAAAAGATTGTGGTGACGATGATATTTGCCAGAGTAATCTGATTTTGGCAGCAACTTTACCACAACTAACAGGTGAGAATCGCATTTACTAATGAGATTGAGTCGTAGAAAAGATTGTTGAAATTAACTTTCCTGCAGTTTCTGAAAATGAATTGTTCGTTCTTAATTTGGGTGAGGTAGAAGAAATTATTCTTCAAGTTAATGTATCCAATTTCGGTGAATCTGCTTACGAGGCTGAATTGTACATCACCCATTCTGAATCATTGAGCTATATCGCTTTGGACAAAGGGGTTTGTGGTTGAGATATATTGGGCGTGTTGCAAGGAAATATTCGGATATTTTAGCTTCAACAAAAGCTTTTATCGTGTTTCCTACAAAAAGAATTAAGCAAATTTAAGTTATCATCTTTCGTTTTCTTAATTTTACTGTAAATGTCTAATATCGCTCAATTTTGGTATTTTTCGTTTCATATTTGGAAATGTTTGTTTTAATGAAGTATCTGAATAGTTTTGTAACACCCTGTATCTTTTCCTTTTCCTTAATCATATCAGAAACAAGTCTATTTTCATTTCTAGGGCGGCATTCAATGTACAGCACGAACTAGCATGGTAAATTGTAGCTTAGGTAATCCGTTACCAAGTTACAAGAACCTAAGCCTAATCTTAAGATTTGAATACAAAGAATATATTGCTTACAATGATGGTGACGAGGGAGAATTATACTTCCACACATTCGTAAATTCCACATCGAAAGAGTTATCAAAGCAGACTGAAGTTAATCTCACAGCTACCATTAGAAAACAAGCCGAAGTACATATAGAAGGGTAAGTGTAGTATTACATTGCATTTTCTTGAATCCGTTTTGCAATTTTATCAATTTCACAGCTACTCGACTGGACACGTTGTATTTGGTGGCGAGATCAAAGGAGAGGCAGCGATGGAACATTACGAAGACATAGGCAAGCGTGTTTTGCATTCTTATCTCATTATGAATGAAGGTCCTTGGCATGTTGAGAACTTAACGGTGGCTATCCATTGGCCATGGCAGGTTGCTAACGATAAACCTCAAGGGAAGTGGTTGCTTTATTTAGAAGAACTCCCTATAGTCGAAGGTATGTTCGTCTTAAATCTTTACTTTATTAAACTTTTATTTCATCACTTACTTTTCAACACCGCTGTCCATATATTACTTTTGAGCAATAGTGTATGTACAAGAAACGATACGTCACACGAATTTTAGGTATATAAACCCGTGCAGAATTTTATTCTGCAGTTTTCTCATGACCTTTCGTCGTTTACTCCAAGAATTTTATTTCGTTTTATTTTAAATCGAATTTCGTTTTGTTGTAAATATTGTAAATAAATTGAAATATTTCATGAATTCTGGACAATCGCTACCCCGAGGTAAAAGAAAAAATGATAATGAACATTGTGCACAAACACCACACAGTAATTTTCAAAGTCCGCATTTAAAACTAATTTTCACTCACGTTTGACAGTTCACGAAATATCGCGAGTTGTCAAACGACAAAATATTTTTTTTTAAATTAAGAAATGCCCGTGGTGTCATCTAGTAGCGAGAGACACAATTACTTGTGAATTCTTGCTTAAGCCGCTAATATAGAAGTTCTTTTGCCAGTGAGAGCTGAAATATTTTAAAGATGAATTTATTTTATTACAATTACAAATACGGATCAAGTTTATTCATAAAATAATTAATAAAATTATTTTCCACTTTGAAATTATCAAAAGCTGTTATATCTGGCCCAGAGAGGGAAGCACGTGTTACAAGGTTATGGGTATATTCCTTATTATTAAGTATAGAGATTTGTTCAGATTGGCAAAGATTTGAGTATTACTTGAGATTTCATCAAGGAAAATTCTGAATAGTCCAGAAATGATTGCAAGTATTTCTATTGTTTTAAAAAAGCGCTTTGACAAAGTGCCTCGATGTAGTTCTTAAATCACTAGAAAAAGAAAGGTAAAGAAGCACTTATTAAGTGCTTCAATTACTTTTACAGTAATTGAAGTACTTGTAAAATAATTGAAGCTCTATTTTTAGTATTTCGATTACTTTTGTTTAAAGCACTTCTAGCAGCGTTCGAAGAATTTTAAATACTTTACAATGAGTACTTTGTACTTGATATTTCTATTGTTAGTACTTGGTGCTTTACTTTTTCACGTGCATATTAACATTTTTTAATTTCACCATACAGAAATGACATTTTCCAGACTTTTACTTATTTTAACATCATTTTATAGGTGCTGAATGTTACGCTAACCCGCCCTATGCCATCAACCCTTTAAATCTAACAGCAA
Organism: Dynastes maya; assembly: GCA_029619315.2. Classification (NCBI taxonomy): domain Eukaryota; kingdom Metazoa; phylum Arthropoda; class Insecta; order Coleoptera; family Scarabaeidae; genus Dynastes; species Dynastes maya. The sequence continues at coordinate 52,154,689 of JAROYE020000006.1, forward strand.
AAACGGGTGATATAGGAAACGCCGCTGAATCCCTATTAATGCCTTTACGTAACCTTCGAATGCCCGATTATAATTTCACGCCTCCAACGTTACCACCGCCATCTACTCGCAAAAAACGGGATGCCGAGTTCGTCGTCGCGCCGAAAGAGATAACAGCAAGCGATGGAAAGAAACGGAAAATCGTAACTATGGTAAATTTTAACTTTTTCTTTTTTGCCTTGGGATTCTATTGGATTCATTTTGACGCGTTTTTCAGGATTGCAACTTGAACACCGCCAAGTGTATAACGTTGATGTGCAGCATCAAGAAATTAAATAAAAGGACCAGTAGCACCATCATGATCGTCTCGAGGATATGGAATTCGACTTTAGTTGAAGACTACAATCATGTAGATTGGGTCTCTATAATATCGCGGGCGCAAATTTATCTACATGATAAATCTATCAAACAAGATATTACGGATGATTTCACGCAGGTAAGATATAGATAATAATAAATAGATGCATAACCTCTAAATCTCAATAAATGACAGTTGTAAATGACGTTTTCGAAATTGACAAACAGTGATTGTAACTTTCAAACATAAAATTCATATCATCAAATCAAAATATATTTTTATGCAGTGTTCTCAAATTTAAGGCATTTATTTTAACAGTACATAAAATTCGTTGAAATAAATCATTTTACTAGAAATCTACGAATGATTAATAACTTTTCAATTTATTGGGATACATTGTCGTATTATTTATGTATTATCTGTATTACATCTACAGAATTCAATATTTTATCATTGTTTTGATAAAATATTTATAAATTTATCTTCATCCGTTTGAATTTTATAAGCGTATTCCATTAAAAAAAAAAATAAGTTAACTAGCGCCATCTACGGATATTTATAACAAAGTTTTCAGAATTTTAAAATCTTTCATTCCCGAGATATCGCGTTATCCCATTCCTGGTTAAACACGCTGCATATTCAAAAATTATTAAATATCTTTTTTGTGCAGGTTGAAACCATAGCATATCCTGAGATTCGACAACAAGAAGATAGAGGCATCAATATTTTAATAATAATAGGAGCCATACTAGCGGGGATCTTACTGTTAGTGATACTCATTGTGATATTATGGAAGCTGGGCTTCTTTAAACGGAATCGCGTTAATGATCCAACGTTATCCGGAAATTTGACTAAGCAAAGTGAAAATGAAACACCTTTACTGGGACATTGAAGAATCCTATAATGTGAAATTTTGTATAGGGTCTTTCGCGTTTTGACCGATTCGGAAGAAATCGCATTTACTGTTAACGGCCGCGAAAGCCTACGAATGTTTAGTGCCTACAGTTGTGTAAATAAATCGTAGGACGTAAGTTGTAGCTTTTAAGATCGAGTAAAGTGTAAATAATAAGTAATTATTAGGTTATTTAAAGTGAAACTGTTAAGTTTTCAAAAAATCTGTTTAAAACTAAAAGTGTTCCCTCAAAAATATAATTATGTTGGCGTCTTTTACTTAAGCGAATTATGTCACTACATCTTTTTTTTCTAGTACTTACACTGTAATGTATGCAATTACGAAGAAAAAAGAAGCAGGGTGGCATATTTTATCGGAAGACTAGTCATTAAATTTTATTGAAATTAAGCATTTTTTATTCTATTAACAGGAAATAATATATTAGCCATTTTTAACAAATTAATAACGACTGATATGTTTTTACGACGCCAAACTGCTTCTGATTTTATCCATTGTAGATATCAGACCACTCTCTTAGTTCTAAGTTCCAGATTCAATTATTTTTTTATTTGATAAATCAAATTTATTTATTCTTTTGTTGTCAATCGTATATCATTGTAAATTGTGCACATATAGGGCAGCTACCTATTGTAATTTTATAGAATTAAAATAGTTGTAGTTCAAATGAATGGATTGGGTGTTTGAAAGAGGTATACAGATCAGTTTGCTCAAGTAGATATACCACCGCATTGCGAAATCATCCGTTGAAAATAGACAGTTCGTAATAATAAAACTAATGATATGTAATTGTTCAATTTTATTGTAATGCTGTATTCGAATAAGAATCATTACAGCGTGTTGTAAAGGATCCCCCATACCCTATTGGTTATTGGAGGGTAAGGCAAGCGAAAGTGAATTTAATATAATTTATGTATCTAGTTAGACGTACTGATCTGTATATTAGTTAGATAAAACCGTACTTATATATTATAAAAAAAAAAAGAAAAAATGTTAACGACTTAAAGCAGGTAAAAAAATATATTTCTTTTTTGTTACAGCCGTTTTCTTATTTTAACCCTATATTGTTCAAAGTTTGAGGTTATATTTTAAACTTTGACATATTGTGCTTTCCGTCAAATTTTATAGGTTATGTCAATTTTGTCATGAAGGCTGTTTTACACGACGCATAATTCTACGTAAATCGGCAAAGTCACACAGGAATAGGGATATCAGATGCAGTTTACCCATCAAGACATTCTCTTTTAAAAATCCGGACGCTATTTTCGTATTTAGTTCTCTCTTCAAAAATTAAACTATCGCTTACCATGTTACCTTAAAATGAAATACTAAAAATATGAAGTATAAAATAAAACCTTAAACGTTTTATACTCACACCCCGTCCATTGCATCCACTTCAGTAAGAACGTAGAACAAAAATAAACTTTTATAACTCGCTTCCCAAGCAGAAATTTTAAAATTCGCGGACAATTTAAGCTGCTAGTTCCGGCAATAAAGATTATATTCGCATGTAGTACACCAAGGAATTAGCGAATATGTCCTTTATTACCGAGACTAACAACTCAAATCTGGACGTCTGGTAATCCTACATAGGAGCCAAACTTAATAAATATGATCTCTTAAGAAATAGACAATTCAAAAATAAAAATTTTGCATGCGCTATGCATAATTATACGGTTCGGTGAACGCGACTTATACTTTGTTGTGGCTGCCATCTATTGAAGTGAAGATGAATTATTTAAAAATAACCTTCCAAAGTGGCGCCATCTACACAGAATATTATTAATTATCGTTATGTGTTCACCCAATATTAGCAGTATTTAGCTGAATGCTCACATGGACGTACTATTTCAATTGATTGGAAAAACAAATCGCTTAGATATTTTATACACATTTAATTGTATATTTCACTTAGTGTAGATTAATTATCGTATTCATAACAGTGCAAATGAATATATTAATAATCGTCTATGTATTACAAAGCATATAAAAAATTTATTTTAATAACGTAAGAGATAAAAACTAGATTACACTATCACATTTATAATACAAAACTGACAACCTTCGAAAAGATCTTATTTCCATAAAACTACCACGTTATTATCACGATCTAACTGGTCTTCCAATTGCTGAGCACTAACACCTGTTGCGCAGCAAATTTCATCCAAACTTGCAGCTCCCGATAGGGATTTCTGCAGCTCCTGATTATCTCCCAAGAAAATTGGATATTTATGGACGCGTCTTATGATCTCTTCCAGTACACCGAATTGGACAAGTTTCCTTTCGTTTATCCTCAAATTTGAGGGATTAAAACGTTGACACAGATCTCTGATCGTTGTGCCTCGTGTCATCGCAGCGTACATCCTAAATACATCTCTAATGCAAGGCAATTGCCTCTGAGATTTCGCTACGTAATTAAGGCATTTTTTCTGTTAAAAAATAATGAGTAATCAATAATAACATATTTCGATTTTAAACCATACATACCTGTAATTGAGAATTCTGTGCTAAAACTTTCAGTTTGGGTGTCGTACAATAAACGTTACCGTATTGGAATAAGGGTACTAAAGCAACGACTCCGTAATATATCAAATTTTGCACACAAGCTTTAACTAAACTATTTTCAACATCCGAGAGAGCTGCAATTCTCGCAATATGATTGAATCCATCAATATAAGCTGCTACCTGCTGCGTTGTCAAGTCCCACTGTTGTGTCGGTAATGGTTTAATGAAGACTGGCACCTGATAATCAGCCACTGGTAATGGATCACTTCTTATTTTGACAACCTTTAAATGCGTAGCAGTTGGACCAACAGATAATGCGCATTCACCTTTTTCATATAGAAACAAAAGGAATATAGCAAATATAAAAGATTTTTTAGCACTTACCTTTGGTATTTAAATCGCTTAAAACTTGTTTCAAAATTGGTGTTAGTTTTGTCGCTAATGCACCATCCGATAAAAAACTATTTTCGATTTCCATCGCAGTTAAATAATCTGAAAATTTAGTAACAACCGGTTCGTAATGTACAGTTCTTGCTGTACTATCACATACAAAGCATAAATTAAATTGGAATGCATTTCTAGCATACTTTTTGTCGTCGATTCTTACTGGAAATCCCAATATTTTATAATCAGATAACGTTCTACAAAACACAAGCTTAAATTTGATATACTCATGGAAAAAAGCACTTACACTGTTATAGTACTTCGTTGTAATTCTGATTTTGTAATTATATAAACGCTGATACTATCTAATAATTCTTTCGAAATATAGTTCTCGGGGACCTACAATTAAATTAGGTCGACAATAATATAAATGGATTTTCATCGTACCTGGCAAGATATAATTGGTCCCATTACTGGATGAAACTGGCAGAAAAATATGCATCTTATTGGACCTTCCGATGTTGCCTCTATACTTTTTTGCATCAAATCCATATTATGTTATTAAAACAGTAAATTATCTGGGTTGTTGTTATTGACATAAAGTGTAAGTAATTAAAAATTTTTCCTAGTGAGGCTGTTTATTTAAAACCATATAGGGATGATAAATTTAAATAAAACTGAAAATGTCACGAAAACCTAACATTCCTTTTTTATATCATCAATTACCATAGATTATCCAGATGTAAGAGGAACTCTAAAATTCTAGTTATTAGGCGCATGCGTTAAGTGGCCATGTTGTTATATTAATGTTATACGACCATTTTAAAATATTTGATAAGAAATATACAAAATTGTTTGGTGATCTGACGATATGTTTGTTATATTATATCATGCAATGTATTTCTTGAAGACTTCTAAAACGTAGCTAAAAAGCCTCAAGTTGCATTTAATCATCCTTGTAATACTTTACCACAGGAATGTTTATTAAATTTATATCTTCGATTTAGAATTTTCTCTATATTAAAATTTATTCATTACACTTCTAATTATTTAAACATAAAACGTTTATAAATAAATCAATTGCGTTTGTTTTAGTAGGCAGACTTTCACAAGGCAACAATAATTTATGGCTTCCATCAGTAAGTTGTGTGTGCATATTCTTGTGAAATGTGCATTGAATTACCTGCTTTGTAGACATGTCCAACTTTTTCTTTGAGCGATTATGTATCATCACTTACACAAAAATCTGGGACAACTCTTATGAGCTCATTTTGACGTTTTTTCAATCGTATGACAATGACTTGTCTATTTATGATTGACACTGACACACGATTTGATATATTTCTTCATAGTTTACTTTTGTAAACTATGAAAAACATATTTAAAATGGATAATGTCGCTTGTCCCAGATCATTATGCAAATGATACTACATAAATTGAATTTGGCGAAGGCGCACCACTAATAATATGGCGTTTTTACTTCAAGGTCATAGGATTTGGGCCGGAAGGATGAAAGCGACGCTACAGGCGTGAGTTTCGCATCGTATAGTCTATGACGTTACCAACATGAAATAATAAAAACTTAAAAGGCAAGGATGATTGAATTTGACATTTTATTCTTGTTAAATTTGGAAAGAAATGAATTTATTTGAAAAAATTCAATGAATTTAGCTTGAATAAAGCATATTTAGCGAAAAAATTGCTATATCTAAACGTTATTCTAAAAAAAGTTGTGAAATTTGGGATATGTTTTGATGGTCATGGGACTATGATAAAAATTGTACCTTTGACCTCAATACGTTTACCGGCAGATTATGCTCAATGCAGAAAGAAAAATTAACAGTATCGCAATCTGCAGAGCCAAAGATGCTCGTCAAGACAGGCCTCTTAATAGTATCCAATCCAAAACATATAGGGAAAATAATACCATCACTGAAGAAATATGTAAATAATACGTTGTATATCCAGTTGCTTTCATCGTTGAGAGATCCCTTTGGATCTTTCTACCCCAATTTATTTAATACATGGCCGAAATTTCGTCAAACAATCACAGGAATATATAAACAGGTGCTTTTACATTAGTAAGAATAGAGGTTAGAATAATTTTGTACGCTCTTCAATTTAAGGCAAATGATTTAGATGAGATAGATATACGAGTACTAATATCAGGATTAAAGTATAAAAATATGGAATATATTCGAACTTCACGACCAATAGATTTAGTGATATTTGATCAGGAACATCCGGAAATAGATATCAATAACTTCATGAAAAAAAGAATACAAAACATTACGGAAGGCTGTACATTTCTTACTACCGCTACTGGACTAATCGAGGAACCAGTCGTTGATCCAGTAGACAATGATAATGTTTATAAACACAGCGTTTTAGGTGGTACATTTGATCGATTACATACTGCACATAAATTATTGTTGACGGAAGCAAGTTTACGAGCTACAGAAAAGATTACCGTTGGTGTTACAGATGAAAATATGTTAAGGAGTATGTATTCTGTAATTTAGCGATGAGTTTTTTTGTTATTAAAAGGTATTTTTCTTTAGATAAAACTCTATGGGAATTAATCGAACCTATCGACAAACGTGTCAATGTCGTAAAAGATTTCTTAGATGATATTAATTCCGAATTGATAAGGGACGTTGTACCTATATCGGACTTATATGGACCTACAAAAGATGATCCAACAATGGATGTGATCATCGTTAGTGCGGAAACTGAACGCGGAGCATATAAAATCAATGAAGGTCAGTTATTGGAATACAAAATATTTAATAAATTATATTCGATTTAAATTGAAATATGTATTCATAGTAAGATGCGACAAAGGTATGGAACCTCTTAAAATAGTGACCATCGATTTAATCGATGAGCCAAATCCTTGCCCCAACGAAGAGCTCAAAGTAAGTTCTAGTACATGCAGAATACGAAGCCTTGGACAGGTGTTTAGGCCGGTTGTTCCAAAACAGGACCTTCCGAAGAAACCATACATTATTGGTTTAACAGGTATTACATTCTTCTAATTACAGCAATATATGTATTGTAGATTTGAGTCTGTTGTCTTCTTAAATGTCTAGGAATATTGGCAACACTGTCACATATAGCTCAACAATCCGACGTTACCCGACTCCTTCTTAATATAGTAAATTTGGCAACATCCAAACAGGTTAATGAAATGGTTTTTTATTTTGTGTAAGTTCGAATTAAGCGCTACTTATATTCTAACGTTGCCAAATCTATGGTAAAGAAAAAAGGTATATCTGGCAGCGCTGGATTGTTGGTTTACTTTTCAATCTTTTGCGAACAAAATGTAATAAACTTTTCCTTTCACTATTAACTTTTTTTAACATAGTAGAATACATCAAAATAGCTGAAATAACTAACTATAAATTACTTTGAACAAACCCAAACGGTACATCACATCAAGCAAGACCCGTTTGTACTAATATGCGCAATGTGTATCTGTACCAATAGTAACTAATATTAGAGTCCTTAAGTTGGCAATACATGCACGTGAAGTTGGTCACAGTGAAGAGGAAAACGGTGATGATACAGATGTAGAAGTAGCGATGTTGATTGTCAAAGGAAATAAGACGTGTTTTTAATATAGAATGAAGAAATACAAGTTAGTTTTATTGAAATACAACCATCGAGCCCTCCGACTTACCCCTATGGTTGGTGCACACCTATAGTAAACTGTTTTACCGACACAAATTTCCTACTTTACCGATATGGCTAATAGTGATTATACTGTAAAAAATTACAAATTAAACATATTCTTATTTAAAGGAGGAATTTGCACTGGAAAATCAACAATAGCTCAGCGTTTAAGAGAACTGGGTGCTTACGTCATTGACTGCGATAAATCGGCGCACAAATTGTACGCGCCGGGCAAACCTGCGCACGCTAAAATCGTCGGAGAATTCGGCGAAGACGTCGTGGCATCCAACGGGGAAATCGACAGACGAAAGCTTGGAACAATCGTCTTTAAGGATTTGGTAAGTTAAGGTACACAATTGCCTACGTCATTCGTCAATATCTAAGCTAAACCGATTCGCCTTTGTCCTAGAAACAACTGCAAAAGCTCAATTCGCTTCTCTGGCCGATGATGATGGAGGAAATCCAGGAAGAGATTAGAAATTGCAAAGCAGACGTGGTAGTCGTTGAGGCGGCGATTCTCTTGGGCGCTGGGTGGAATAAACGTTGTCACGAGGTAACCCTTTTTCATCTCTCGAGATGTGTATTTCTTTAAAGTTTTAACAATCATTCCCCATTGTTTGATTTTATTTTCTAACTCTACATTTCACAGTTAATTTTTAAAACATCAAAGAAATTAGATATGATTCATGTAGCCTTTAAAATGTTCTTTACTATTTGCTTTTGCTTTTTTTCGGTCCTTTGCTATTCCTTCCCAATTCTTTATACCTACACAATGGTTGATTGACATTCTAGCTATGACAAGTGACAAGCAGTCCTGCCAACAATATCTAACACCAATCCGCCAATCTCTCAATATATTTCAAAATTATTTTCTATAATTGAAACTACGATCGTGTAGAGTCATTCATGCGGTGTTGCCAACATAAGAAAAAAGTCGTTAATTATAGGGAAATTTAACCTTAAAAACGAGAAACTATTAAAAATTAATATATAACGATTTTTAACTGATTTAAAATAATAGCAACCTGTCAGTTTAATAATAATAATAATGTAATGGAATTATTTTTGTTGTTTTTGCTATTATTAGCATCTGCCAATATTAACGTCAACGCAAGTAAAATACTATGGAGATATCTGTTATCGACATAAATTTAACAAGAATTAATTTCAAATAGAATAGATAATCATGATATTTTTCTACTGCCAATCGCCCCAAATGTCATAGTTAGTGTAAAAAAAATTGTGTACGTTGCCAACATAACATTTGTGACCAAATTCTATATACAATTATTGTTATTAAAATCGAAAATATCCTAAATATTAAACTGAAGTATTTTATTTTGATAACAAAGTTTGAATATTTGAATTTAGGGAAAAAATTCTTCGTTGGCAACACTGGATCATTGACGACATAATAGAATGTTTTGTTCAAATTGTATATATGTATTCAGATTTGGGCGGCTATAATTCCACCAGAAGAAGCAATCAGAAGAATGCAAGAACGGAACAAATTGACCCTGGAAGAAGCAAAAAGACGTCTAGCCGCTCAGATGGAAAACAAAAAATACGTTGACGCGGCAAACGTGGTTATCTGCACATTGTGGCCAGTCGATTATACCAGAACCCAAATCGATAAGGCGTGGAACCTTTTAAAGGAACGAATTTCGTCTTGAAGTATTGTAGAAAGTTAGGAAAGGCTGAAAATACCATGAATTCTTCGGACTCACATTTACCGTATGATTATATTCAGAACAATTTGCTAAATACCATCGTTTTAATTGGTTATTTTTCCTAGTCTCCGAGTCTAAAAGGTATGATTGCTAAACCAATTTTGGGAAAATATGTGTGCATTTAGGGGATTTTCAATTTAATAAGGTACCTTAGAGGGATTATAATGATAATTATTTTTATATGGATAAATAGATTTATGATGTAAAACATATGTTTGAATAAAAACGATTATTGTAAATAAAAGTAAACTTTTCAATACCTAGCCCGTATATATATATTTTATAATAAATAAAATCAATAACAAATGATAATCTGGCAGCAATATAAAAAACGTTTGCAAACTGTTTAAGAAGAAATGAAAATAGGAATCTGCATTGCCTACTTTAGTATTTAATTCTAGATGGCGTTGAATGCCGTTACTTATTTCAAAGCTATCTTAATTTACAATTTCAAAGAAAAGAGAAAGAATAATTACTTGTAATTACCAACTAAAATTTTTGAATATTTTTTTTTACTAATTATATTTAAATCATTTTTCTAATCGATGCAAATTAAAAACCTTCTTGAGGAAATCTCAAGTCTGTTTTCTTCAGATTTTCGCTAATCCACTCATCGATTTCCTCGTTCAGTTCTTCGCTGAATTGCATCTTCCAACCACCTGTCTTTCCTTGCCGGACGAATCCATTCTCTACGTCCCTTATGACGCCCAATTCTTTCAATAGCTGACTATTTACCGATGGATTATTTTTAAAATTATCAATCCTTAAATGTTCCTTTAAAGCATCGACTTGTTTCTCTGTCAGATTTGTTTCAAGAAAGGACGCTACTTGTTTTATTGTTGCCATATAATCCTTAATCGTATTCTCATAAAATAAAAATAAAAGATTTGGATTGGATCGCCTTTCCCAACCTTCCTGTATATGATCCCAGTATGGCATCCAAGGTTCTAAAATTCATTGTTGAATGGGAAGAAATAGAGAAATGGATGATCGAATACTTACGTAAGTTTCGTTTAAAATAATTCCAGTACTTAACTAAATCGCCTTCGTATCCTTGCGTTCTAAAAAGTTTATTTAAATGGTAAAATGATATTATAACATCTTTAGGATTCCTTGCAATATAAATCACCTACAATTTGCTGCTTTTATAACCTAAAAACGATTTTAAAGGTAAAATTTACCTTACAACCTGTATCCAATAAATTTGGTGGCAATAAACTGAACGGCAAGTGTGATTTGATAACCCTTCTCGATTTTCTCAATGGTAAATTCAAATATTCCTTCCTGGTTACTTCCTCGACTAACTTAGATCTGATTGGACAATAACTATTCTCTTTTAAAAACTCTGCTTTGACTTCAGGATGAACAAATGAGCTAAACCTTTAAAAATACTCGTTAGCAAGAAGAATAATATCAATTTTGCATGTAAATCTTACTCTAAAAACGGACATCGTTCATTTAAATTAATTCTCTTAGCAGTTTCAAAATCTAAATCATTTGCGATCAGCCACACCATTTCTTGCGTCCAAGTAGTGCCTAATTTATAACACAATTTGTGTGTAAAAAATGAGCTTCTATGTTTAAAAATAAAGTACCTGATCGTGGGAACGTAGTAATCCAAATATCATCGGATTTGACTTGGAAATTGTAAAATTCTTCGGCTTCATTCTCATAGCCGCTTGGAAAAAAGTATTTTTTTGGTCCCACTTGTACGAAATAAGAGCGTTCACCTAGAATTTTGAAGGTAGCACAACAAAAATTTTGAATTTGGGGAATTTAATTTTCTCAATGTGGTGAAGTGATTTGAAAAACGCGCCATATTATTTGAAATTCTATACATATAATTGATAATTATTTGCGATTAATGTTAAAGTGCGGTTTGTAATCTAAGTATTTAGAATAAGGTCGCCTGGCAATAACATTTTTTCCCCCATACAGCAAGAAGGGGCATTGATCCTAGATCGAAACATAGTAAAATTGAAGTATCAGCTTTAATCTACAAACGCAATAAATATTATTGCCAAACAATATATTTTTTGTTTACCAAGTTAAAAAAGTAAAAAAAAACGTTAATTAATAAACGATAATGTTTACCTGTAAAATCTTTCAAAAGTTCCGCATTGATTTCCGGACTAACTTTAGAAATTTCGAACGGAAACGTTTTGTTCTTGTCTTGATTGTTATTAAATATATCTTCGTTAACTTTTGAAGGTGCCATTTCAGTTGCAATCGATCAATCACATTAACTACAATTGCACAATTTAAAATAAAGATAGAAAGTGTTCGATACGCTTTTCCTTCTTTTAATAATTGACCGTCTCTTATCCCCTCTGCTTTTAAGAGCCTATTGCGTTACTATTGGCATTGTTCAAGTAATTTTTTTTTAATTACCTGAGAAACCTAGATTTTGTTTACAACAAAACACTTTTCCATATCTTATTTACTAATTAAAACTTTATCGTTATAAATTTTATATTCTTACCTTCTTTTGAGAAAGCACTTGCCATCCAGATATAGGTACTACAAATATTTTATCCAGTTTTGGGGTCACTTTCTTATTTTCACCTTTAAAATTGATACAAGGAAGAAAGAATGTCAACGAATACAGTATACACGCATGTGTAGTTTGGGAAATGAGATCATATTATGAATAAAAATTAAAAAATCGAGAATAGTAAACAATTACTTTCATTTTGAATATCTTTTCAAACTCGAATTGGGCGCTTTTTTAATCATAGTTACTTTTATATCTAACAGTTGGTGATTTAATGAAATTAATTGCTGTCAAGTTATCGCACCTGTTATATGTACAAATGATTGGCGGGAATTTAAAGTTTGTAACAGTTTGCGAAGCTGTTTAGGTTAAATTTTTAATGCTTTAAAAATATTAAGCAAAAAGTTGACTTAGAACTAATATTAGTGATGAGTGATACTGATTATAGAACGCAAATCGCCTACAAAAACCTCTCCAGTCGATTCTCGCGTAAAAATGACGATTATAATAATCAATTCTTCAAAATATACAATGTTAGGTTAGATCGCATGAATAAGTACCTTTTAGAAGCCATAAAAAAGAAATGGGGTGATAAATATCCCATATGTAAATTGTATAAAATAGCAGAAGAAGATGAGGAAATTTGCGTAGTAATCGGAACTCTTTTTAAAGACCAGAAATTGAAACCTTCTGTTCTAAAACAGCTAGCAGAGTCGAACCAATTGATGCCCCAACCTATCACAAATCATTTTACAGATGAATCGGATGTGTTATACGTTGAAGATGAGCTCCAAAGATTTCGGCTAGAAGGAGTTTTGAACAGAAAGTTATTAGTTACAGGAATTACATGCGCCTTACTAGGTCGTGATAAAGGTGATGGAAAATTTGAGGTTATCGACTACACCTTTGCCAATTATAGACCGCAGATAGAAAGGCCCTTAATGGAAAGTGATCTATACGTAGTTCTTTTAAGTGGATTAGATTTATCGCATCTCGAAAAATCATCATTATCAATAAGGTTACTTGTTAATTGGTTAAGTGGTTATTTGGGTGATATAAACGGAGTGCGTAGTACAGAAATTGCTAGAGTAATAATAGCTGGAAATAGTGTGAAAACATCCTCCGATGATGAACAAATGAAATTCACCATGACTGTGCGTTCCCGTCAGAAAGATGACGTCGTAGATGCTATTAAAACACTAGATGCATTTCTGTCGGAATTATGCCAAGTAATCGATGTGGATTTGATGCCAGGACGTAACGATCCATCGAACTACGTTTTACCACAGAGAAGTTTACATCACTGTATGTTTCCGCAGTCTAAACTGTATAAATCTTTCAATCGAGTTACTAATCCTTACGAATGTGAAATCAATGGCGTTACATTGTTGGGATCTTCAGGAGAACCGATATCTGATATTTTAAAGTTCTCGGAACTTGCTGAACCAATTGAGGCATTAGAAAATTGTCTGAAATGGAATCATATAGCCCCAACAGCCCCCGACACTTTGGCTTGCTTTCCTTATTATGATAACGATCCTTTTATTATAGAACATTGCCCACACGTACTTTTCGCTGGGAATCGGAAGAAATTTATGACGAAACTTGCCGAAGGTAATAGGGAATTGTGCAATTTTGATTTAAAAAATTAGTTCTTTTTTTCTAGGATCCGAGGGACAAGTTACAAGATTAATTTGCATACCAGAGTTTTCTTCAACGTTTACTGCGGGGATATTGAATTTAAAGAATCTGGAGTGTACCTCTATAACCTTTAGAATTAATTAAATTGGTTGTTTTATTTAATTTATAATATAAAATCTTTTTTTATTTAATATTAATTTATTTATGAATCAAACAATGCGCAAATAGCATTTACACTTTATTTATTCACTTTTAAACCTTAAAAAAAATTAGGAGAAATTTTAAACTTTAGAATTAACCAATCACGTAAATATCCCCGCTCCAATTTTACGAAATTTAAACGGCTTTCTCCGATTACGTCCGCTGTAAAAACAAAATCCATCATTTACAATTCATGTGGAATAAAAATTAAAGTACCAACCTAACGCTTTTAAAGAATACTGTTTTCTGCGGAAATACCGACGGCGTTAAACTTTCCAGGTAAACGTCTAAAAATGAACATAGATGGCGCAACTGAGCTGACAGCACCCATGAAGCGCTGGATATGGCTGTACTCCAGCCTAAATTGACCGCACGTTCCATATCCTGTCGGATTGAATGGTTGTTAAAAAGAATTTCTTTCAAATGTTATACTTACTCTTATCTCGTCCGAATTACCACTGTGAAATTCTCCATTATACTTCAAAGTGAGTGAAAATATTGGAGATTTTAGTGGGTAATTGTTTTTGATCACGATTACAGATTGCAGGGTCGCTGCAAAAAAAAAATTGAAGTATAATGATGTTTTAAGAATACATCAGGGTAAAATTGATTTGAAGTCTGTAAACTGTCTGACTAGAGATAAAATCTTGTATTATCTAGTTTTATTGAAGTTTTCTAGATAATTTTAAATGAATCCTTGCAGTTAGTTCATAAATTAGAAAATGCGATAAAGCCTATATTGGACAAATGAAACTGGAGCTAGGCGCCAGATTCATAGAACACATAGGTCATTACCGCTATGGAGGAATTGAATCCTCAAGTATAGTACAACACAAAAGAATGTAATAATAAAAATTTTCACTGTATATTGGATTTAAAAAAATATAAAACGAACCTTTTGGTCTTGAAATTGTAGCCAAATAAAACAAATCCGTAGCCTGCACAATCTCATTCTCGATAAGCTGAGCTGTGGCGGGTAACTGACAATAATTTTGCCAACTATACGAAGCCCATTTGGTTAAAGTTGATTCAGCGTTCTTAGGATATTCAACAGTATCCGGTATGCTCGGAATGAGATTTTGTTCTGTTAAAGAAACAATCGAAAATGAAAAATTAGTTTGATTAGTAAGCGAAATAGATACCTAAATGCTGTAATTGTAAAGCAAGGTCAATCCTTGACTTTAATCTGCGATAGATGCTCTTGATTATCAATTCAACACAGGCCGGGTCAGGTTTGTTGCATCGGTTCTTCTAAGATATTAAAATAAGGAAAAGTAATCCATCAATAAAATCAAAATACTGCCTTACGTCCATCGAGAGGAAATCGTAACCACATATTTTCTGCGCCCAGTTGTAAGCGTAACCTAATTTTGGAACTAACGCAGCAAATGATGTGAAACCAACACGTTGCAGTTGATACGAATTGCTTGGATTTGGACTTTCAGTGCCAAAATCTTCATCTAAAAGCTCGCTTAAGATACTTTCACCCGTTAGCGTTTCGCAAGCTGTGTTAGCTGTAAACAAAATGTCACGTCTGTTGAAAGAAATTGTTAAATTAATATACTATATACAGAGTGTTCTCAAACTTGAGACATGTTAGTAGTGTAAAATCAACCATTTTAATGATATACAGTGTTCCGTGATCGATGTCGTAATAGATTTTTCACATTTAAATAAGATTAAGATATTTTTAAAAGAGCTTTCATAAAAAACATTAAGATAACAATGAATATGGTTGAAAAACACTTACCCGTAATTGTATTTGGTACATCGGTGCTTGAAGTAACTGTTACAATATTCAATTGTGCTCGAAACACGAACTTTACCTTCAAAACGAATCCAGATTTGACGTTCATCGTAATCTGAACGCTCAATGGATGAGATTCTAGTAAAACCTTTTTCTTTTCTTCATTTTTATCAACCTGTGAGATCTTCCTATGCCTACGCTTCTTGACAACCTCAATGACTTCCTTTAAATAACCTTAATTAATAGAACAACAATCGACGAAATTGTACTCACTTCGATTTCTTGCTGATCAACTTCAGGCTCAGATTCAACATCAACTTTTGTATCCAACGATTGATGCATCTCTTTCCATTGGTTTGCCTCATCGTAATCACCCAAGATCTCCACGTCCATGTTGATATTATACACTTGTTTGTAGGCATCTGTTAAAGCGTACAATAGATATAAGGGTTCTGGTAATAAATATGCAAGACGATGCTCTGCTTGTATTTTATCAATCGGGAGGCCCAAATATTCCTGTAACGGCTTACTAGCTTCGAGAACAGCTGTTAATTTTGGACCGATACCTTCAAGACGATTCTTTAAGGCAACGATATCTGTTGCGAGATGTTTCTTTTCTTCCTCGAAAGTGTCACAGAGTTGAGCTTGAGCTTTCCGCTGCGTTAGTTCCCATTCTAGCATGGCTAAATGTAATTGATGTCGTTTAGCATCAGTCAATTCACCCTAAACATAACCTTAATTAAATATCAAAGGAAATCAATTTTTGTGAACTCACAGTTTTGAAGTGTTGTGTCATCGATTCAGGCGCTAATTGTAGAAATGTCTCTACAGGTACTAGCTCAATATCTTCATCTTTAGATCTATAACAACAAGTTGTCAATATTAAAATTATATATTCACAAATGCATACACTTACTTAAACTGTTTGCATTTTGTATATTCTGAAACTAAATGTGCAGCTTCATACAATAAATTGTGATATTGAAGATTGGTACTGTCCACCTTTTGTTTTTCCGTATTCAAATTCTCTCTTGACATAATCGTTCGAAATTTATCTAGACGATTTAATTTTTTCAAGACGGCGATCATAACGCAAGATTCAGATAATCCTTTTTGAATTTTACCTCGACTCTATAACACAAAATATACAAAATATCTCACCAAATACTGAAACTTAATCCCAATTTACTTCATTGGTGTTTTCTTGTTTGAGAACCAATACCTCCGCCAAATAATTTCGAATGTTCTTGCATAAATCGAAGTAAATATTGGCATCGTCTTCAGCGGGTCGTTGAGCAGACTCCTTCTCTTCAAATTCGATCACTTTCTACAAGGAAAATGTAATAATCAAACAAGTTCAGGATAAAATTCGAGTACAGGAAAGAAGTTACTGTGTAAATATCGACTTCTCCTTCGTTTTCTGTTGGAGCTATGTTTTTCCGTCGTTTTTTGATACTTGTTGACTCCTTTACCATCTTTTTCGAAATTGTAGAAGATTAAATATAACCGGATTTGTAAAGAAAAGTACTTCGTTTCAATGAAATCACAACGAAGTAGTATACTTCAAAATGAGGTTATGTGAAGTAGTGCTTGTTTTGGTTAAAAATAGAATTGATTTTAAACTTTTTTTTATATAGTGTATATTGTTGCTTATTTTTTTTACGATTTTATACAGGATAAGTTCAATATAGACTAATATTGATCTTAGCCTAAGTTAAAAATAGAATTTAATTTAAAATAACTGACAATTTAAATAACGCGCTATTTTGATACAAAAGATAAATAACTAAATTTCAACATAATTGAAAACATATTTCTGATTTTCATAAGAAAAGAACATTTATTTGCAAAAATCTGAAAATTTTTAATATTCAAGAAATGCATTATATTTTATTTTAGTATATAATTAATTAGATGGTTTACAAAAATATAATATAAAATAGGGATTTTCTCATTTTAAAAGATGACTTGCCTGTACAAAAGCGATTGTGATTGGCTTATTTGATAATTTTAAATTTAAATTTTAACAACGAAAATATAACAAATTTGAAAGACGAGACTTTTACTTTCGCACACATACTGATAATACAAAAAATATATTAATTTTCCTCCGTAATTTGCGCAGTCGCAACTCCTGTAATGTTCCTTATTCGTTGCAAAACTGAACTTGTCATCTGATTTAAGTTGCGTATCTTCTTCAAGTCCCCAACGACATTCTGTATAAATGGCGCCAAGATATCCCAATTAATTTCAGGCGGATTCAGACCATCGCTGACGTACATCTCTTCCACGGGCACTTCGTTACAGCTCTTCTGCTTAATTAATTCTTTCTCTTGCGGGCCGTCTTGTTTCTCGGAGAGTTCTTCGTCGTAATTTTGTGGGTCCAATGCGTCACCATCGCTATAATCGTCTTGCGAATCGGCGAGGAAATTGTTCAACCTTTCCATTAATTCGTTCAGATCGCTCTGGATCTTGTCCAATTCTTTGCGTTTGGTGTCAAAAACCTCGGTGAATTCGTTCTTCTGTTCCAGCAGTAATTCTTCGATACTATCTGTGTCGTTCTCTTTCGGCGTATTGAAACTTGAATTTTCCAATTCTGTCAAATCGGTTACATTAAAGGACTCAACGATTTCGGTGGTTTCTTCTTCCTCAGGTGGCAACTAACATGTGAAATGGAAGACGGTGAAGCGAACAAAGAGAAGTTTCTTACAACAACTTACCAGTACGATTTTTTCAGCCATGTTAGTTTCGGTTTGATATTGGCCAAAGTCCTACGGAGAATTGTGAAGGAATTTGCAGGATTTGACAGTTAAATTGACGGGATGTTGCCAGGAGAAGGTTTTGCAGAGGAATTTGGAAATAAGGTGAAGATTTTCTAGCAAAATACAAAGTAATAAAACAGGAAAATCATATAAGGTCATTATATTATTTCATTAAAATGTACGGAAAGCAGCTGAAGTTGCAATAGGGTGGAGTTAAGATTACGCACTTTGAATGGTCACAAGGGAACCAATGACAAACGCATATTTTAAGCGGGATTTTTGAAGTACTTTTCTTCCTTATTAAAAAATCGTAATACAGAGCGATCAAAAATGACTGATTATTGGTTGGCCACCCACAAAATATTGACATTATAAAGTGAATGGGCTTCTTGCGACACCAAATACAAATTACCAAGTAATTTGATGAATAATTATAAAGAAAATTTTAACAAACGCTTGACATATTTATTAAATATCACAACTTCTTAAACCTATCTTGACAATACATATTTACAATACTGTTTCAGTTATATCTACATTAAGAACGAACATATTTACAAAAATATTCGATTACAACCCCATTTTATGGCATCTTGGTAACTATCCACGGTAATTTCCCCGTCTTCTTGAAATAATAGTAATCATACGCCAATTTCCCTAACACCAGCACGATCAGGCTCGCCAACACCCCGTTTAACATGTCTAAAGCTCGTATGGAGTACTCGTTGGGCAATTGACAAATGGAAGATCTCGATAGGTGTACGATCTGAAATAGATATTTTTAAATTTTAGAAGTAATTTCCATGCAATTTTTCTAGATGAAACTCACCGAAGCCAATGAATTTTCATCGCCTTCAACATAGGAACATCTTACATCGAAAATATCTTGGATTTGAGACTCGTATTTGACTAGAATATCTTCCTAAAACCTCGAGATGGTTAAAATCTTAATTGATACCTGGATAAGGAAAATAAAAACCTGAAAGCTTGGGGTGAAAACACAATCACAACGCCATGGATTGTTTCCTAAATATAGCATGATGGCATTGGGCATGTTGGGGTTCTGTTGCAGGGCATTATCCATTGCATAAGTTGGTATCTATAGAAGCAATTATTTTGAAATTTATGATCTGCTTAAAAAAATAACGTTACCTCAGTTAATTTGTTTCCTTTTAATGAAAGTACACGAAAATTTCGCAGCCAATACGATCCTTCGAGAAGATCTATACTCTGGATCATATTATGCCCAATGTAAAGATCGGTGACCTCTCTGTATATAGGATCCTTGATCAAAGGCGAGAGATCATCGATATGGTTGTTTTCTATTTTCAATATCTTCGCGTGTTCCGGTAGAAATTCGGGTAAAGATGTGAAATTCCGTTTGGAGCAGTTCACTTCGACTACTGGTTGGAGTTCTTCGATATCGGAATTGAGAAAAACGTTAATCAAGTTGCATATGCAAGTAGTTGGACATTCTCTGTTAGCTTGCTACGGAGAAAAAGGAAAATCGCAACGTTTAGAAGCTAGTTGTATATTATTTTTATATTAGTTACGTACATGGATTGTTTCTGAGATGAAATAAAGTGGTTTGCCTTTTAAAGGTTCCTCGTAACACCTTAAATTGCCGAGATCCCTTACAGTGGTGTCGTTTAAATAGTATACCCAATCTAGATTCTCTGAACAGTTCCATTTGTTACCTATGAAAGTTTTTAAAGCTTAATAAAAAATGGCTTATTATTGAATTAATAAAAATGATATTTCTAGTATTTGAAATTGGTAACGTTTTGTGTTCAAAACTGAACATCTTGTGGATTTTGAAGACATTTTCTTCTTCGAAACCCATATTCTATTGGTTTATTTTTAGAGGGAGAAACCAAAGATGTAACAATATGCAGGGCGTCCCATTTAAAATAATAAAATTTTATTTAATAACAGAGGATGTTCCGGCAGTGGATTCATAAAAATTCACTAAGTTCAGTCGGCTGTAATTCTTAAAATTTTTTACGATATACGAGTGCATGTTTTCCGCCTTTTCTACCATTATCATAACTAGTTCCTTTTTTATTTTTTTTTTGGTTATCCTCAGGTCTACCTACTTAATTTAGCGTGCTAAATGTCATGACATTATCTACTACAATAACTTGGTTTAAATGCAATTTTCATATATTACAAAACCAATCGATCTGATTTATGTTCATTTTTAAAATTTTCCTGTTTTACGAAGGTAGTATTTTTTGTCAAATTCAGTTTTACTTCTCAACATAGCCTCCTTGTAAATCTATACATTTTTTTCAGCGATGCTTCTATCTTTTTGATCGTGAAATTTGCTAAGGCGACCACTGAACTGTGAGACGGTACGTTGTCTTGATAGAACAAGACTTTTTTTATCAAATACGGCCGTTTTTCCGCAATGTCTGCCTTCAGCTTGTCAAGTAATGATAACGAACTTTTCAGACTAGCCTCGTACTTTTGTCCTGTTCCAAATTAAGCGATTCAGCCTGTATTCCAAGGAAAAAACAAAGGAAATTGGATTAGTCTAACTACCTAATCCGACAACAAAATCTTTTTTTTTCCTTTGCAGATGATGAGCAAAAAGCAATACGGAAGACCTCGCGTATTTCCCCAAATTCTCGCTATTTCTTCCATGTCAAATCGCTGGCTGTAGTGTACGTCACTTCCGTCCACGTTCAGAAGGCCTTATTCTCGAAATTAAGCAATTAAATGAAGACGCCGATTCTGGGAAAGATCTCCACTACGTTTTATGTAATTTGGCACGATCCGTGTGGGTTAACACGTGAAAATGGGTATAGTTAGGACTAAAGCGATCGATTTTCACTTTTATTATTGGAACTACGTCAGAAAAAAATGGCGATTTTTATTGTTACACATCGAACAATCGCAATCTTCACTTTTTGTTATTTCTTTTACGACTTTTATGTCACAATAGCGATGATAATTACACGGGATCTTCTTTCGAAACGGTATTGTTTGCACAGACTGCTGGATGTTTGGTTGTCGGATGTTACGATACAATGGATAATAGAAGGATAACTATACCTTTAACGGTTGCTATTGTGGTCGTATTATTGCCCAGGGCGTACGCTGTTTATGCAGGTAATGGAACTTATTACATATTTAGATAAGTAGAAAGAGTTGAAAAAATTACTTATATGACTTATTTGGAGATTACAAAAGAGGATGTTCTAGAATGCCAATCATCGTTTTAAATTCTGATATCTGTTTGCATAATGAATTTGACCATGCTCCTGTATACGAGTATATTGTTCGTTCTTAAAATCTGGGTTATACTTGGAGGAAACTGGATTTGATGTTCGATAAGTTCTTTAATAAATTGCTGTTTTGGGAGCTCGTACTTCGGGCATTGAAGTATTAAGTGGCTGATATCCGCCGTCTCTTCACCACAATTGCAATAGGGATCTGATTTTAGATGGATTCTATGTAAATGCGCCGGAAACTGACCATGTCCAAACTTCAATCTTGCTATTGTAGAGTAAAACAATCTTGATATAATTTGATTTTGGTACTATTGCAATGGTGGGGATGATTTATTATTAGAGCTATGAGTTTGTAACTTGATAGCAGATCCGTATACGTACTATAATGATATTGTTTTCATAAAAACCAGCAGTAAATAATAATTTAGAGATTCTGGTAAAGTAAGTGAGAGAGATTTTGTTAAAGGTGTTTGAAACGAAGACTCTCACTTTTAAGGTTGAATTTTTATTACTGGGGGTGCGATTTTCTCGAATAGAATCGATAGAATCGCTAATAATACACACAATGCTTCGTTTAAAATAATTGACTTGTTAGGGTTTATAACCGAAAACCCGTATAATTCAGTTTTACAAACACCATATTGATAATGAGTACGTTTCAACAATAGTTACACCCTTTTTTTTAGTAAACGAAGTTAGAGGTATTGACACCGGCGAAAATACTACAGAAGATCATGTAGCACCTCAAAATAGTACAGAAAGGGACATTTACAGGGCGAGCAAAATAGAGTTGGATGCAACAACATGTAAGTATAAGCATTACATTTCATAAACATCATTTAGGCCCAATATTTCAATTTCACTTTTCCCCAAAAAACAAAAAAATTAACAAAAAAAGTATGTATGGTTAAAAATCAAACTTGGCCTACTCATTTTCACAAGAGGCATTTTTTAGCAAATTACGGGCTTCCAAACATCCAGAAGATACGGGAAGAAGTAGACAACATTAACATCAATGACGATAAGGAAAACCCTGATAATCTGAAAGATGATCTTAGGCAAGATGAGGTATCAAACATGTTTGTGCAAACAGAAGCTAGTACTTACTATTCGCCAGAGAAGAATCAAAATCGTCAAGAAATGAATTCTGAAAATGATGTGACAACCGTATTGGACGATTTAATTAGAAATTCTATGCATATTGGTAAGCAGGAATTCAAACAATTGGATTTCTTAAAAGAATCGAAATCTGAGAGTATTTCAACGACCTCTGGACCGAATTATATTAATTATTTAATCGAGAAAACAATAGAGAGTTCTTCAGCAGAACCGGGATTGTTGTCACAAGAAAATCCTGCGCAGAATGAATACAAATCCAATCAAATTCAGGACAATATTAACAATGGAACTAAGAAAGAATTAAATTTGAGCCAAACAAAATCGAATCAGACTTTAAACGCGGAAAATTTGGCAAAATTGCAGCTATTACTGAAGTTTCTCGAAAAAAATCTAAAGAAGAAAACTAAAAAGAAAGCGATGATGCAAAGAAACAACAAGGAAGGTCTCACAGGCAATGTAGAACAAGCAATACTGACCAAATTAAAGGCGAAAGACGGCTTTCCAAAATACTCCTTAAATTGCTTCGATGCGTTTCAAACTGGTAGGAGTAACGGATCGGAAATGCTAAGGAGTATGGTCAATAGTTTCCGCAGTAACTTCCTAACCACATCCTTCACCATATTTCAAATCCCCATCGGATTTGCCATGGGCGCTGTTGCTTATGGTCGTTGCATGCTGAATCATTTGGTTTGGAATGGATTATCTGCAGTCATACAGAATGGCAATCTAGCTTCCTATAAGGGAGAATCGAAATCTCGCGGGGAATCTGCGCGAAATTGGCGAACGATTATAGACAAGACCAAGAAAGCCGTTGAGTTTTTATATAACCTGTTTAAACGATGATTTTGCTGTTTTTAGTGATACTTTTGAAAATAAAGAATGAAGTATCGAATTCGTTGTTATTTCTGAGTTAATTGGTATAAGTGATAATTTTGGAATACCGCAAGGAACGATATTAGAACCATTACCGTTGTTATATAGAGTATTTTTCCTGAAGATTTAGATTTTATGATTTTAAAAGCAGAATCATAGACTGTTCTACGTCAAGGCAAGAGGAAATGAATTTTTGGGGATTGCCATCGACCAAAAAAAAAGAGAACCTCTCAGAGTACAAAGAAAGGTTCTTTTTTTTTGTCGACTGCAATCCTCAGAAATTCATTTTCTGCCGTCTGATCTTTATATCATTTACAAAGCCTATTCAAAGATTAAAACAAATATGAATTTTTTTCCATGATATACGCTGGATTTACTTACCCGATAAGTAGACAATAGGTATATGCCTAAGATGTCCAATCCGCTCGCTGTGAATCAACTGCAAGGTATTGTTTCTCAAATCCAACACCTTTAGACTTCTGAACCTACTAAAGACGCTCTCATCGATTTGGGTGATGGTGATATTATTAAAAATTACGACCTACAAACGCCAAAAAACGATAAACATCAAAACAAAACGAATCTAAATTATACCTCCAAATTATCATAATTGCCGTTCAAATGTTTCCCACCCTTAATCTCCTTGAACGTACTATATTTGACGGTTAGATTCTTTAAATTCGGAAAATCCCGCAAGATGGCGTCCAAAAACAGCTCACTTCTATTGACGTGACATATTTCGATTGTTCTAATCGCATCAGAACGTTGCGAAATGTTTAGGTATTTATTGCAGAGTAGAGTGGTGCCGTTACGAATTTCGCAGCCGTTGATGGTGGTGCAAGAGAGACAGACGTTTGCGCGAAGGAAGACCACAACCACGCAGCACCTGCGAAAAATATCGGAATTACGAAAGAAAATTGCTATCGATTTGCAGTTAGGCGTTATACGGATTATGTCTGGAAGTTGAATTCTAACTTGTAACTCCGAGTTGCTATAGCGTTGTGGATTATTGTCGTTACATTTACATGAAAAAAAGTCGCTATTTTGGGTATTTTTCTATAACTGGTTAAATAATTAATATTATTCAAAATTTAATCAGATAAATTTTAATATAATGCGGTGATAGAAAAAGAATGTAGTTTTAATAGTTAAAACGTACTGTTAAACTTGAAAATGAACATAGTGGGCTATGTGTACATACATACATATATACGTACGTAAATTATATAGAAACAAATATTATTCATTTCACATATATTTGAGTACCTACAAAAGAAGGAAAGCTATATTGGATTATTCGATATCTTATGTTCAAGATGAAAAGATTTAGAGAGATTGTGACGTGACATTCGTAATAATTACATTTCTAAACCAACACCTACTTGAACTTACCGCAATAAGTAAGAAAATAAGAGCAAGGTTAATATCGTACGTTTTAACTCTGTGCGAAGTTTATACAAGAAAGTTTTGCGCCAATTCAAACGTAAAAATTCGCAACCTTAATCGAATCAAAATTGCTAATCCGCGCTGTGTTCCAAATTCTTTTATTCGGTTGTGAAATTTTATTTGGTTTTGCGAGAGATTCTCTCTCAAACCTCGCTGTTTTAAATGCAAAAACGGTTAGAATTCGAATTTAAATCAGGCGCTTTTAAATACGTCAGCGATTGCTGTGACGTAATTTGGCAGTGAACAACTTCATGTGCACTTACCCCTTTCAGTGTTTTCATTACAGAAATATATCGTTAATCGTTTATGATTTGATATAAACATAATTTTTTTGAAGCTTTTCTATGTATTTATTATTTCTTTAAACCGGGTATTCCAGATTTTGGTGCGCAACCAATATGACGGTTATTTGAATAGACGCAAGATTATTTTTTGAAAAGAAAATCTAGGATAGGGAATGTGTTTAAAGGTGCATTTTATGATATTAATACAGGGTGGTCCACAAATTGCCCAGTGAAAAAAATGTTAAACAAATTTTAACAACGCCATGTCACACGGCCATCTCCATCACGGGGTTTTTGACATCAAAAGGCATCCCTGTGGTCCCTCAGCCCCCCTATTCACCTGATCTCAGTCCTTGTGACTTTTTTCTTTTCCCCAAACTAAAAAGTGTCTTAAAAGGACGTCATTTTGGGACTTTGGAGAACATCCAAAAGAATGTGACGGACATGCTAAAGGCCATACCGGCTGAAGCCTTCCAGCGCTGCTAAGAGGACTGGGAACAACGACTTCGCCGGTGTATAGCTGCCCAAAGGACCTACTTCGAAGGGGATAATATTGTTATTTGAAAAAGATAAAAATTTTGGTAAATAAAAAGCAGTCTCATTCATTTTCTAACACACCTCGTACACTACCGCTCATAAGTATTTGAGCACCTTAAATTTCAAAGTAAATGATAAAATATTTAAGAGGAAATATTAAAATATGTATTTGGTACTTAAGCATTCACAAATATAGAACTTCGGCAATTAAAATTATTTATTTTACCTAAATTTTAGATTCGTCTATGTGACTTCCTTTACTTTTAACGATTGCGTCGCATAATCGGGGCATTCTTGCAATTAATTTTAACAATGCTTCCGGACTTATTCGAGCCCATGCTGCTTGTAGTTTGATCCACATGTCATCTGCTGAAGTTGGAGCAGTTTTTCCTATTTCCCGATCGAGTTCTTCCCATAATAACTCTTGATTATTAGTGTCCCCTCCTCTTCCAACTGTTCTAAATATTGCTTGCATAATTTTGAAGCGTGTTTTAGGTCATTGTTTTGTTGGAATATAAAATTCTGACCCAAAATTCTTACATCGGAGGGTATTACATTTTTCTCTAGGATGTGTTTGTATTGCTTCTTTCTCATTATGCCTTGAATTTTTACGAGATCACCTGCAAATGTACTAGCAAAATAATCCCAAATCATTACCGAATCACCGGCGTGTTTGACAGTAGAGACTGTGCATTGCTCTAGTGCACGTTTACGGAAGTACAGTATTGATTTCTGCAACGATTTCTGGAGCTATTTTTCTTCTATTTCGCTTGCCAGACACCACGATTGCAATATCTTGAGCTGATGTTGTCGTCCTTGGTCTACCACTTCTTACTTTATGTAGAAAACTGCCACTTTCACTGTATTTTTTGATGTTATAATCAACAGTAGATAGATTTAAATGTAATTTTCTAGCAATTTGAGGATTGCTTATGCCTATGTTATGGTGTGCTACTATCAGAGCTCGCGTTTTAACACTAATTTCTTTCCTTTTCGACATGTTTAAAAATTTTAAACGAAATTATAAACATTATTCGTTAAGAGATGTTGTCGCTACTAACATGGAACGACAACTGACCGTAACTTAAAAATAGTACTTCAAATGGCTTTGTTACAGCTTCATGATTCATAGTAACATTACCAACTGTTACATTTTTCCTGGAATTTCAAGAAATATGGTCTTTGTTATCGCTACTACCTACGCTTTTATGAAGTAGTAAATAGAATTTAAGTGAATCTTACTGATTATTAGCATACTATTCAATAACGCTGGAATGTATTTCCTAAATACATTCTTTGTATACAAAAATCTAAACTCCAAGGGTGCCCAAATACTTATGAGCGGTAGTGTAGGTACAACTTATTGTGTTGTGTTTTTAATTGCGTCTAATTTCTCGCTGTAATAGGCTTACCGGCTAAATTACAAGATAATTAGCGGTAAGTTTATATTCTCCGCACGCAGAAGCGCTAGATTCTCCAAGCAAATTACACGAGCTCTAACCGGCATTCCAGCCTAATTTCCTTAAAGGTAGACGGCTGCGGCTACAAGCTAAACCCATTCAGTACGTTCAGTACTTTGCGACGGCTCTACGAATCGTTGCATACGTTTTTGTTTTAAGGCGACTTCGTAATGTCATCGATATCCGTTGAGAGTGGATCCCCCGTTTGGATACTCTAGGCACGTGTGCATGGAGTTTAATAGCAGAAGATCTAGAGCTCAAAACGATTATCAAATAATGAGTTTTTTGACTGTAAGCTTTGCGAAACCGAAAATGTAGTTTAAATGATATTAAACTCTTCTACTAGATGGTGTTTGCCGAAAATTTCAAAAAACAATTAGATAAATTCATTTGAATGATTGAACATTTCTTTATTTTTGTGTTATTACTGGAGCGAGGTAATCGTCTCTGCGATTCACCGGTGTAGCGGGCTGTGTGCAAAAATTGATTCTTGCCTTGTCAGCATCCGCTTGTTTATCTTTCGTTCGGTTCAGGAAACAACAGCATGCGTTGTGTCGAGCTCTTGACTCCCGTTACCTTGAATGTTCACTCCTAGATATTTAAATGCTGTGACTTGCTCTATGTCTTCATTTTCTACTCTAATTTTAATGTTCGGTAATTCCCATGCAGCCCGTCAACCTACTTAATAACGCTGTTTAAGAGGGCGTGTGTTTCACAATTTTTCAGATATTCTTGATTGGTTCTGTTATTATTATTCGATTTATTACATATTTTTTGGCACTGTACTTACTGAACGAAGCGCACGCCTATGCAGAGACATTATCTCCCTTTAGTTATTACCATAAACTCTAATTTACTTCTATCCTCGGTTAAAAAAAAAAAAAACATAAACACGTAACACATTGAAACAACGCAATTTTGCACTTTAGATCTCATTTACTTAAACTAAATCTACCTTACGTAAATGAATCAATCAAATATGTATAAGCAATTATAATACCTACTTTGAAACGTTCGCCTGCTTGGCAAATATCAATAGCAATAATGGAATTATTAAACTATTTTCAGCTTCAAAATACCTACGATTATCAGCAAAAGTTAGCGTCAATTTCGCGAATATTTCCATTCGAATTCTAATCCTAGTCTCTCGTTAATATTCACGCCATATAGATTAGCCGATGTCATGTTTATACGCTACGTATCCATGTAGGTGTTGTTAGTATGTATTGTCTATAATCATTCATTATACAGACGAAACAGAACTCTACATACATGCGTAAACAATATTATTAAGGCAATTAGAATTTTCGAAGAGGTGTGTGTTATATGTGGCAGTTTATTATGTTATGTACAGGCGACGGAATTGGGTCAGGGGGACTGACAAAAGCGCGATTACCTTGCGAAAAGATAATTTTACAATCTTAGCGATGGATGCATTTCAATAAGAAGAAACCTACGTAAGTGCAATGATCAATTTTCGGTTACTTTTATTCCTTTATTTCTGCCGGTCTCCACTTTTTTTTTTGTTGGAATGAATCCAATGCCACGAAGGCAGAAGCGGGATAAATTATGGATTTATGCATGATGTCGTCTTCTTTTACAAACACCACCACGCGTGGGTAACATACTTACAGTTTTGGACATTGCGTTGCAGCACAAGAAAAGCTCTCGAAGGAAATAAATAGTCTAACAAGGGAATCTTTCCAACCCGAAATAACCGATTTTAATGAAATTTGTTGATATCGTAATTCATAATTGCAAGGGAGCTTTACTAAATACACACAGACAAAAAAAGATTCTTTACTCAAACAAATATGCATTCAAGTCAACCAAATCGTAATTTCAAATGGTGACACAAAGATATATTTTTTTAATTCAAGGAAACAATTTTTTTTACATCGTTATTTGATTCAAACATATGATCTCTTGAAACAAATAACCTCAAGTTTGATTTGAAAATATATCTGTTTGATTTAATGTACGTGATATGTTTGATTCAACAATACACTTCTTTCTTTTAAAGAATGTAAACACACTCTTTAATGTTTTAACGTTTAATTCACGAAAACTTCAATACATTACAAAATAGCATACACCCCATATGCTTCTCCCTAACGACTCTCTTGTTGCCAACCCTGACTTAACTTATTTCCCTAATAGTAATATAAATATTGCCAACAAGAACATCGTCGGTTTGAAACAAATATATTTTCTATACAATTTATTTATCTAACCTTTTAATGGCGAACGTTCCCAGAATGGGAACATACTAAAAATCAATTTTTTATTGAATTAATCACATTATTTGCATAAAATGTTTATGTTTTAAAATGTACATAGATGTAAACTTTTCTGATTGTTAAATATAAAAATTTTATGCAAATAATATGATTAATTCAATAAAAAATCGATTTTTTTGTATGTTTCCATCTTGGGAACGTTCGC
Organism: Dynastes maya; assembly: GCA_029619315.2. Lineage (NCBI taxonomy): Eukaryota > Metazoa > Arthropoda > Insecta > Coleoptera > Scarabaeidae > Dynastes > Dynastes maya. The sequence continues at coordinate 52,184,475 of JAROYE020000006.1, forward strand.
CATTAAAAGGTTAGATAAATATGTATTTGCTTAACAAAATATTTCTGTGATTTAAAGTATGCTGTTACTTTGACGAATATATTATTCTGTTGGTATTATTACTCCACTGAAATGATTAGTACGATAGATGCTTTCTTCTTTTTTGGGAAGAAAGCATCCATTTATGAGCACATAGGGTAACAATGTGTTAAACATACACAATCTTTTGAAAAACTTTATTAACATTGCGGATAAACTAACAAACGCACATAAAGAATAAGTGTAATGCCGAAAATTAATCTCCATTTTGTAGTGACGTGGTGCTTTTATTATTGTAAATCAACCCCAGCTCCCTAAAATACCATTAACTTCCTCCATTACGTTAAGGTGATATCAAGGTCTTCCTAAAGATCTACGCGATAGCAAACAAAGCTAGCTGCATTTTGCATCTACAAGAGACTACTGCAGATTTGAATGGTAAAACATAGCTTCAACAATATAACGGCAATAGAAAAAAATAAGGGGAATCTAACAGAAGAGAAGGTAATTTAAAAAAAACGTGTTATCGTTTTTTCTTCTTTCAAGATATTCGAATAATATGCTTCATGCTTCCATGACTTTGGCTTCAGAGGTGCACTGGTTCATCTACAGTTATTAGTCGACGCCAAAACTCGATTTATTTCATATATTTTTACAGAAATCCTAACATCGACTGGCACAAACGTCTGTTAAAGAGCAATTAAGCGTCCAAAATGACTGTTCAAAATGTTCAAAAGTATTTTTCAATGCACTGTTTTTGTAAGAATAAGTAAGAAATTGCTAAATTCAGGTTTTTCTCAGCTTGCCTAGTGCATTTGACTAAGACTGTACATACACGTATATGTAAATGCAAATAGAAATAGAGATATCATTTTTATACGTCTGTGAGATTCGTTTTTTCAAATATGTCAAACCCAGACGATTTTTTAAGATTACCGATATTAAATTTGTCTACAACACAATTCTATAATCTGTACCAATGACAGCCGAAAAAAAATCAGAATGGAATAAAAAAGACAAGTGAACCTGTCGGAGAATCGATAACATCTCGGGTTTTCTATAACAAGTTAATTATTAACAACCGAATAACCTACAAAGTGTGCAACAAAATTGACTTTTAATTGGAGATTAGGGATGTAATGAATTGAGTATTTTAACTCGCTAGCATCCAACATCCGACTCGAAAACTGAAATGATTTCTAATTTACATTCGAATTGGACTCGTTTGAATTTATGTCGGGTTTAATCGGGTCTAATCGAATCGGACTCGCATCTTGCTTTAATTTATGCCAGACGAGCCAAGTTGTGGCAAGTCGGGCTCATTCGTTACGACAAAAAGAGCCAATCCGCGGGCTTTCAGAATTATTTGATTCATTCTTTCTTTAATAGGCGAACGTTTATCCTCTTCTTCTCGTCTATACACTTAATCAATAAATACCAAATAATACCCAAGAATTAGCTTATAGACGTTTATGTAAAATAATGAATTTATAATTTTCTATTACATCGATCGATGTACGAAAGAGTATACATTGGAAAATTCAGAAAACTTAGTAATATACTAAAGCCTACATGTACCATTGAACTAAAATATTTTCAATTATCGATGACTTCCGGCTATACCGGAAGTAGCTGTCAACTTTGTTATTTTAAATAATACCCTATATATTAATACACTTTTGAATTCCTAGTTAAATTTCAAGGTTTGTTCGATGAAGCAACTATATTGCTATTTCCAACTATATTTGAAATATTTTACATTTTTTGAAAATTTTTGACAGATGGACGAGTGTATGTGAACTTTTATAACTGTGAAAGTGTTTAACTTGGTAAATTGAAATTTTGCAGAACTGTTGACCGTATAGGGTAGGATTAAAAACCGAATTAATTTTCCGAAAACATTATACAGCGTGTCTGAAGATTACGGTTAAACTTTCAAATGAAAAACAGTAAAAAATTAGGTCAATTTTTTACTGTTTAGATACTGTACTCGGTACGTAAGATAAATAACATTTACATAAAAGTACGGACGCGTAAAACAAACGTACAACATACCAACGTCGAATTTGGTGAATATATTTCCATTTTAAATACACAAAGACTGGCCCTAGAAATGCCCGCAAACGGTTCTCGTTTGGGCTGTTTCCGGTTAACGAGTTTTTAATCTAATTGATTAAGTAGGCTATCCAGAAACATCCCAAACGATTGGAAATTGCTTACATTTCCAAGACAAGAGTCGATCAAAATTGAACTTGAATTAAAAAAAAATAAATTCGATAAAACCGGTAGTTATTTCCGCCTGTTTCTACTCGGACGTTTTGTAGCTTTTAATTACTTTAGAAGGCCATTATGATGAATAATGAGTGCAGGTTCTTTAAACGCTTAATTGCTAGACTTTCAAGGTATCGAAAAGATCCATTTAATGAAAGCTTGCTACTAAACTACCAACATAACATTTAATCAATATTCCTAAGTGGAATCCTTACAATTGCAGGCGATATCTAAGAAATGTTTAATGAAAAAATACCTTAATTCAGCTGGATTGGAATAGTACATGACGTGAAAGAGAAAAAACACTCAGTAGAAAGTCCGAAACGGTTTCATATTTTAGATGGTCGAACAATTGAATAAAAGGTGCCATTCTTTAAAAGCTTGCCAGATTTCGAAAGCTCCCTTTTAGTACTTCGGAAACGAATTTAACCCTCATCCTGTTTTTACCTGCCCACCAAGCGTCAATTTCATGCAGAAACCCAACTTTACTTTCCAGATTTTTCTGCTTAAAAAAAAGGAAAGTAACGTGATACAACGCCACATTCTATTTCTATACTTTCGTCAAATAAATAGTAAACTTTACTATTTACTATTACATGTAGATTTATTAAATTAAAGTTACAATAATCTGCTGAATTAGTTTAGTTTTGAATGCAATTAAACAATTATTACTTCAAAGATTATACGAAAAGTACACTGGATTAATAGTAAATTGTGAAATACAATCTAATGCTAAGGAGATTTTGTTAAATGCATTCAAGTAAATCACCTGGCCAATACAAAACATTTATACACATTAATATGAAATATATATTTCCCTAAATTGGTTGTAACGTCAAGGCACTAATGAGTACTAAACAACACAAATAAAAATATTTCTAAAATAGTAGATAATTATTTCTTGATTTTAGCGGCTTTATCGTTAAATATATTGTAGTTAGGGTTAATTAAAACTAATAATTTTAACGTTTCGACAATCTTTATCGTCTTCTTCAGAAATACATGTCCACAAAATATAACATTAACGTTAAATATAACGTAAACTAACACAAATACTTTAAAATTTGGTTTTGTTTTGTCAAATAAAACATTATAAAATATTCAATGCTACAATCTTGTGGTTATTTTGATTTATTTTTAAAAGGAATATTCTAGCCATTTTTGTTGGTTGACAGAAAAGCGAACATTCGCTTAAGGAACGGCTAAGAAAATATATTTCTACAATAAATTAAACATAAATCTTCTAAATAAAGTAGCTAGAACACTAGAAAAATGTAACACGATTTCAAAACAATATAAATCTCCACGTTATCTTTAACGTCAGAATTTATGAACACTTTTGAGGATTAAAAGCACACATTAAAAATAAATATCCTTGTGCACATTATATTCGTTGCTCTTTTTAATTATCTGTCAGCAATATTTTATTTTTTTTCAAAGATCATTGTAAGCTAAAGATAAAATTTTACAATTTTTATAATCGCGTCCCCCTCATCAAAAAGGCACGGACCGCCACTGGGTTTTAGGTAAAATTATATATAGGATCCGACCGTAAATTTCAGAATTGTTTGTATCCATTTACCTTCAATGCGACAGATCAAATATTCTTACTCGAATCAAAGGATTAAATATCTACTTACTACTTACTTATAATACAATAACTTCTAAAAATAGCCTAATCTTGAATTATATTTCTGTAATAGAATGGCAGATGAGAATTGTCGTAATAATGACGCTAATTTTTTGAACAAATTCGCGCTTAAATTAGATTAAAAACAAATCGTAACGCTGCGAGAATAATATTTCTTAAAACACTAATGAAAGGATTGTGAAATGTTAGAAGTATTGAGTTAAATGAAAGCAAATTTAATTTACCTTTTAACGTGTGCTGATCCTTAATACTCCTTCGAGTAGACAGAATATGATACTTCACAATCATCAAACATAAAACATGACCTATTCCGTTTAAAACTATAATTTTGTAAAATTATACTCGTTTATTACAAAAAACTTCGTAATCTTAAGATAAAATGATTTTTATCAACTAATTTTTAGAATTTTAGATATTTTTAATAACTGGATTAAAACTTTCATCTCAAAACTTTAGAATACGTTGCCATGGCAACGGCACGTAATCAACAAAGGAGCAGGGTATTATGGGTAATAGGAAAATTTTAAATTTGTATTTACCTTGTAATTAAATTAAATCCCAAGCAGTTGTAATATTTTACATTTAGTGAAATAAAATCCGATGAATAATATGAATATTCTGAACTTTATTACAGGATTTTTTTATGAAATTATTCTGACATGACAGATTTTATTGATGTATATGTAGTAGGATATTTACTTTTATGTTATTTAGCGTGTAATAACGTTAGATTGATTTATTGTGTACGGTTTATATCGGGAAAAAACACTCACCATAAATTATAATGCATCTCACATGTTACCTATCCGTCCAACGCGATATAAAATACTGTTATGGTTACAGGGAAATTGACGATCGGTTACACTTTACTGCTCCTAAACGAAAGCCCGTCAAAAACTACAACTTTTAGCTTCGAGTAGCTAGGTCCTATATAGCTTTTATCTCGAAAGCGCGCAAATCTGCACTGGCTCTCTCCGAAAATTGAACGAACCATTCAAACCAAGCGCGGCGCATCAAGGCAACTCGTAATTTAGCGGGCAACAGGTAGTGAATAATTGGTTCAAACATTTCGCCTTGCATTTCTAAATGTAAAAATGCATAATGAGGTCTGATAATTCACAGAGATAGGCAAAAAATCGATCTTTCTATTATACAAATAATTTTGAACAATATAAAAGGACTTTTTTTAGGTTATTTATATTACAAAAAGCGTTCATAGCCTACTGTAATCTATTAAAATTTCAGCGGATGACGGGTTTCATTGTCAATGTCAAAAACGCGGCGAATTCAGTTTATATCAACCGTTTAAATGAAATATAGGTTAAAAAAAAGCTTGGAAAAAACGATCTTTAGTCTGCAAGAGACGAGATTATAAAAGGTTCTAAAGGAGTAAATCGTGTTGTTGAATATAACGGGAAGATTTATTAATGGAAAATAGCGCGCCAGATTTTCTTAAAATATGTCCATCTTATAGCTGTGCTGTGAATCGATGAATTGATAGAGTTTGTCAGAGTGTAAGGTAGGCACGTCTAAAGTAGATTATCCGTCAGGTATACGTACATATATTCATGGAAAATATAACATCGGTAACATCGATAGACCATTAACAGGATTAGATTCTCCGTAAGAGATCCAACGATGTCAATAAGATTCTGAACTATTCGTCTGAAAAGGGAGCTATAAAATAAGTTATATAAGTCGTATAAAAGCGCTTGTTATACGTCTTTCTATGTAATATGAATATGACAATTTTTATTGGAAAGAAATCCGATACAATTTTCAGTTTAGGTAGATGAATATTCCATAATATGAAATAATAATTTATGGACCAATGGCATTTAAAATATCTCTTCTTTCTTTGAAACACTTAAAATGCAAAATAAAGATAAAGCAAACATAAAACGTCTTTTCTTTGGTTTTCAATATTTCTTAAGTATAAAACAGCTACATATATCGATCCATCCTAGGAGATTTACATCGTTCGCTTTTTTAAGTACGCCCTAATCGGATTTGAAATATTGCCGTTTTAAAAACAAAAGAAAACCGAAGAATATTTTTTATGCAACCTCTTGCTTCTGTTTCAAATTTTAGTCTCTGTGTCATCATACTATGTTTTTTTTTTTTAATATATACAGTGCTTGTTAAAAAGAAGTAGTATATCTCTGGCTGTTTTAAAATAATCCAGTATTAAAAATGCAAAATCTAGGTAGTCAAATAGTACAAAATATCATAACTTTAACATTTTGTTATCAAGTTTTTACTGAGGTACAGCTGTTGATTGGTTGGTTACATGCAAATTTTAATACATTATTATAACAAAATATTCAAAATAATAGCCATATTTATTTTTCCTATGAATATTAATCATCAATACATGGATTAATTTTGATTTTGCTACTTATTTTCACAATAAATATGTCAAATGGCACGTACATGAGTAACAAACTGACTTCTTATCTGCAAAATTTGACGTTTTCTGTCAGTTGAACTTTTTTTATGTAAAGATTCACGTACATAGGTGTTCGATTTTCATTGCTTTGATTAGGATAATTTAAAAATGAATCAGTAATTAGTATAGAAAATCGAAAGAAATAAAAGCACCACAGTTTAAAAAATAAGAAATCTTTTCCTAAAAATTTGAAAAATAACGCCATCATATAGTTTTCTAAAAAAATATATGCGCGATTGTTCTTATGTATATATATTTGATATCACTTCTTAAATAAAAATGATTGAACGAAGTCACAATTTATACCTATATAATGATTAACGAAAAATGTTCATGTAATTTCTTCGTTTGTTTCCTATTCTTTCGATTATTGTAACCGATATTGTTATCATTATCTTCCAAAACCATTTGTTTATTTGCTTAACGTAGCGTCTATTACATTAAGTGGTGTATGCTCTGATATTATCTTTTTCATCACCATACGTTACGACTATTGCAGGAAATTTCGATTTGGAAGACGCAATTTTCAACCGTATTTACTCTTCATTAATTTTCATTTTCATCGCCGGGAATTCTCGAGTTTTCTCGCTTTATACATACGCACTTTAGGCTATAACGAACATGAGTTTGGCAAGATTGTGCGTATAGTGTTACATCAGACGTGTGTTATTACGAAAACTCCTTTAAAATTTGTTACCGCATTATACGTATCTCGTATGATCTTATACTGCGGATCGTACGTAAGATAATTAAAATATATCGATCTTTTTAACGTTGTTGAACCTGATCGTTCGTTGTGTAATTGACACCCGATTAGTTCCCGCAATGTTATACAAGAACGGAGATTATGATTAATTTCCCGTAGTATAACAAAAAAGGGGATAAAGTTAAATTACGTGCTCGTAGAATGTAGGTTTATCGATTGGAATTTCTAAATTAAAATGGGGTTATGTATAAACTACATTATTATTCTCACGAGTTATTGTGTGAGAGTGAACTTTTCTTTCAACCACCATTAATATGTATTCCTCACACAGAGTCGGATTAGATCAAATAAACTATACAATTGATATATACAATCAAAAGATCTTCCATAGTTTCTTTGCAAACTAAAACAGCTTTCCTGTAAAACGGTTAATACAACAAAAATACTACATTTCACTTCTATACAAACACCTTTATTTTCACCATCGAAACTTATAATTACAAAAAAAACAACTTTTTTGTCGTAATAGAGAAGCACATACATATGCATATACTTACGTCAAAAGCAAGTATTCAAATCCTTCGAAAATATTTGAAAAGTACCATGTGTTCAATATTTTACTGGAGACACACATAAACGTTCCCGGTATCAGCCAGGAATGTCCTTAGAAGTTCTTGCCCTAAATGAATATCTCTATGGGGCGGCACAGATATACTGAAATGAAAGAGATGCCAGCGTAGTAGCGTTACATACTAGCATTATATTCGAGAGGGATACATAGGACGGAATTTTGAAGTAGTTATTGTGTGTTGTAAAGAATTGCGAGAATGTTCTTCTATATAAATATACAGAGTGTTCCACGTGACTTTACAATGTATTTTTAACTTGATCTACATCTATGTTTGACGAGAAAAGCTTTCGGAGTGTCACATTTAGATTTGAATGGAACTTGGTGGAAGTAAATGCACACAGTAATTTTTTTATTCGCAGAAATTCATGTTGAAGGGGGGAAAACCCCTTGGAAAATTGGCAGATGTTCGGTTTTCTAAATATAACTGCAGAGTGAAGGACTATATTTATTCAAGAAGTGATTTATGCAAAAGTTGTAGAATATTTAAGACTTAAAAAAGACACCAATATACAGATTAACTTTCATCAATATTCCTTTCCTATTCTTATCTATCTTAGTTCTTGAGATAATTGACATAATTTGAGATTTTTGTGAAATGTGACTGTTTTTTTAACGACTGTTATCTTAAACGTCTTTATTCGATTGAGTATTTCTTGGAGTTTTCAGCAACACATCCAAAAATCTTTAATATCTACCAGCTTTTACAAGATGGCCATCGTAATCGTTGCCATGTTTAAATAGAACACCTCGTATATTTTTCAAGAACTTAATAGAGAAACTGTTGTAGAATTGTTTTTATAGATATTTCCCTACACCTAAAATACGTTGTTCTTTGGCAAATTAAATATAAAGCTGTAAAATAAGAAGAAATACTATCTATAAGTTTTTGTTGAAAAAAAAATTAAATGTCTTTTTATTGCTAACGTCACACTGGTACGAAGTACCAACTTATTATTTGAAATATACCTATTGAAATATTGTTTTCAACGTTATTTGCGATATTCGTAGATTCAGAGATATTGCTTTGACCTTGGTTTAGATTAAATTCGAAGAAAAAGTTAAAAGATAAAGTTAACGATTTTTGTATGTGCGTAATTTTTCTTAAATTCTCGCTGAAGCTTATCCTTATCTAAGTTGGCTAATTGAGATCCGGACTAAATTTTTTTATCAAAATCCACAAGGGATACCATTTGGCATAGTTTTTTTGCTTATCGTTTTCAAGAAGTGAAGACTTTAAGACGTAAAATATAATGAATACGATCGCTTTTTTTAATACAACTTATATCAACATTTCAAATTACCAATTCTTCCTAAAATGTTATTATTAATTACCTATGAAACGTCTCAATAGCATCAATTAACAGTTGAATCCCTTTCCCCGATTTCTCTCCATTCTCCATAATTTCAGCGGCTTCTTTCAACTGTTCTTCACAATTCCTCAATTCTACGATCCCATTTGCTAAAGCAGCATTCTTTTTACACTTTGGACATCTGACGGTTTCAGATTCAACGGGCAAACCAAAGTAAAACCTACAATTCTTCGTTGGGCACCTGAATTCGGTGATGTTTATTTCTCTAAATAAGTTCGCAATGTGAAACAACGAACCTAATCCTTCTGGAAATGTTTTCCAAAACCCTCTCAAACGGTGGCCAATCCTGAACGCAAGCAATACATTGGCAATTGAACCAATATCTTGCCGAAAGAGATTTTTTTCTTTCGATCAATTTTCGGCGAGTAAATATGGGACCATAATTTTCTGGAATTACGTCCCCGGTGGTTATTGGTCTAATTGCTGTTAAAACGATGTGTGTACCTACGAAATGCCTAAAAAAATCGAAAAGATTACAGTTTGTAATATTTTATTATTTAGTGATATTAACAATATTGATAAAAATTATTTCTAAAAGTAAAAAATAGAGTGTCGATACTATAATTATTGATATTTACCTGGTAACACCTGGATAGCAACTGTGGTTGAAAAATGACGATGTAGGGTATATTGCCACACCAATATTAACCACCTTAGTGCCTTTAAATCGATGTTTTTGACTGCACCTCGTTTCATAAATTTCATGGGCATTAAACTGCAATATTTGAAGGTGTAAAAGAAGTAATTCACCAACCTTCAGTTCGTCTTCATTTGGTGTACCTGAAATGCAATTAAATGAACCATTGTAAAGACTTTAAATAGATTAAAAGGCATACAATTATCATTTTTTCTATTTGGGAAATATCCACATTTCTGTAAACATCTCAATAAAAAGCAAGACATCAAAGTTCTTTGGAAAAAATCTTCCGGTCTTCGCAATTCTTCATTAGTACATAAGGAATATATCTTTTCCAACTTTCTATCATTATAAATCTTCAATATCCTCTCCAAACTATTCTGCGTGATCATTCTCAAGGCTATATGAGCCAAAATACTCATCCCAGAACCTATCAGCAAATCCAAATACTTGCATTCGAAGCCATGGTAGGTATTTACTGCTAAATCTCTACATTCGTTCTTGCAGAAAGCTACGCTGCAGCATGTTGGACAAGCAACTGGTGCTAATAACCTTTAGGCAAACAAAATTTGCGTATATTCGATTGAAAATTTCGAAAATAAAAATAAAACCTTTCAAAACAATGATGGCAATGAGTTCCAAAACAATCTGGGATAAGACAGGCAGCATATGGGGGCTCTACCACAAGAACGTCTCCAGTTTTAACGTCTTCTTGAGCAGCTACGAACGTCCCCAAGCCCTTAGCTTGTTTCATACAAATTTTATTGGAAGCGTTGGAATATTTCGGGTGAATTTTACCAGATACAGTTGGTAAAACTGTTTAAAAATATTAAATACGTTATGAATTTAAATCAAAGCCGTTACCTTTTCTAGAATTCCTATGGATTTGTTTATAATCCTTCGCCATGTCTTTCTTTAAACCTTGTAGCTTTCCTTCGCTATTTTGCAACAATCTTTCCGCGACGCCAAACGCTACTTTAGCTTTTTCCTGTTCACCCATGGCTTTGTAACATATTCCCATTTGACTGAAAGCTTCAGGTTTGTAACAATTATCAAGACTTTCTTTCAAGGCAGTTTGAATGTCTAACAGTGCCAAATTATATTCTCCCATTGACATTAACACTTCTGAACGACCCCAAAATGCCAAAGTTAATGATTTACCGTCGTCAATTGCTTTATTTTTATCTATAAACGATAAAATAATTCCAAAAATACGTAAGCGATGATTTAAATTAAATTTAGAAACCTGTTAAGGGTGATCGTAATATTGCTTGACAATACAAAGCTAAGGATTTCTGTATTTCACCGTTTTTGAATAGATTTTCAGCGGCGCGACGCTTATCTTGAGAAATATCACTTTTTTTGCGGTATATTTCTTGCACATGCGATAAAGTGTGGTAAACAGCGGCTTTAACCTTTGAAAAATAACGTAAAATTTACATTTTGCAAATTAGCACCTAAAATCTTACCGGTTCATGTTGATAGATGATCCTAATTCGTTCCTTGTCACTTTTTAAACCTCCGAAAGTGTTTTGAATCCATTCCTCACCGGCTTCTTTCATGACCATCTCAACAAATTGCATAAAAAAACCTTTTTCGTTTGATTGAAGTGTTTTTTCACTACATAACGTTGTATAAATCTTGTCATAGTAGTTTTCCATGTTCCGGTAAAAGAAAACACTAAAATTCCTTAAAGAAGTTGAGGTGTCGCAATCACATCGAATAAAAGCGAAATCATTTGCGGTAGCGAAGGTATATATTTGCTTGCCGGGAATATCTTCTCTAACATATACCTGCCGTTTTAAATTTAGATATCAGCTAATTTTAATACGACTAGATTCAAAATATGGATCGATATTAATAGCGAAGTTGATTCTTATGCTTCAATTCTTTGATTTTTCTTGTTCATTATCGATTTAAATTTAAAACTCATTTGGTGCTAATGATTACTTGATTTCAGAAATATCATGACAATTATTCAATTTTTAATGTTTTTATGAAAAGTAGATTTTCCTTATGAATCAAAAATCTTGGTAATTAGTATAACATTTAAATTAAGTAAAATGTAAACAAGTTGTTTGCTAGAGAGTAAGTTAAATTGAAATACATCCTTGAATAATTGAAAATTAATATTTAAGAAATGGATACAATGATATTTATTCAGCAGAATTTATCGCTTGTTAAATGCTTTTGATTAAAAAAACATAATAGAACATAATAGAAACTTTAAATTAATAAAAATAATTATATTTTACAGAAATTCTATTTATTTTTTCCTGGCATAATAAAATTGTTTGCTCATCGCCATCTATGGGTAAAAATAAAACATTAAGTAACTTGTGCTGCCATCTATTATTGAATATCGAAAAGAAATAAAATGTATTATTGGGCCAAGCCTCAGATCACGGAATACACCTTGCACTTCTATAGAATAGATAAAGGATCTTTACAGATAGCCAATCCCATGCAATTATCTACACATCGATTTTTGGAAACGAAAACGCTTTAGTTTGAAGACAAGGCACTGGCAAGAGGGGCGCTAGCGTTGTATTTCTAGATTTCTGTGGTTTTAAATGTTTGCATTTTTAGATTTCTGCATTATCATGTGCAAATTAGACAAAGAATACGTTTCAATCTGCGCGTAAAATCAATATCTTTTAAAAGTTAGTTGAATAATGCGTAGAATCCACTTTTTAAATCAGAGGCGCCCCCTATGCATGTGAAATCAGAATTATTGCGGTGAGAATTTGAAACAAAAATTATTGCGCCATCTTCTAAACTTGAAGTTATTAATATGTGTATCCCTATTACCCAAGGTTTGTTCAATTGCTCTATTTGTAAAGCTCTTATCTGCGCTTCTAGCCATCGATTACTGTGATTATTAGCCAAACGCTTCTCCAATTTACCGAATTACGACGGAAATCTAGTCTAACAAACATGCTAGTGACATTTCTTTTATTCACTAGATGTCGCAAGTAGTTAAAAGGGAAGAAGATTGATTTATTTTCTTTTATTTTCATTTAATATTTACTATAAATGAGATAATTAACAACCCCAAAAGTGTGATTTGGTAATAACAGCGCTTTTATAACAATAAAACAATTTTGTTGATAAAATCGATATAAATATAGAACGTAGCCAAAATTAAATAAAAAAGTCTTCACTGCACTTGTGAGTGCATTAGCAACGAATTTGAAACCGTTGACAGATTAATTTAATAAATCTGGTAATAACCATAGTTAGTGGTGGGTCGGTATTTTAGTAACAGTATTTTGGAGCGGTATTTTGTTGTCGCGACTTGTTGCGCTCCAAAATACCGAAATAACTCGTTACTTTGAAAAAAAGGGCTGTTGCGCGGTACGGGAATGGTAGCGGTGTACATTCGCGACGTTCCTGTGGAACGGTAACCTCGCTGGAGCGATAAACATTTCAATCGTTACTTTGGAACGATGCGCTGTAGCGCGACAGGAGCGAAGTTAAATCGACTATCCTCGGAAACATCGCGATTTACATTAGCGACGTTCCTGGCGAACAATAACTTCGTTGTAACGATAAACGTCCGTCGCGTTCTCATATAACCGATTGATAAACATGGTATGCCTGCATATTATATTGTTTAAAATAGTAGACGCTACGTCTAGCGTAATCCCTTTAGACTACGTAATTCTTAATTATAGCAGAGTAAAAAAAATACGGAACTACACTTATTTAGTAAATAGTTATTCAAAATAAAATGTACTCTGATACAATGTAAAAGAATAAAAATATCTAGATCTTTACAAAGTAGATTAAATATTAAAAACAAAAGAGATTCATAAAAAAAGAACACAGATTCATTAAAAGAACAATGTAGATTATATAAAAGTAGCTATATAACTACTTTAATATTTTACTTTCAATTACAACAGAGAAATTTTTAATTTCTTTACGTGTTGGCATTTTTCAAATTTTGCGGATGGTTTAAATTAGTGGTTCCGGCAATAAAGGACACATTCGTTTGTACTACGTTAAGAAATTGGCGAATATGTCCTTTATTGCAGAAACTACCAACTTAAATCATCCGCAAAATTTAAAAAACGTCAACTCTAGCTATAAGACAAGAAATTAAAATTTTCGTTGTTGTAATTTAAAAATAATAATCGTTTTACCCTAGCTGAACTTAATCTGCTTCTTCTATCGGATAAAATTTTACCAGTTTTTAAAAATGTCAATTATAGATCTCAAATTACAGTGCGTCTCATGTAGATATCTAAAGAGATCAACCAATTTATTACCGGTTCATATATGTAAAATTATATCCTTAATCGTTCCAAAGTAACGGTATTTTGTCGCGGTATTTTTGTGTCGCGGTCGCGAAAGGAACGTTCCATGAGTGGAACGGTATTTTCCATAACTAGTAATAGTACATTAGAAAACAAGTTTGAAAGGTGGTCACAGGCAACTGAAATTTAAAAAACGAATAGAAGGCAAGTTCAAACAGACAAGTGTGACAAAAGTTTTTGAAGACACGTACTAAATGCTAAATCCCTGAACACTATCCTATGGAGAAGGTGCGTGTTGCCAACTTACAATAGCGCGGGTAATTTAAAATGTTAAAACAAGGATCATTGCATGCAAATTTTTAATAAGAAAAACGAATTGCAATTGCAACTAGTAAACAATGGATAAATATCAAAATGTCGTAAACTCTTAATACATAAATATTAACGTAGGAAATAATCAGACATAAGACCTGGCACGCCCCATAGTGATAATTAGAGTGGGGTAATCGTCTCTGCGATACATAGGCGTTTCATCGGAGTAGCGGGCTGATAATGTTCTGTAATTCCGACGCAGCCCGTCAACCCACTTGATAGCGCTGCTTTAAAGGGTGAGTGTTTCACAACCTTTCAGATATTGTAATTCTTGATCGGTTCTGTTATTATTATTCGATTTATTACTTATTTTTTTGTATTGTGCCTACTGAAGGAAGAAATTTTTAAATTTATATTACAAAAAGAACAAATTCGTGTTTACTTATTCATAAGAAGAAAACTCGTACCCACAAAATGCAATTGGACGCAATTCTTCCACGTACATACGTGACGTTTCAATTATTTCTCAGCATCTGCGAGACGTGATTCCGCATATTTTCACATACCTACTATACGTACTTTTCCACCTCGAAAATCGGAGTTGGGCGCCTCGTTTTCTACAAAAGAAAAACGCTCCCGCCTTCCCGCCAGTCGAAAAGCCGCTGAAAATGCAAATGTGTGTCCGCACGTTCGCGAGCTGAATGCTTGAAGCTTGAAACGAGCGTGAACAGCGTTTCATGCGTTTTCCTAGTATCATGCATTGATGTGTGTGTTCGGTTATATTTTTTTATAAGAGGTAGAGGTAAACACTGACTTGTATTTTATGTTATTTTAATAGCACGTGAATAAAAATGGAACGTATACAATAACGTGAACGACAAAACACTAATCCTTATACAACTGTCAAATACAAACTTATACTAAATACTGCTTTTTTAAAATTGACTGTTTACAACACAAACAGGCTAACAGCGACATCTATCCTACGAAAGGTGATATATAATTATTACACTTAACAGTGTGCTTGTGGTGAGCAAGCAAATATTCCATTTTTTTGCAGCATTCATTATCCTCAGAACCGTATTTTTTTTTAGCTATACGAGCGATAATCTTTTGAAATAATGCAATATTGTTAAATTCATATTAAATACATCCGATTTTTTGATGACGTAAATGACATTTGATTGGGTATTATGAAATGCACCAATTAGAATTCGTCAATGGAAAATTCATTTTTCAGTGTAAGATCTGTGCAGGTCCGCAATGATTTATTGCAACGGTTAAACGCGAATTAATTACTAATTTCCGGGTTTCAAATACGTTTTAATCGATTTTCGTATCGATCGGACTCTTAAATCAGTGTCTTTTATAAATACACATAAATCGTATGCAATGTTATCGCATAACCTTGGAATAGTTTCTTGTGATGTGCAATTCTTGTGTTTGTTTGAAATATGACATCTGTATAGTGCGAATAGTGAAAAGTGTTGTATTGTATATTCCTTTGCCTGTCAGGAATCCAAGGAACTATTTTTGAAAGAAAATTGATCAAGTACGGGTGAGTTAACATATAATTTAGCACCAGAGGCGTCCTCCTTTTACCCTATTAACTGAATATTTATTGATTCAAAATCACCATATAATCACTTTGACGCTCCATTTTTACAAATATTCAGTTTCGGTTCAACTGCTAAGATACTGAACAAGTTCAAATAGTAATCATTTATTTTGATGGTTAGTTGCCATTTCTCCAAGTTCGAGAAATTAAAAAAAAATGCGTTTGAAGGTGTGATATTGGCACATTTTTGATATAAAATTAAGAAAGTGCAGCCGAGATTATGGTCTATATATTCCATACTGAAGGGCACACTAAACGTCAAACAAAATATAAACATAGGAAAATATTCCATAGTTAGTACCCTATTTGAAAAATAAATGTGTGGGATATTGTCCAAAAAGTCAAAAGTTTTAAGAATAGCAGAAATTAGGAAATTCTTACAAAAGGCATCAGATGAAGTCTTCTTATTAATGAAAGTGAGTTATATTAATTCATTAATATTTGTATGGTTTCATTGATAAAGTAATGGCATTGTTTCTGGTTATTTCAATATTAGGCATATATGGGATATGCAGAAGAAGTAAACCATTGAATTTAGCAATAAATGATATTGAGGAGAAGGCTTTAATAGTAATTGTAAAAATCTAAGATTCAAAAACTCACCCTCAAAGAACATTTGTCATTTCAAATTTGGCATACATTAAGTTGTACAGTTCAGGGTACGCTACTAACTGTAGTTTTTTTATTAGATGTATTAAAAGAAAATGTGTAAATCAGGTTATCGGGATTAATAAAATCAGAAGTGTTCCAAAAGAAATTGCAACATATTTAAAATTAGCAGGACTAGAGAGCTATACTTGTCATTGTTTTCGAAGATCATCTGCCACAGTGCTAGCAGATTCTGGAGCGGATTTCATCAGTATTAAATATAGAAGTTGGTGGTCTTCGACGGTTATGAAGACATATATTAAAGAATTCATTCAGAAGAAAATTGAAATTTCTGATAGCATCTTATTTGCTTCCAAATCTGATGCTTATTCAATAATTATTCAGTGCCTTAGTCAAGAAACTGTTCCAGTGAGCGACTGGAGTCAGTTCCCACAATTGTATAACTACGAATTTAAATTTTAACTTTAAAAGTAATGATTGTTAAATTCATTGTTCTTACTGATAATAACAAATAAAATATATGTAATCTCTTGATTTTTTGTGAGTGGATGTAAAAGTTTTTTACATCTTGTATGTAAAAGACTACGTTCTGTAGGAAAATTATCATTTTGACATTTTACAAATATATAAATGTCAACTTGCAATAGCAGTTTCTGAAAAATAAAAGTATGCTCCTTTTCCTAACAATCGCTTCAATTTCAGTTGGGCTGGTTCACTTTCTAATCTCTTGGAAATCATTTCAGTTTATAATCACTTATTATTTTGTAAAAGGAGGACGCCTCAGGAGGTGTATGTACATAAATTTGAATTATTTCGAGACATCTTCGTATTCTTTTAATGAGAAATACTTACCGAAATAAAAGATTCCATCGTTTTAGTGCAATGAAATTGCAGTATTATGAACCAATCGATTCTCGCCAATTAATGTAAATTGACCGATTTTTTACTATAACCAAGTTGTTAATATTGTATTTTTAATTAGTGGATTGAGGAATTGAAAATTAGGATTAGTGAAATGAGTTTGAGTGTTTGCCCTATTTTTATTGTTTGAAATCACACTGAAAATATTTGATCTTTCTGTAACGAATCCTGCTAAATAGACTGCGTTGTTGCATTTTGCTTTCACATTTTTAATTTCGCGGCTCTCACTGGTTTTACAACGCTTAGTGGTCATATCATATATCACGAAAATTTGTAAAAGAACGCAACCGCTTGGTTTGCAAACATATTAAAATAAAAACTTTGCAATATTAACGTACCACAATTATGGACAAGCCGAGAATTTCTTTGCCACCAATTTACATCATTAACATCCTTAAAGAGATTAAAGCAGATATGCACCGATGAAATGCCAACTGCAACGTGCAGTGGAAGGACATTAAATAAAACATCGGAAAAACTCCTTAAAGTGGCAGCTTTTCTATGGCATTAGGCAAATTTCAATCTGGATCTCTTCGGAAGCAAATTAAAAGCGTTGATGATTTATGATTGGTGATTGAGTGCAGAAACAAGCGGGAACATATATGATGAGTACAGAGCAAGGTAGATGTATGCATATGCTATGTATGATTCATCGATTACTTAGGGCTTATGATAGAGAACTGTCTGATTGCTTGGTAGGGTAAATCTGCTTGTTTATTACGGTTGGTGCCCCTTTGCTACCGTTTTCTCAATTAATTTTCTATTAACTGAGCTTGAATAGGACTTTTGTATCTTTACTAAACATTTGGAGGACATCACTATTGAAACAGGAAGTGTGTATTTAAAAAAAATCAATGTTAACATTTGAATATCATTTATGGGTTATGTAGCAAGTAAATTTGAAATTTTTAATTTCCCACTTCCTTGATGGTTGGTACGACAGGATTTAGTTCTTGAACGAGATGCTAAGTAAGAGTATGTGAGGAGACCGAATTGTATTATGTATTATGTGAAATTAAACTGTTAAATTATTTGTGTTTGTTAAACGGACCTGACTTGAAATTATAGTTTTCTTATATCTGCAACTACTCGGAGACAAATGTATAGTCTATATAACAATAAATATAGTAAAATATTGTTGTGATTCTTCGTATTTTTGGTGAAATTTAACAACACATGCTACTTTTACGATTTATTACCTCAGTTATACTGACAAGATCGTTATTCTCCCTTATATATCTGAATACAGTAACATAGCATTTACTAAAAACAGTATTACCAAAAGTAAACTATAAAATTGTGTTTATTATTCTATTACCTACATGCCCCCTTAAACACAATTTTAGTTTTTTTTAACCCCATCTTAGAGATACTCTCCTGCTTCACCTCTGGCAACGGTTTAGTGAGTGCGTCGGCAATGTTCGAGTCACCTGGATAATGATCCACGGAGATGTCGCCTTAGTCAATCTTTTCTCTGAGATAATTATAATTCAGTTGTTGAATTTTCAGGTTGTGATTGTTGGTGGCAAAGGAATCAGCTAGTTTATCTATTTTGGGTATGATAGATTGGATAAGGGTTCTTTAGTAAAGTAGGACATTTAAAGGGTTATATTCAGCAATAAAGGGTAGCCATAATCCAGGATGAGACAACAAATCACGACTGAAGATCTATTCTTTTTTTTTTGTCAGGCTTCTAAAATGTTTTGAAGGGTGAATTGAGTAGTGACTAGAAATTTGTCCCGATAACAGATAGCAAAGTGATAGAACGATATTCTAATGTGTTATGCTCTTTTTTATAGCGTACTATAATAAGTATTATAAATTCATCACATTTGATAACATAACTTTAATATAAAAAAAGGAGTGAAATATGCGATCTCCACCTCACACCCTTCTTCTTTGAGTAACAGCTTGTTTTAAAGCGCCATTCGAAAAAATTATAGGTCGTTTTCCTTTTCCGGAATGGAAGTTGGCGCGTTATAAATTGTGAAACCCCTTATATACCGAGGATCAATTTATAGAATCAAATTCAATATTCAAACTTCGTCATTTATCCCCTTATCCGGCAGTACAAGAAATGCCTTCGTATGGACGAATCTCTTTCGCTGATCGCTTCTCGGAACCGCCCTCGCCGTCTCCATCCATCTATCTAGATTCCGGACGAAAGGGAATTTAAAAGAACAACCCGGTAATATATATCGATGAAATAAGAGGAGAAAAAAATCTCCGTTTCCGAATCGATTGTCGTTTGAGGAGCGGGACCGCCCGCAGCTGCATCCGGGAAGGAGTTTTCGAAGCGCTGTCTTCTCTGATTTATGATGGAACAGCGTGCGAATCGGATATAAATTCCGATTCAAATTATAACGTCGGCGACGTCTAATTCTGCGCACCTACGGCTGCAGATTGTTCGAGAAAGCGTCGAATATATCCAGACAATGGAAGACCAAGAAAGCAAACACATAAAATAACCATTTTTAGGTTTACATGTTGACGAGTTCTAAAGAAGGTTTCTTTGGATTACGATTCTGTTATTCAAGAAATGAAATGATTGCTTCCTTTATGTCAAATGTTCGAAATGCAATCTACCTGTTCATAAATAAAAAGTATCGATAAGTTCTTGTAGATCAAGTAGGTATGAATGAAAAATACAGAATAATCAATTTTATACACTGTCATATGCTAAATATTTCTTATTCTTAATAAAACAAAATTTGAGTGTTAACTAAATACGGATCATTTAAGTGAAACTCAGCGCTTAAAGATTTTAATTCTTGTTGGATGCGGCAATAAAACTAGAACTCAGTAAGAAGTGTGCAATTTGTTTAATGCGAGATATCCAGATAGAAATATCAATCAATCTACAGTGATAAAAATCAAATGAAATTTAGAGAAACCGGGCATGTAAAACGCAGGGCGTTCTAAGAAAATGAATGAAGATGTGGAACTTGATATTTTGTCAAGCGTGAGTGGGAATTCTCAAGGTGTATTTCGATCAATTGCTGCAGCAGACAATGTTTCTCAGCGATTACGTGCATTAAAAACAGAAAAATACCATCTTTGCAAAATTCAATTGCTACAAGAACTTAATGAAGCTGACCCTGATCGCCGAATGCAGTTTTATGATATAATGCAGGATTTATACAACCGTAATCTTCGCTTTATTCGTCAAATTTTCTTTTCGGAAGAAACCTTATTTTGCCTAAATAGAACAGTAAATCAACAAAATTGCAGGTACTGAAGTAGAGAGAATCCTCACTGAATTACTGAAGTAAATACTGAACACCCCCTTAAAGTAAACGTGTTGGTAGGAATAGTTGACAATAGAATCATTGGTCCTTTCTTCTTTGATAAAACTCTCACGGAATGATATCTGGATTCTTTGATGGATGCACCTGTACCTGTGCTTGCAGACATTTTTCTAAATATAAATGATCTTGATTTACCAAATGGAGATATTTTGTTTCAGCAAGAAGGTGCACGTCCGCACTTTGCACGTTCTGTTCGTGAGTTTCTAAACAACTGCTTTCCTGGGAGGTGGATCGGTAGGCGAGTACCAATAGAGTGGCTCCCAGAAAAGTCTATGTTGATAGACCACAAAGTCTATTGCAAATGCAAAAGGAAAATACAAAGTACTGAAATCTTAAATTAGAATTGATGCATATTTGTTCCAAAATAGTATTTCTTAGGGTAAAATGATTATTATGAGGTGGTACTCAAAATTCCTGAAATACCCAGGATTTTATTCACCTCTATAACACCTTGAAGGCAGTGAAAGTGCACACAGCGATTCCAGCGTCTCTGTCACGAAAAGAATACATTTTGGAAGTCTTCCTTTTTCTTAATGTGTACCGTGATTCAGCTTCAATTTCCTCTAGAAGAAATTGGCCTAATTATGTTCATATTCTTTACATGAATTACAAATTGTAATATTAAAACACTATCATTGGTGTTCTCGGAAAATACGGTTAAAGCAATATTTTTTCTCAAATTTAAAATCAAGATTTTAGACGCCCTACCCTACAGCAGATAGAGATACAGCTAATAAAGATGAGGACATTCGATGGTTTTGTAAACAACCTGTACACATAAAAAGTTACCCTGCTGCTACACACCCCAATCCAATTTCTATATTTTTTGAAATGTTTGCGGCTTTAGGGAATCGAACTTTTATGGAAAAATCGCCTGTCAGTAGAGGATATATAGGAAATGATGCATTGTTACTAGTTTGCATAGCACAACATGATTCCACTTTACGAATGCATTAAGAAAGTACACAACAAAGTTAGATTGAATATCAAGAAAATATTTCATGGATTAAAATTGTTTACCCTTTTCCCTAAAAAATCCCATCTAGCTCTAGATTTGAAGTACAAACCAAAAAAAAGTAAATTCCACGTTCTCCATCAACTTAAGTTATTAAAACCTTCTCTATTGTACCCAGCATTCACAGTAGTTAATTTATCACGGCCCTTGTGTATCTCTTGGTCCTCTTGTTCGCCTTCCTTAAACGTAGTGGGAAGTTTAAACAGCCACCGTCTTGGGACGTAAGGTAATTAACTCCAGACCAGATAGTGTTACCCGTAGCGTCGTCCCTTAGAGCACCGTACGGTAACCTCCCAACGTTTTCTACAATAGCAATGAAAGGGGGGACTGGAGTAAGTGTCAAGTAGGTATCCACCTCCAAAGCCAATTCCACGGATGCAATTTTAATTTCCTACAAACTTTGAAGGGACAAACGTTCAAAAGTTCAAAATGCGCAAAAAAGAAAACACATTTCGAATCGAAAGAAACGTTAAGCAGGCGAAAGTTTCGTCTTCTTAATTCCGTAGATCTGCATTTAAATTGTCTCAAGGAGTGAGAGGAGTGTTTTAGAAGAAGGCACCTGAGAGACGTGCCGTTTAGCTTAAAACGTAGGGGAAGCAAGGACGTGATGTGTGTTGGCGAAAGTTAATTTAATTAAGAAAATGTATGGTTTAAATTCGTTGAGATGTAAAAGCACTTTAGCTTCTATGAAGTAAATGTGATTTTTCATTATTAAAGTGTGGGTGCTAGATTTTCCCGGTAATCGACTACAGTACAAACTCCGAACTAATTAAAACACGGGTTTAAACAGATAAGTTCGGATTGCCCATACTTCTGGATTACTGGATAGTGAATACATATTAGGTTTTATGTATTACTGAGAAGTAAGAAAAAGCTAACAATAAAACAAAAAAGTTATCTTGAAAGATATTTATTAAAAATAAAAAAGAAAAACAAATTAAAAAATACATAAATTAAAATGTACATTTCAATGATCAAAAAAGAAATCGGTGATACGTGTTTGTTTTTTGGTAGCAATTTCTTTTTTAATGCATTCCGACTGCAATGTGCGGAGCAATGTTACTTGTTGAGGAGCTAAATTATTTTCACAGGCCCATATTAAACACGTGGCGAAACATTTCACAGCTTCTTCATGCACCATAAACTTAACTGTTGGCAGTTATGAAAAGCACGTGGCGTTTTTGACTTTCCCACAACAAATAATGGTAGTTATTTGATGCGTTTGCACGTCACATGAAAGTCACCCTTTCTTTACTTAATTTTCTTCCGGGTGCAGATGCTTCAGATTTATTAACCAACGTTTTTTTGGACAACAATTTGATCAGAAGTTAGGCCTAATCTCTCAATTGTTTTTAAAAATTTCAATTTAAAGAGTTCTACTACACTAAAATCACTAGACAGCTTTTCTCCCGAGACACTTAATTAGCGAATTCCATATCTCTTTTTGAACTTCTGCGACCACCCACAACTGGCGTTAAAGTCCTTAATACGTAGCTTCACAGAAAAAAAAACTAGCTTTTTCATATAGCATGTCTCCAGAAATCGGTGTACCTCTAGCACGCTGTTGTAAAAACCAGGTATAAAGGGCGCTTTCCATATTAGGATGTTCACATGATTTCAGAGTTTTTCTTCCTCCAGCTGCGTTTTCAGTAGAAGCGACAAAATTAAAAATTTTCTCTTTATGTTCCTTAATATCCGTAATAGTAAACGGATACTCTAAAACTGTGGCACTGGAACACTGAAACAGTTCACTAAAACCCTTACCACAACACTTAATTCGTACTGGACGCACGTTTCGATAGCCAAGCTATCATCATCAGCAGCAAGACTGAACTCGAGTTCAGTCTTGCTGCTGATGATGATAGCTTGGCTATCGAAACGTGCGTCCAGTACGAATTAAGTGTTGTGGTAAGGGTTTTAGTGAACTGTTTCCGTAATAGTAGATTTTCCGACGTTATAAATTTTAGATAATTGGGATCCGATCAAATCTATTTTTAAAATCTTCTAGATTTTGTAGTCTGTCAACATAAATTTTTGATTTTAAATACTCCCATAAGAAAAAAATCAAGTGGCGTAAGATCTGGGGACTTGAGAGGTCATTCCAGTGGTTCTCGTCTGCCGATCTAGAAACTCGCGTACAGGGTGTAAAGTGCGGAGGTGCACCATCTTGTTGAAATCAAATATCGCTATTTGGTAAACAAGGATCATCTTCAGTTGGAAGGATGTTTGCAAGCGCATTTTATTTTGCTGAAAAAGCAATAGATGACGTTACGCGTTAAACTCCTAAAAAACAAAAACTTGAAATAAAATTTTCAACATTATCGCCTATAAAATATACGCCTCTACAACTGGTTTCTCCGGGTATTAAAAATTAAAGGCAGCCACGTATATCTGACAATATCTTATGTAGCGAAATTCGGCTCACGTCCTGGCAATACTCGCAAGCGAGGCGCAACGGGAAGATCTGATTTCCTGTTTTACACAAATGGAATTCGAATATCATCGATACGAACAGGGAAGGAACAACTGGAAGTAGAAGGAGAACAAGAAGCGTAGGGTTGGCGTTCAAAATCGACGAAGTTCGCAATCCCTGTCAATATTCATGTAGAGACGAATACGTTGCGTTGTTGTTTGGCAGTGAGATGTTTTTTCCAGTTTGAGGAAGTTGCGTGCATTTTTTAAATTGAATATGTGTCTGTTGGAAGAAATGGGTAGCATCTGTTTCGATCGTTGTGCGTAGATTAAATCACAAAAAAGTATAAAAAAAGGATTGGCATCTACCCTAGAAGATTAAATTTTGTTTTTAATGTATTCCTTTTAACGCTATTTGTTTGTCCATCATCTAGCATAAAAAAGTATGCTTTAAGTTGCCGTGACGGAGTTGTATTTGTTTTACAAAATAGGAACAATATAAAACCTTAAACTAAACATTACTTATATGCTTATTACTACACGTAATTATTTGCTCACCCAAAGAAATACCCATAAATAAAGGAAGTGCTAACTGCAAAAGAAATTGTAGTTTTGGGTTTAATAAGACACTTAAAACAAAGAAATTGATAGTCTTTATTCAATTATACAATTTGAAACAAAAAAATTTAATCTTCGTTTCGTCGTAATGTCCACCACGACTATTAGTAATTGTGGTACACACTTGCGGCATTGTCTCCATCAATTTCGTCAGAGTAGCGGGTTCTATTTCAAGCTAGACTTCTTGTAGTTGTTTCCACAACGATTCCTTGGACGTTGCAGGATTTATTTTCACCCTCCCACAAAAGCTCTATGAGATTATCATCCGGGCTTTGAGGAGGTTATTTCATTATTTTGATATTGCTTTCGCGGTCCGCCGATTCTAGATATTTGCGTCACAGTTTAGAGCTGTGTTTTGGATCATTATCATGTTGAAATATAAAATAGTCACCGATTATTCTCATTCCAGATGGTATAGCATTTGTTTCGAAAATTTCCCGGTAGCGCTCTTTTCTTCGGCGACACCAAACCATTACCCATCCGCCCCCATGCTTAACTGTAGATACTACACATGATTCTGCTGCTCGTTCTCCTTTCGACCTTCGAACGAACGTTCGTCTCTTAGAATTTGGACTCATCGGTCTACAAAACACTTTTCCACCCATCAACTGTCCAATGTTGATGCTCTCTAGCCCACTGCAGCTTTTATTTTATTTTGCTTGCGTAAGAGTGGTTTACGCAGCGCTATTCGGCCAAATAAGCTACCCTCGTTTAACCTCCTTTTCACGGTGGTTAAACCATCTCGCTTTTCACGCTCAATACTTATTTCAGGTGCGGTTTTTCATCTATTCCGTTTACTTGTCATAATTATTCGACGATCTTCCGCTGGTGTTGTCACTTTCCGTCGTCCTGTTCGTTTTCTATTTAATAATGTGCCAGCCTCTTGATATTTTTTAACGTTATAGTCAACAGTTTGGCGACTTAATTTCAATTTTCTTGGGATGTCTCTGTTACTTCGGTCAAGATTATGTAAAGCAAGAATCATTGTGGGGATTTCTAACGGCACTTCTCTTGTTTTCGGCATTTTAATACTAATTTTATTAAGGATATTCACTGTTTAAAATAATAATAGATAGTAAATTTAAATTCATAATTCTAGTTGGGGTAAATATATATTTCGAGTCTTTTTATGGCCCTACCTGGACCCGTAATTATCGGATCAAGGAGATTCAATCGATAATTAAGTATCAGAGGAATTATTTAATGCCATATCTTTCTTTTACTTGTAGGTAAGTAATTATACCCCCTAAATAACAATAAATAAATAATTTTCTAACATCCAAGCAAAAATGTAGGTGAGCAAATAATTATGGCGGGTAGTGTATGCGTTTGTTCGACTTGCGACGTATAAAAACATGGTCTAACAAAATATGATTTTTCAGCGACGTAGATGCTTGTAAGGTTTATACATACCTGGAACATGAAATTCTATCTTATTTAACAAATTAACAAACGATTACACCATTTTACTTGGACATATTGTAAGAATTTTCAACTTCCTCCACATTGTATTAATATTACTAATTTTTCGCTTAACATTCGGAAACATCTCTTAAATGAATTACAATAAATGTAAACTGTAACAATATCTAAATCAAACGAAACTAATATCGCACATAAAAGAAACTTATATGCAAGAGCAAAGACTTCTCTTTGGCTACTGATTGTGCGCATTCTGCCGCAAACCTAATAGAACAAAAAACGTGAAATTAAAGATCCCTAAATTCAAACGAGCAGGCTTAAACTACAATACAACTACGAATGTTTTGTGAGGAAATACTTTAGGAGTGTTGTAATTCATCCAAACGATTTTATCTCGTAGGTAACCTATGTATTTCAAATACGCCCTATATCCACATATTTATATAGTCTTCATTTGCTATATATATTCATGCTTCCATGTTGCCAATTTCATTCTGTCGCAACCAAACGTGGCACCGAATCGTCTCCAACATTTTATTTTTTCTAGCTCGTTTTAATTTAAAAATATGTGATTTATTGATGCGGCCTTTGACGCAAACAATTACGTTTTTTTAAATATATCGTTATCTGTACGTCTGGCCGTTGGTGATGGCACCGCTGGCTAGTCAAGGTACGCGTGTGTAGTGTTTTAATGACAGGTGAATGGGGGTTTTGTAAAATGGATGTATAGTATGTACTATAGTTCGTATAGGCCTTGGGATGGCACCCCTTTATTTAGTTGCGTGTTTAGATAAAATAAAATATCGACGTTTTTACGAAAATGTCTGCCTATCGATGGTATTTAATTATTTTTTTGTGTAGTTTAAAGTGATATGTATGTAACTCGAACAAATAGCAGGTGATTTAATGCTTGTTAGTATAAAAAAAAAGGAATCGAGAAGGCCATGTTGTTTTTTCCAATTATTTTTTATGTTGGTTACAATTACGTTTGAGAATTAAATCCTGCTTAAATCATATCAAGTTTGAAACTACGTTTTACAGTAATGACGTAAATAAGTTCCTGTTTTTTCAACTAAATATAATCTTTCAATGTAGACTCCAACCTCAATGCTTATTATTTTTTATCATTTTTCTGTTTCTAAATAATATAACTCTTCTATAATCTTGATGTTTATCGTCGACTTATTTCTAATTGGCTTAATTCAATAGCAAGGACCATATTAATCCGATAAAACTTTAAATTAAACCTAGAATTTAGGAGGTTCAAGGGGATCTTCGGAGATTTATAGCATCTGAAGATAACCCTAACTTTAAAAGGGACACTCTTCCTGTACCTCCGAAAAAAATATATCGAAACTCTCTTGGAAATAAAAAAAGAGGGGTCCGCACTCGCTGGACGTAATGAGGAAGTGTCCGGCCATGCTTCCTGTTGAGGGGCCTGCTACCGCCATCACCAGACGTTCGGAGGCTATCCATCTTCAAGATAGCGCCTCCAGGTAATGGAAACAAGCGACTGATAAAGGCCGTTAAATTCGATTTATTTCAAATTGTCCCCCTTGCCGTGCGCGGAAATGGGATAAAGTGAAAACTCGATGATATTGAAGTTGTGTAAGTTTGGTACTCGTTCGCTTGTAACGGGAAGCTTCCAAGGTAAAGTTGTTTGGTAATAATGGTTGAAAAGGATTTGCTAGCGAATTGATTGAAATTTGTATACACGAAACGATTTTACAAATTTCTCGTGTTATATCCATGGGGTTTAATAAACATATCCAGGGAATCTTTGGATTTTTGCCATATATGTTTGGCAACTTTCAAACTTTTACAGTCCTCATCATTATAAATCGTTATACGAAAGCGAAGGTGATATGCATTTTATGTATGAATTTGCTAATGAGAGTGTGTTAAAAATTAGGCTTTCCGATAGAAAAGCTTTGGAAAGTACTCATATGCGTTTTCAAGAGACAGGGACACTTAACACAAGAACAGAAATGGAAGAAGATGTGCTTAACATTGTAGAGAAAGATATGCGTGCTTCTAACAGAAAAATTGCAAAAGCTTTTTGAATATAAGTATAGTACCACCTTGTTAATCCGAACAAATTGGGAAAAGGAAATTTTCAGAGTAGGGATTTGTTAGGATTAGCGAATATAACTTTTTACTTAAACTGCTTCAAATGTTTTAGAAGTACGGAACAAAATTTTAGCATTAATTCCTTTTAAATGTCCTTGGTTCATTTGCCTTTTCAACAATTAGCAGTTTTAGATTATGAGTACCGAAGACAATAGCACAAGACATGAAAGTAAACCTGTCCTAAGCTTACCGATCTGGTGCCGTTTTTTCTCTTCGGTGTGCAAGAGTTTTCTTTGGAAAGACTTTTCAAAATAGTCTATTGTCATCAGCTTTAGATTTGATCGGGTGTTAAATCCATTTCTACAACTTTGTTGGCAGATAATTTTTTATCAATGACTGACAGTTGACGACACTTACGGTTTTTGAATTTGCTCAGTAATCCAGAACTTTTTCACAAAATATCTCACCAGATATTTTTGTTGTAGAAACCATGTGAAAAGTGCGAGAAAAATTTTGCAACTCATTATTAATAAATAAATACTACTAGTTATAAATACAAAATATTAATACTCTTTTGTGCCCACCCATCCAAAATGCTCACTGTTTGTTTTTTCTTAAAATGTTATGTTTTAGAAATGGTTACGAAAACAACTAGCGAATTATTCCATCATTTATTGATCTACAACTGAAACGTTTGTAGGGTAGCTTGCTACGTTCTTTAGACAAGCAAATATATTGAAAACTGATTTTTACGCCATAGTTTTCGATTGAAAATTAACTGGAAAAGACCAAATTGAAGAAGGTAGATTATTTAACGTTTTGGCAATTTTGTAACCAATTTAAAGTTATGTAATTTAAAAATTTCCTTGCAAGTTATTTTTCACGCGATAATGGGAGGAACGTAAAATGTTAGATAATATTTGTTTTCGAGTTTTTTAAATGAGAAATAATAATAAATGCAAACAGGCTTGCCAAATCCGGTTTCAATCTATTTGATCTCCCATCTAAAGGATATTTCAAGTGCTTTAAGTACATACTTGTTCCGAAACTTAATTCCCTCAAAACACCGCTTTGAGGCTACCTAAAGCGTGTATCAACAATGTGTGCGTGGTTGCATATACGAAGAGAAGGAATAAGTGAATCGGGTTTCAAGGGATTCCCGAACCCTATTAAGAAAAGGGTCCGAGGGTAGTGGGTGTGAAACTTGGCTAAACAAACCTGGAACGAACCAAAACGAACATCACCTGACCGAATGAGCTGCGCACCACGTATATACCAATGTTTGTGTTGACGCGACGTGACAATAACCCTTTCCGACTGTTAATATAATTCATTAGACGGAATGTTACCGGTGGGCATACGGTTACAATGCGACCTACGCTTACAACGCTTATTGCTACCACTCCAAACCGTTACCGTTGCTATTGTCGATGTTTTTGGTGGAAATAGTGAGTGGTTCGTTTGTCAGAGGAGGCATTCAAATGAACACGTCGAACCCCCTCCTAGACACGAAGATATTCGTTGTATTGGCTTTGACGCTATGCAAATAAGATAGGTTGAATGTAGATTTGCGTGTTAGTTCATGGCGATGCAATAAACAATGTAATAGGTCAACTGCTTCCGAAAAAAATATAAATAAATATATGGATTCCCTTTAAATTGGTTTATAAGTAGTAGTAGCCGCACCGAACCATTTTCGCTATTGTCGCTCATTTCAAAGCATAATATACAAATGTTGATGGAATAGGGCGACTGCTGATTTTACCATTACTATAAACTATGAATTAATGAATGGTGAAATCAACCATAAATAAATCTGAGATTAAATGTATACGATGTTAATAATTTAAGGAAGTGTAAACATGCTTCAAGAGAGAAGTACCGTTAGTTTTCATTTTAAAGAAAATTGTTAATAAAAAAAGTTTCTTAATATATAAAAAGTACCCCGAATACTAAATTTGGAGTTTAAATTTAGAATATTGTTTTTATTATATGTCAAATTTGTGACAATTCAAAATAGAATCTTAGAGTGTCTACAAATAAACTTTTTCCTACTACCGGCTACGTAAGTCAATTACTACTGCCCTGATTGGAGGGACGTAAGTGCGATTTATGGGTTATGTATCCTTTGCATAGGATGTAATCGAATTTTACGTCCCCAGGGACGTGAAGTAATAATACATTAGTATAGCAATAGATATCAATACATAACACAAATTGATAACTTTTACAGTTATATAAGTATATAAGCAAATGTCAAATATTTTCGTAAAATGCTGGTTTTTTCAAAATTTTGGCCCGGTAGTAGGAAAAATATTGTATGCCACTCGGGTCGTAAATGCTTTTGCGGTCTCGGATTTATTGTAAATCACATCCTCGACCGCAAAACTGCACATACGTCTCTTGTGAGATAAATAACTAGTGTTATAAAATTAAACACAATGGATGTATTGAAAAATGAATCTTATATATTTAAAAAGAAATTGCATAGAATTACTCCAAATCTTATTTTCATATTTATGTGTTGAATAAAGTTACAAAAGTTAACAATGTTGACAAGAGAAATTTAACAGTTTTGTTTGTATCTCCAGTTATTTAGGAACAGTTTGAGACCTTTCGCGTGAACAAAGACAGCATGATATCCAAATTCAACGAAGTCATATTTGTCTTAAATTTAATCCTTTTATCTGGAGGAGACCTACACTTGACAGGAAAAAAGGGTTTTCATGAATTCTGTTTTCTTTTCTTTAGACTGGGTCGCGCCCCGATGAAAAACAGCATTTTTTTCCAGCACCGTACATTTGTCGAACCTTTTGCGGTCCCCCCTTTTTCCGTGATTTATTTGGTCCACTTTTCCTTAATCTCCTTCCCTTCGAAATGTCACGCGACGTATAAATTAAGATTGTTTTCCGAAAGTTTTAACGTATAGGCTTCGATTGAAAACTTTTTCTTATACGAATGAGGACGAGAGATGGAAAACACATTAGTACAAGCGGACTACTTTGATAGGTGAAAGGTTTTCGCCAATAGCGTACGCACTGGTTGGTTACGATTCCTACTAATCCCTCCACTACACCCCCGGCTATACTTCGAAGAGAAAGTAATCGCAATTTCTCTTCTTTTTTTTGCGTTCTTCGTGTTCCTTCTTCGGTTATGGTGCGTGTGCGTTGTTTTCTCTCTTTTCGAGTTTGACAACTTGATGTATACATTCCGCTTATTTTCGGTAAATAAATTTTACAGCAATCCGAAGTATTTACGTTTTAAATTCTTTAATCTTTTCTTCTTTCTTTGTAAAAATTTATTCTAATTACGGCGTGTCCGCCTAGTGAATGATGGAGGTAATTCCCGAGTGCTGCACCACATAAAATTATATTCAAGTATACAGGATGTTCAGTTTTCGCAGCGCACGAAGCAAGTTTGCTTGCTTTCTAATGCAACACCCTGTATATTACTGTTTTTGGATGCCTCTCTTTAATTCATGTCAAATTACATACCAATCTATCTTAGTTTTGGAGACAATTGAGATCCGTTGTCTAAGCCTAAAGTATTTAGTAAGAAGGAAATCTTATACCTTATCTTTATAAGCTTTTTTACACGTGTTGCAGTTGTTGTTATGAATAATTGTTAAATTGTAGCGGTAGTAGACATAAAATTACGTAAATTTCATTGCAACATGACGCTTAATTATAGAGGATCAAAATCTGCAAACAATGGTGCGAATACCAATACCAACTCTATAAACTAGTGCGATAGTTCTTGATCTGAATTCTACAATTTTTTAGAAAAGAAAATATATTTCTCTAAAAAGGAAAACTCTAGTTTTTAACGTTATCAGCATTTCCTGCAAGATAAGCATACAACTCCGCTCACTTTTTCACTTTCTGAAATGAAATCACGTACTAAATTCGAGATTTCTTTTTCTAGAAGGTCTCTTGATAACAGTCCCTTAAAATGCCATCAGATATACCACACACACGCTTCTCTTAAAGTCGAAGTAATTTATTTTGTTCCCAAGACTCCGTAATGTTTATATTTGAGATAAATCTAAATCGAGTGAAGCAAGGAAAGCCCGTCTTTTTTTTTTTTTTTAAGGAGGTATAGTGGATCTAATTCCGTATGTATGGTGAAGTGCATTTTTCAAAACTTATTCCCTATTCGCAATATCCACGCTGCAGCGGCCACGTCTTACAGACGTGTCAAGTAGCGAATAAGACGTAAACCCCCAAATGACCGGCTGGAAGGTTTAAGGATCACGTTTCGATGCCCTAAGGCGTACGGCATTCCCGCCAAATACACAGACACTATCTCTAGCCAGTCCTGCCGCACATTATGATAGACGTGTTTAATATTGAACGTTGTTGGCGCATTCGGAGTGATAGTAAGGTATACGCTGCTAGTCAGGGATTCCCTAGAGGTTTTTCAGCTTAGTTTTAGGATATGTAGTTCCCCTACCTATTATATGATACGGCTTGTCTCTTGTTCTTATCCTAAAATGTCGCACGCGCTCTCAGGAATGTAGTCGAAACGTAATTTTACGACCCTTGTATTTGAGGAAGTATTTTAAAAGAGATATGCATGCGTTCAAGACTATTTATAGATGAAATAATGTGGATTATTCAAATTTTATCGCACTGACCAACGGTAATATGATGTGGGACAAAATTTTTAGGAACGATTTGACATTGAATTTATTCCAGTCAAGATTTTCATTAAAGATTTAGTGGCGTTTATTTTTATACTTAAAAAAATAAGTTGATGATTATAGATTTTGATCCATACAATGACACTCAGAATTAGTATTCATTTTATTTGTGTTCTTGACAGGTTAAGGATCAGTAAAAACGATTTTTTTATTATTTCATCCAACTCTAAATCCAAATCCATGTAGCAAGGTTATAAAAAAAACCATACGCTCTTCGTCGTTCTTCGCCTGTGAATTCCGATAAAATTATTGTGATATGGCGAATTCCTTCCCCGTAAAATACCTGTAAAGTTTTCCATCAAACGATACGTACGCTTCGCGCATTAACCTGTCATTCTCAATCCACCGCCAATTCGGTCGTTTTTAAATAAAACGCCGACTGATTCCGGGCTTTTCGCCAATCAATATGCAACGCGGAAGCACCTGAACACCGAAACAAACTGAATTCTGGCTTTACATCGATCTACGTAACGAAAATAAGTACTGGAATGTGGGACAAGTTCAGTTTTCAGTATCAAAAATTTAGTTCAAACCATTAGAAAGCTTTACTCTAAAAAAATTTACCTGCATTAGAGGAGTAAAATACCAGTTTTGCTATTTTTTTATTAACAAGTCTACAAGTTCACAAAATCTAAATCTGTATTTCTAATTCGCCAACCGAGTTATTACAATAGCAGCAAGATAAGGGTGTCATTTTTCGAACTGCCGTACACGATATATCATTCCTCCAGTGACGTCATTGTCCCAAGCGACCGTAAGAAACGGCTGGGTGCAAGGGGTGCCACCCCAAAGACCCACATGTATACTGACCTTATTTTTGCGCAAAAATAACGACCTACTCGCCTACTCGCCCAACAATGGCTCATTATTGCTTCGGAATAATGGTCTAGTCGGCTAGTCTAATGCGTCCGACGTCGAGTCCTTTGTGCAGCTGCCACATACGATGACGTAATATTTTTTGAGCAATAATGCGTTCGGAAGGTCATGACGATGTGCGGTGCACACTAGCGGATTAGTAACTTTAATTAAGCCGTTGGACTGGAAATAACTGGTGGAATATTACAGTGCACTAGGAATTTATTCTTGCAATTATAGTATTGCACTTGACACGCTCGAATTTTAATCGATTAGCTTTTTTAATCAAGGGAGATATAAATAGTCTTTATTTAGTGCAAAGAAACTTACTATATACATATTTTCCTGTGCATGGCAAAATACTTGGATTCGAATCTATTTCGCTTTTGTGTTAATTGACAAGTGTTTGATCCTTGTTATCTACACTTTACACCTACAGCCCTAACGGAACACTCTGTATAATAAAAAATAATTCAGAAAGATGCACGGTTGCAATTGATGAAACTTTTAGATAAAATATTTTATTCTAAAATCGATAATAAAGAAGATATTGCACGGTCAATTTTTATAAGACACTCTGTATATTAAATCGTTCTCTCCTCCCTCACATATTTCTTCGTAATCTTCGTTATGTGGAGAGAAAAATCCATTACTTCATGTGAATAAAATCCGCGATTCGTGTGACACAATGCGTTAACAGGACAAAAAAAGGCTTTCGTCCGATTGTTGCGCTGTCAGACGTTGCACAATCAACGGGACCTACGCGCACGCACTGAAGAGGACCTTTATTTTAATGAAAAACTTCCGGCTCCTGCTACGGCCCGACATTGACGTGTTTCGGGATTAGAACTGTCGACGACGCGAAAAGCTTTTTGTCGATTTCCAAAACGTTCGGTGTATTTTTCCTGGTTCGTATAAAACGTCCAAACATCACTAAATTAAAGGTTTCCAGCTTCTCGTAAAT
This sequence comes from Dynastes maya, assembly GCA_029619315.2. Classification (NCBI taxonomy): domain Eukaryota; kingdom Metazoa; phylum Arthropoda; class Insecta; order Coleoptera; family Scarabaeidae; genus Dynastes; species Dynastes maya. The sequence goes on from JAROYE020000006.1 coordinate 52,219,296, forward strand.
TAAATCGAACTTGTTAGGATGGTTGACAACTATTTCCGCCTCTGCATTCAACAAATCAATTTCTGTAATTTACTAGGAGCAGGAGTTAGGTGAAAATATCAAAATTTACGCTGGCAACAGTAAATGTAGATGTTTTATCTTCAAATTTCGTAAAGATTCATTTATAATCGTTCCCGAGGGAGGAAATCTACCACCAATGAGTGTACGTATCAGAATATGAGAAAGCATTCCTTACATCAGTAATTTTATTCTTCTGATTTCAACAATTCACGACAACTATTGTTGTTTGTTAAAAATATATTTTCGCAGCATAGAACCAATATATCATATATCCAATCATAATTAGAAAAATTTTTAAGTGGACGTTTTTTTTTTGCTGTGCGTAAACCTGGCACAGTTGTACGGCATTCCTTTGTACGATGGGAGTTATAAATTATGTCCCAAACCTTTTTTAATTTCATACTTCTGTAAATTAGTTACTGAGTTCGTTCTTTGTCGTTTTCTACCATAATTGCGAAATTTATGTTCTCCAAGATTAGTTTCTGTGTTCCCTCCTTCAATAATCCTCTCAGTCGTTCTCACTGGCACTGCTTTAAACACATATTCTTCTATATTTCCTTTCTTCCAACTTTTCTTCAATTTAATGTTCACAAAAGTAATATGTATCACTAATTCACATTCCATTTACGTTTTAAAACGTTGTCGTAGCTGGTAATAATAATAAAAGAAAGAAAGTAAGAGTAATCGCCGAACAATAAATGGCCACCTAATAAAGCGAGAATTTACGGCAGCAGAATGTCGACGGTTCTAAATACCTAAGAGGGAATAATTCTATTTTTATTGCGCTTTTGTTCTGGTGGAGAATCTTAATTTTTCTCCGGTAACAGCGTCGGCACCAACCCGAGAAAGTCATCCCTATTACTGATATTCTAAAAATAAGCGACGAAAGATTCAAGAAACGTGACATTTTTCGAATGGTTCTGATTCTACTTCTATTTTCAGACTATAGCCGGGACAAATAACATTTTTGTTCATTCGGTGTGATCCACGTATGTGAAAATGCAGACGACTAGTCTATGTATGTTCGTAAAGATGTAAATGAAGCGTTGCCCTATTTGCTTGGGCCAACTCTAGCCGCATTGTGTAGGGAGACATGCCAGACCGGAGCATATAAAACGTTCATAAAGCCGAGGCATTTTATGATTGAGTTAATAAAATATTTCAACAACTACATGGTTTGGTATATTGTATTAATAATGGATTTTGACGGAAACCAAATATTAAACCTAGAAAACTTAAGACATTTCCAGTGTAATTCGCAACTGTGTTTTACTATTTTCGTCTCAGCGTGTACTATATTCTAGAAATCCGCGTTTGTTAGGTTGAAAAAGAACTCAAGAACCCTTCTGCACGGAAGACATTCCGTCCATCTCATCTACGTGCTTACAATTTCATTATAGCCGCGTTGAAGAACATACATAAGAGAAGTGTCCTATACATAGTTCTGTGTACGACGGTATGCAAAAATGTCACGATTTATCAACATGATTTTTTTTGACTGACGCCCTTTTTTATCGTTTCACCTATACTGTGTTCTACTTAAATATAATTTAACAAGAAAATAAAATGACGAATTTTGTTTTTCAATTTAGAAGCTGCTATATTCTATAACAGACTTGAAAATTGCCTTCGCTAATGTAACTCTCTAGTTCCGGATCTTTTCGCTCATCACTGTATGAAGCTGCGCTGTGCATAAGTGCAACTAGGTATACACAATGCGCTACTGGCAGCGTTGGAAAAAGGTTATTCCGAGCGTGTTTTTTAAAGTTGTTTTCGTTTGCTAGATTGTCTAGTACCCTGAATTTCGCGTCGGCTGAAGTGCGTACGTGAAATGAATTTTCCTAAAGCAATTTTCACTCTTGTGCAACTACCATAATAGCGCAACACAACGGATTAAATCTTCCTGCGCTTGTCAAAATATTTGTCTGTGTAGAGACGATGTATGTAGGTCTTTCATAAGAAAAGGGCGGCCCTAGTTAATATTCTAGCATTGAAATTCAGGAATGTTATAAAAACGCTCAATATATATATATATATATATATATATATATATATATATATATATTGTAATGTTCAATATTTACAACAACGACAACATCGGCTGTCAATCTCAGAACGTGTAGGGTGTTCAGGTTAGTCACCCGTTTGTAATAAAATGTCCCTGTTGCGGGTAAAAATTAATTTTCCAAGTCACCATTTCCTCCCACGCCAACTAGCCTTGGAGTGCGGACATTATATTAAAAATATAAGTCCAGATAACGACAATCGTAGTGGAACAAATCCACTCTTCTTTTTATTTAGATTAATTTAGAAAATTTCAAATTTTTCCCATCATACTATATCTATCATCTCTTCGGCGATTCTAATTAATGCAAAACCTAAAACCAAAGCTAAAACGTAAATCCGTCATTCATATCGCACTCCAAATATATTCTAGATAGAATCGCCCTATATGACCGTAGAATATCTACTTTGTACAGAGCGCATTATTCCCTTTAAATACTTGAAATACGATTACTGTATCGCGCCGGGAAGCCCCTCAAAATAAATACAGATAGAGCCGTCCCCGTAACATCGGCTTAGTTATCGGATCTCCTTTTGAACTACGCGATATTAGCCCTGCTCTAAGGGCGACTCTTTCCTCTACCATCACCCTCCGCAAAACCACCCTCTTCCTTTCTAGCCTGTCCTTCATTACCCTAGTCACTGGGCCAGTGTGCCATGTACGCTGTACAACGACGAACAAACGACAATCGCGATAATAATAGCAGCGGACCACGGTTGATCCGCGGGTATTGATTTATAGGTCGTTTGAGGATTCGGCGGATTCAATTCCGAAGCTAAGGGACCGTATCAGTCCCTTTTAGATCTAACCGAGAGGTAGAGGGGATTATACGTTTCTATGCGGTAATGATTACGCCATATTTACATTGCGAGATTGTGTGCGTGTGTAGCGGAGATTCTCTCTTTGGTCGCAGCCAATATTGACTGTGTAGTGCGCCGATTGTACGCTAGAGGTCCTCAGTGCTGTCCTTTCCCGAATGCGGAGCGCTCTGATTGCGTATTAACAGAGGTATAGCAATCAACCCAGGTACCGGTAACAATTGTGAAGGTGTATATTTATATATATGTATGTATAATGATGATTGGTTTTGAATGTACTCGCGGTTAATGAAAGTTTGTTTATATGTATGGTAGTTACGAGGTGGGTGCCATAAATTCTCGGCTTGATATAAAAAAAATAAATATTTATTTTTCAATATAATCCCACCTAATTTCAATACATTTATTACGATCAATTCATAATTCTATACTCTCGTAACAATAATCTAAAGTTTCTCCCTTAAAATGCTGTATTACAGCTGCTTGCAACTCACTATCGTTCCCTAAGGTCATGGACGGGTGCATTGTCATGCAATAATCGAAGACCTTTTGTCAATTTTCCTCGACGTTTTGCATAAGTATTGTCCCTCAATCTGTAATATGTGCTGTTGGCAGTTGTATTGCGCTCTTTAAAGTCAATGAGTACAATACCTTCACAATCCCAGAATATTGTGGCCATCACCTTTTTCGTTGTTTGAACTACTTTCGCCTTTCTGGGACGAGTTTCATCGGGTCGCCGCCATTCCATCGACTCCTTTTTGGATAGAGGATCATAATGCGGAACCATTGTTTCATCTCCTGTGACGATGGATTCCAAAATCGGTTTCGGGTCGCTTCGACACATGTTTAAAAACGAGCGCACACATTCGACCCGACATTCACGTTGGAAAGTAGAAAGAAGTTGCGGTACCCATCTCGCACTAATCTTATTCATACCCAAATGATTATGGAGAATTCGGCGAATACTTGTTTCAGAAATGTTAGACATCACTGCTAATTCCTCCACTTTCAAACGGCGATCTACTAATACCTATTCTTCAACACTTGAAATGTTTTGTTCAGTTGGCCGACCGGAACGCTAATCATCTTCAAGGGATTCTTGTCCCAAACGGAAACATTTTGCCCACTTTTTTCCAGTGGAATATGAAAGAAATAAAGCACCATAAACGCCGTCTAAACGTTCTTTAAGGGTATTAGGCGTATGCCCTTCTTTTGTTAAAAATTTAATGACTGCGCGGTACTCAATTTTCGTTACCTGAGATATGTTCACGCACTAGTCACGTTGTCTGGATGGCTACTAAAAACTACTACTCTTCGAGCCGTAATATATATAGTGTTCATTTGGCATAGAATGACCAGTTATTTTTTTGGGAAAAAATATGTAATGGGGGTACCCGGTGCCCCCTTTTATATATATTTTTTTTCAAACATCTACACGCAGAATTAAATTTGCCTCACAACTCAAGTATGGAAAATTTTACATCGAAATAACTTTAAACCATACAAGATTCATGTTAGCCACAGTCAGGTGATAATCAATATATTAATATACGTAATTTTTAATTTCAATAAGGTTAAATATTCATTGCTTAATAACGGATTACATGTACTACGTGTGCGGGATTGACACGTAAATAAAACAAGCCGAGTCAGACAATTTTAATCTCCGGTCATTTGTATTTTCAGTTTAATTTACGCACGATTCTATTAATTTTTTTCTCCGAGAAACGTGTGGCCGCCTACTATATTTCCGTACAACAATTCACCCTGACGAACTACGCGGACACGCGCTACACATGCCATCCGCACATGCGACGAAAAAATATAGACGTGTTCATTTGGAGAGCGGCGGGCTGGCAATCAGGACCCCATGGCGTGCCACTATATCATATAAGAGCGCCTAGTGCCAATATTATAGACGCCTACTCTGTTTCCCGTACTACCCAGGCATTCGGAGCTAGATCAACGCTCGGAAAAAATATATACGATTTTCTCGATATTTCGTAGTGCGTTATTGGTGGCATGACAATTGATAGGAGCATTAGCCGAGGAAGAATCTGCGAAGGTATTTCGATAAGATATTACCTAAATTAGGGGTGATTTATTCGGGATGTTAGAAGAAGAAATCATCTATACCAGACACATTTCGAGACGTGCTATTTAATAAAAAAAATAATTTTGTCTTTAAGTAGTTTGTGATCTTGTGTGCTTCTGTTTGGCCTAAAGTCACTCTGTGCCTCCTCTCGTTTAGCTACTATGCTTATCAAGGTTGTGCGTCTATAGTTACCACACTCTTTAGTGTCCTGTTTTATATAGATCGGTTATTATCATATTATAGCAATTGAAGGCTGGAACCTCGGCATTTCTGCACTTTTCCACGTTCTATTGAACAACTTTGTTATTGCCTTTAATTCCTCTGTTCCTAGGTTTATTATCATTTCTGGAGTAATTTGATCATGTCCAGCTGCCTTTCCTTTCTTCAATCTTCCTATTGCTCTCATTACTTCGTCTTCTAGGATGGTATCGTTCTCGTTATATGCATTAATTGATTGTATTTCGCTCGTTGGTTCCTTTCTATATTTAACTGTTCCTGGAAATGCTCTCGCCAGTGCTCCATGATTTCCTTTTCATTTCTCAATACTACTTTCGCTACTCTATAAAATATTTTTTTATTCGCTCTACTGCCTTGTTTGGCTTGTTTAATATTTTCTTTAAACTTTTGCTCTCTTTTGTTTGAAAGATATATTTTCCGCTTCTCTTTCTTTAATTTTAGCATCTCCTTAATTTCTTTGTTCCACCAGCTAGTTAATTTTTTGCTTTTATTTATCAAAATTGTACCACATGCTTCCTTGACTGTTTTCAGTATTGTACATCAGTAAAATTGAGATTCTTTTTCAAAAATTTTCTGAAAGTATAGTAATAGAGTCTAGTAGGATAAAAAGTCTTAAAATTATGTTTTTACTCCATAAATCCAGCAAGAATCTTTTTTAAACTTTAACACCTTCGATCATCAAACCAGATATCGTTTAGATCCTTCTTAGAGTCTAAAGTATATCTTTTGGAACTTCCCAAAGCGTATAATCTTTCGTCAAAAAGTACAATAATATAGCTACCCGAGTATCGCTTCAATTCTTTACGCGTTTTCCAAGTTTCGATGCCCAAAAAGAACCCCCTGAAGACCCGGTCATGAATATTTCAGCAGTCGGTTAACCTGGGCGAAGCTGGCGTTGCCTTCTTGCGCTGTTGTTGGCACGCTCTGGGAGGGGAAGGTGACGTTTTGAAGCAACGAACGTATATACGCATAAATACCAGTAAAATCTTCGTTCGGAAGTCGCGATCGGATTTTGTTTACGCTACGTGACAGCGTATGAATGGGAAATGAGTTTTAAATTGCCCACTTATCCTCGTTTCGGCTCGATTACGTTACGTTGGTATTATACGCGATGTAATTCTAAGGTTATAGTAGCAATAAAGTTAGTTAATTGGGATTTATTAGATTGGTACTGTCTTACAAAAAAAAAACGAATTTCTGTTGTTTTATAAGAATTTATTATATTATCAACTTCATCGCACTCTTGATTAAATCGGAAACGGATATCAACTTCCTTATTTCAAATGGTATAAATACGTATCAAAAGCCTAGTTCAAACACTAATATATTTAACAAAAATAAATCAATTTTTTAAATGGCAACCCCTATTTTTGAAAATGTCGACATATTCTACTCGAAAAAATGCGGACAAAATGTTTTATTTCCTTTTCTACCAAAATTCGGTAGTTTCCGAGTTATTTTCAAAAATTATGAAATCGATTATATATGAACAATAAACAGCAAGAATTATTGACAAGGTTCCCTTTGTTTTGCTTAAGTTAATGATAAATGAATACGTAATAATGACATACAATGTATAATATACAGGCTACACCATTTTAAATGAGAAAGTTGATATCCAACGTGACAGTGGAAAGAAATTTGGATTAAAAGGTGGCTGACGTTGTTAAAATAAAGTTTTCGGGAGCGCGTTTTAGTAGGAACGATCAGGAAGGGTTAGGAGCTTGGAATATAAGAATATTATTAGTTCTAGACTTTGTTGGAATGCCCTGTGAACTGATTTTGTTTACACAACGTGATTGTACTACATTTGAAGTTGATTTACCGAAAGAAAATCTATTGCTGAAACCTGTTGTTAATTTCACACCGGTTGCAGATGAATGATTACGACCACCTAATGGTTTCAGTTCTGTGAATATCCATATTTAACTATTGTTTAAAACTAGTGCTGGTATTGCAAGAATCAAACTAGAATCGTGTTTTGTTTAATAGTATTTTAATTGAATTACATTACTGGAGTGGACTGTACATTTGGTGTGACCGCTCGCGCGACTAGAAGGCGACTTCTCTTTAAAAAAGGTATACATGCAGTTTTGTTCGTATAACTAAATAAATCTAGTCCTTGTCACTTCTAGTTGCACGTCATAATAATTACCCTAGTCGTAAGCTTGTCAGTCCGTTGCGAATAGGTCTTTTTTAACGACCACCCTTAAAAGATAATTTATTGGTTCTAACACAGAAGTGATTTATATAGATACATACAATATATCTAACCTAAAATGTATGAACAACTATAAATTCATAAATTTTACTAAAACATTTACAGGATTTTTAAAAGGGAAACAAGTTTCTTCGTTGAAAACTGCAATAATGTTCAAATTATTCCTAATTAAGCGAAAACAAAAGCAATTTATCGGCTCGACTGCTACATTACGGAGATAATATCGCCCGCTAATTAAATAATTCGAGCATCCGCTTACCAACGAAAACGTATCGCAAACGAACCGCAAGTATATACGTAGACCCGTGCATCACGGCTTTTCACGTTTGAACGCAGTAAGCCGTGATGCGGTAGTTGAGTAAAATATAACAATCGAGAATCGGACCATCATCTGAGGCGAGTAACCAGCTCGAACCCAACCAACCGGCGGGCTATGTGAAGCCGCGCTTTACCTAATTTAATTATCGCCGACAGACGGAGCGCTCTAAACGCGAAATGTCACTTGCTGCGCGCGTAAGCGATACAACGCCATCTACCGATTAAATATTACGACGAGCCGAGCGTGCCTGTCACTTGCAATAAGTCATTTATGCAGTAGTAGTAGTACTAGGACGTTTCGGATTGTTGTACAGTATGTATTCAAAATATGCAAAGGCAATGTAAACAGTGTTTCTGTTGATTTTGTTTTTTGACATTGGAAATATTTATGCTCTCGTATATTGGACGGATTTACAAAATTCTGATATGCCAATAGATGATAGAAGATACCTGGCCGCTGTATTACTTAGTACTCGCGCAGTGCCTTACAAAGGAACAATTCAAGGTGAAAATCACCAATCGGATTAAAATTCAGCAGATTTGTAGGACCCATCGAGTGTTGTGAAACGCCGTTTTTCGTTTCGACGGAGTCTCACGTTTGGGGGCGAAAGTTACCCTCGAAATTTCGACGATTCAGATTTTGGCAAAAAAATAAAATTATATATCGCTGCCTTAGTGAGAAAAGTGCGTAACTCCATTAAAACGACATTTACAGGAGATCAAAAAAACTGTTTGGTTTTAAAATGATCAAAATGTAAACCCTTGTTTTTCTTTTAAAGGCTATTGTAGAATAATTTTAACGATTTTTGAGAAAAAATAATTCCGAAAACCTTTTTTCAGTTATTATTAGATGGCAGAGAATCTCATTTTGGATAAAAAACGGATTTACGTGGTTTTCTTACTAAGGTAACGATATCCCTAAATGCACCCTCCACAGGTCTATCAAACTAGCGCAGATGAGATCTTTTTGACACCCCTACCACTATCCCCCCACCCCATAAAGGAGTGGGGATTGAACGAAAATAATTCCTTGGAAATACCATTTACGCCCATATACATACTTGCTCCCTCACCCTTAACTATCCCGAAAAAATTAACTTTAATCATCAATTTAAGTAATTCGTAATTAAAACCAAATGTCAGTTTGACATCTATCAATATTAACGCCAACAAAATATCAAGGGAGTAGCTGTTAATTGCGCAAATGTAACAAGAATTTATTTAGAATAAAATAGATAACATATTTGTGTACTATCGATCGCCGCAAATGTAATTTTAATTCTAAGTAGTTAATCACAAATTAAACCAGCTCAAAATATATACGTAAACAATAATTAATTTAATCACAAATTAAATTTCAATTGGAGATTAACTTAATTCAGGATTAAAAATTGTTCTATAAACCGGGGGTTTATAACTTTGCTAAAATCCTTACCACAAAAATTCACTCGCACTGGACGCAGGTTTCGATAGCCATGCTATCATCATCAGCAGTAAAACTGAACTCAGTTCAATTTTACTGCTGATTGCACTACTACAATTTTGATTCAGCTATTAGCAACATTGTAAAAATAAGGATAATGTAAGCTGCTCTTTCTTAAAATGTGGAAAACGGAAAACAATAATTTTAATTCTTTAAATGCAAAAAACTTTAGTCGCTTAATTTTGCTTTTTTATTCGGAATAAAATTGCATCAATATATAGATTTGCCATGTTTTGGCGGTCTCATAATCTCTCCGGTCTGCGAGCGGTAATATAAATTACATATTATCCATCACCCAGATATTGCATGACTTTATGGAGATATCGAAAACGTGTTCAATCATCTCTAACTCCAGCAGATCGAATGCTATCGCATTATCTACTCCCAACTTCGTGAAACATTCATATACGGCTCGGGAACTTGACTGTTAATAGCGCTGTACAACCCTTATCTTGCCCGCGTCAGTCAATCGGCGGTACGACGTCGGTTTGTGACAGCCCAGTTAGTCACGGCGGCTGGGTTACACATCCCACCGGACCGACCCCGGACACGTCTTTTACAATTTCCGAGACACTTGCAGTGTACAGAGTAATTCTATACGGGGAGACACCTACTATCTTTCAGAATCAATTTGTGTGTCGGTCCGCAAAATCAGGGGTAAATAAATCTAGAAGATTCTTCTAAACCGTTTAAGGGAACTATTTTCTTTTATTACTTTTCAAGGAATGATCTTAAAAATACTATTCGCCTAATGAATGTTTACCCCCACGTAAGTGAACCGCATAGCAATAATACATTATTCCATGAACGTCGTACCATTTTCGGTTAATAGAACGGAATAAAAGCAAATTCAAATTGAATTGTTTGTCTTTTGCTCGTTGGTTCTAGTAATCGAAGTATGAATATTGCACGCTATTCGAATCGAAAAGAGATTGCATACTGTCGGATAATCTATCCTTAAATATTTCGCCTTGTTCCGTCATTTCAAAGATCTGTTTTACGAAAACTAATTTTGGCAATGCTGGATAAATGAAGGTAAATTATTTCGTGAATATCTCTTTATTCATAAACATTAACTAATTATGAGTTATATTACAATTAGCAGTCACAGCAGTTAATGCTGAACGTACGAGAGTACTTATAACGGAAGAAATAGTATGCGTGACCTTTGTTGCCTATAAGTGCGTTGCAAGACGTAAATAATAGTACAAATATGTATTGACTGTGGTTGTATATACGATACTTTTTTCTAAATAGTTGATTGTGTTGTTGGAATTTCTAAAAAAACTCTATATTCAATTAATCAACTTGCAACAACAGACTCTGTTTTGCATTCTCCAGGCAAAACAAGACTTCTTACAAAGTCAAAAACTCGCTATTTGCCAAACATAAAAATAGATGTTCGGGCTCTCGCAGATTTTTCACTCGCGCCCCACATAGTTACGACGTTTGGTGCGAGTGAGAGGCGTGCGAGAGCTCTAACACTCGAGACAGACACTGCTGTACAAGGATTGTAGGTAATTCTAAAAAGGAAATAATAGTTATGTACAAATTCTGGATTTCCTTGGTGTTTCCAACGTAACTAAATTTTTGAAAAATATCTCTCGTTTGCCGGACAGGTGCGAACCACTACATAACGTCATCACTTTGTTTTAATGTAAGCTCGTAATTTGTCTAATTTTAATATTTTGTCTACTTTTGTTGTCTCTGGTTATATAAACGTAAGGTACGTAACGTCATAGCGAGAAAAAACAATTGACTCATCAATGTAAGACGTGCATATGACAAAATGACATTAGCACCATTCAACTGCAACTCCCTTCTGTCCCTAAACTAGAGCTTATAATAAGTGGGTTCTGTTTACGACAACAACGTCCATAAATCACTGTTCTATCGCAATCCTATTATTGTCATTAAGGTGAATGACGGCGGTATTTTGGCAAATGTCCCACGGTGAGCTTCCCACTTCTACAACGACGTACGTACATATTTGAGGAGAGCCACCCTTGCGCCCCGCTAATTATTCCGAACTTAGCCCTTTCGAACTACCTGCAGGTTACTAATGGTAATGGTTCTTCGACATCATTGTTCTATTGTCGAGATGCTACGATGCACATGCGAAAAAAACAAAACAAAACGGTCGTAAATTAGTACTACTATTGAAGTTGGTGTTAATATTGATAAAGTTCTAAATCAGCATGAAGGTTCAATCGAAATTATGATTATTGTAATTATGAACGACCGTACAAACAGAAGCAAATAAGTATATAAAAGATATTTCAAATACTTCTATTGCCAACACTGAAGAAAAAGAAATGTCATAACCTTTTGGAGTATAAATGATTTTGCTCAGTAAGTATTCTGAATGAAGGCTATTACCGCATTCGTACGCAGAATTCGATCGCAACAGTTACTAAGAGACGATATTAAGCTAAACGTCAATACAACGTCAAACAGTTTACGCCTATGAATTTGCCGAAAATTAGAGAAAATACATTGGCGATAAGACGATGGAACGTGTGGTTCCAAGTGCAACGAATTGCAAACCGACAATGGGAGAGAATCCGACGGAACAGGGACAACAGTCATAGCTCGTTGACAAGGACCACCGGCAAGACCAGGATCAGGACCAAGAGGTTGCAATTCGTAATACCCCAATTCTTGAAGGATCTTCCGATTTGGGATCAGATTCTTCGACTGCCTTTGGATCCTGCATGGAATGCATTCGCTAACATTATTTGCGTCGTCACTGCCTACTATTACACTTATAATGCAGCCGCAGAAAAGTGTATCTTGAGCTCACATTTTAAGAAAAGTAAGTGTCTTACCTTTATAGAGGCATTTTTTTTCTTTTCACGTTTTGTAACTTAGGAGAGCTTTATTCTTCGGTCAAATGATACAAGAAATGATAAGAAGGATATTATTTGTTAGGTTTTAACTGCTTCGCATTTCATTTCATGCCTACTTCTGAATTGCAAATTTAATCACTCTTTCTTGATCACATCAATACCTATTTGCTTGTCCCCAAATAAGTTCAACTGCATAAAATTGACGATGGTATGGTGATAAACGTAAAGCTTCATGACCCTGCTGTCTTAATATTTCATAGATTTCAATAATCTTTTCTCGTCCGTTTCTTTGCGTTAGTTGAAATAATAATATTTCAATGTTCTTTGAAGGTGTGGTTGTAGATTATTACAACGGTATGATGTGGTGGACTATACACTCCCATCTGCTGTATCTTCAACATAAACCCAAGTATGAAAATATTCACTAACTTTCTAAAACATGTACCTGTACGTGCTGTTACAATTATTCTAACAAAAACAGAGATTTATAAGCTGGAAGCTAATGGATAGGCACGCTAATATGACGTAAACGTCAAAGGTTGTAACCCAATGTTTGTATTCAACAGCACAACAATTGTAAACGGTATCTTGTTTAATGATTTATGTGGTTTAGGATTATCTATCGTAAATACACAATTCCTCTATTTCAGGTGTCCTATATTTTTTCGAGGTCTTCTATACGATGGACGTCATATTGACGTTGATCTCGATGATAGTTCAGAAGCTGAGTTGTCAAAAGATGAACCTGCCGAGGAGACCAATTCTGATGCTGGCGTTCGAAATGTTCTCGCTGTATCCGCTAGAAACTTTGTCCTCGTACAAGGAGTATAGAGACCGTGTTATGCACTGCTCTCTCAAGATAAATAGGAGTATAAGGATAATAAAGGTTTACTACTTCTACAAGTGCTATTTCCGGACTATCGACGACGCAATTTACATTAGAATCATGCAAATATTCACAAACATCATAATGCTCTTACTGTTCAGTCACGCGATCTACTGTAACATGTACTGTATGAGAACACAGCACGGCGATTGCTGCACGTTCATAACCATCTGGACGATACTTTCGAAGATCGTATCGGTCGGATTAATCGACTATCGATTTCAGGGGGTGGTGTGGTGTTTCATACTGTTTCTGACCATGTTCGTAGCGTTTTTCATTCGGATCTTCGCTACGACGCACCTGACTATCATCGCCATCGAAAATATGTTGGAGAAGCGCCGATACAACAACCTATTCAGGTCGGAGCTGGTCCGCTTAGGTAACTACAACCTACCGCCGCACATCATGAAGTCCTTTCGCGATTCTTTCGCGCTGACGTGGAAGAACTGCGGCGGTTTCAACGAGGACAAAAGCTTCTTCCGTTACATACCGCGGGTGACGGCGAACGAGGCGCTGTTGAACATCAGCTGGGGCGCGTTCTGGCATTCGAAGCTGTTCGGCGACGCGCCGCTTCCGCATCTGCGTCACTTGGCCGGGATCGTTAAGCATTGCTCTTACATGCCCGGCGAGTTTGTCTTCAAGAAGAACGAGATCAAGGACAAGATGGTGTACGTGGTGTCCGGTACGATCCACTTGCTGTCCGAGGACGATAGCGAATCGGCTATCCTTTCGTTGTGTAGCGGCACGTGCATCGGCGAATCTAGCCTGTTCATCAGTTACATGTCGAAGAATCACGTTTATTGCGATAGATTTTGCGAGCTGCACATTATAGAGAGGAAGGACTTTAACACTTTCAACCGTTCACATCCGGAACTGTACAATCACTTCAAGCGGACGATCCGCGAGCGTTACCGCGACGCTAGACGGTTGAAGAAGCTAAAGGATTATACAAGGAGTTTGATAGATGACACGGAAAGGGCCAAGGATACCTATACGATGGTATGGATCAAGAATACGTTGCATACGTTAATGTCCATAGACAAAGATTCGACCACAAGGCACGAGTTGCAGAATATCTATATCGAACACGATACGGATATTGGCGTCTTCAAAAAGATGGCGTTCTGTCCCGATTATCTGGATGAGCTGACGATTACGGAAAGGTTCGAAGTCGAGAACGACACGGTCTTCATGAGGACGTCGTTTCCGTGGGTGCTGCAGCCGCATTCGATTGTAGTCTACATAAACGAAGTTTTCATGACAATCGCGACCATCGCGGTCTCTTGCACTCTGCCGTATATATGCTTCGTCGCCAAAGAAGTACCGTACAGTGTCTTGGTGATCATCAGCACGGTGACGATCTACAATTGGCTTGACCTTTACATCCAGATATCGACTGGAGTGCATACAAAGCAAGGCCCGATCTCGAAGATCAGCTCTATTGTCGCCCTGAAGCTGGAAACGCTCCGCTTCTGGTGCGATTTGTTGTCGTGCGTACCGCTTGAGTTTTTCTCTCCCATCCTTCTCGAGGTTATGAGCGATCAGAATAAAGCGACGTTGCGTCTGAACCGACTACTCAAGTTGTACAGACTGTATTTGCTATGCTATGCATGGGAGGACGGGTGGATGTTGAATCCCGTACTGATACGTTACTTCAAGTTCTTTTGCATGTACATGTATATCATCTACTTCTTTTCGTGCGCCTTAGTCCGTCTGTATCCAGAAATGAGGATGGTAGACGTGGTCTTTTGCGCAGTTCAACTGGTTACCACTCTCGGATTGATGACCGGAAAGACCTTCACCGACAGGTAGGATTTGACAGCTTTTAAAAACTAACGAATTATTAGGTGACCAAATAAGTTCGCGCGGTTTTTGAATACATCAAATTGCCATGAATATTTTTTAAATTGTTGATCGTTAGCACATGTTTATTACCTGTCGTCTACTTTAGTATTAATCCTTGTTTCATTGGATACATAGACTTTTGATGACAACTGTTTAATTCATGTTTAAAAATAATTTTGAATAGCAACGTATACAACTTGAATTCGAAGTTGTTTACTCTTTGCCGTCTTGTGCTTTGTCTAGATCAATGGCTCTTAACCTGGGATGCGAGAAGCCATTTCCGGGGGCGCGAGAGAAGTTTCTCAATCTTTGATGAAATTTACTACCTCACCGCCTGTGATGGATAAAAATAATTTTTTATTAAAAATTTTGCCAAAATTTCAAAACCACAATAATACACGTTTTTTTTGGGTTCTGATTAAATAAATCGAGATTCGACTGTAAAACCAGTTTTTCCAAGAGTGAATTTTAATAGTATAAACAAACTCCCACGACAGGGCGGTGCTATTCTGCTTGCTGGATCTGCTCTTCTTCTCGATTCGCACAGTGATGTACTGCCAGATCATTTCGGCATACATAACGGCAGCGGTGTACGATATCTACATGAAGGAGATGTGCAAGGATATCCTTGGCAAGCTGCGCAGATACCAGATCAGCGAAAAGTACGGCCAACGTACCGTTAGATTCTTGGCAACGCAAGATCTGCACAAGATCATCTTCGAGAAGAGCGCCGAATTCTTCTACGTGGCGGGATTGCGGAAGTCCATCGACGACGACATGAAAGAGTACGTACTGACGGACGCCCTAACCTCGCACGTCTTCTTTCAACTGTTCTCGGGCGAATGTTTGCGGGATATCTGCACGATCATGCAGCCAATGATTCTGCCGAAGAATGAGGTGTTGATCTACGCTGGTGATATATCAAGCGTTGTCTATGTAGTGCGGGTTGGGATTTTTACGACGTACGATGCGGATGGCAGTCATGTGAAGTTGTCTAGGGGTGATAGGGTAATGATGATTATATTATATATTATTGATCTTGACGACGGATGAGGTATGTCATCGCTTGTAATTTCGGTCCAAGTAAAAGAAAATCACGTAGAACGTCCCAACTTCCGTATGCAGTGTACATTTCATAGGAATTCGTTTCAGAGTTGCCAAATTGTCCAATCATATGTACATTACTGTTTCTGGTTCAATACTTGATACTGGTTCAATTTGTAATCACTTGCAAAACATTTTCAGTTTATGATCACTTAGTTATTTTATAAAAGGAAGACGCCTACAGTGATGGTGTCATAATGACGTTGGAGATGACGAACCTCGTCTGTTCGCGTGAAAAACCTATATACATTACCTGTGTAAGACAAAATGGATTTACATCAAGCACATTTTGTAGTCACGATTAAAGGAATAAGTTACGCTTGTGTGTGGGCAAATAAAACTCGCAAATGAACTTATTCATCAATAGAATACTCGCACCATCGAAATCTTGCAACATATAATAATACTCTAACTTGTGCTGTATCCATACTCTAAAAGATATTTACAAGTACTTAATTTGAACGCCTATCCTCACAATGGAGATCGATCAATATTTCACTCCATTTGTTTTAAGACGGTGCAGTAGTGAAGCTGCTTTGTACAAAAATCAAAGTGGATTTTAAGATCAAAGGCTCATTATTTTTGTGTGTCTTGTGACATTTTGCTGTATATTCGTTTTTGTTTGATATTGAATATATCGAAAAATAAGATGAGGAGGCTGAAGCAACTTAAGCCAGTTACCTTACTCAAAGACGGCAGCACTGAGCGTTACGTTGTTGAACGCCTTAATGTCGCGAGACTGGACTTGTTACGAGAATACGTGGACAGGACCGGCCAAGGTCAATTTCAGCTGTGGACGGTCGATTTTTAACAATTCAGGTTCTTCGCAACCGTGCAGCAGCAGCGCGGGCTTTGCAGCGAGGGATGTATGTGTTTCACACTAAACTGCGAGAAATCGGAAGCCAATCTACGCAGCAGTTACACAGTACTGGTACAATGAATCATTTCAAGTACAGTTTTTATTGCTGTAAGAGAAATTTCAATTTCCTTCAATTTCTTGATGTTAGCAGCTTTAGGTTAAGTTAACAAATTTTTGAGTTCAATTATTTTAAGTTTACTATGTGTGTTGCAACAAGGTAACTAGCTAAAGTAAAATTAGTTAATATATTATGCAACTTGAATGTCTCTCAAGAAAATAGAAGTTCTGTAACTTTGGACTCCTTCCGAATTTATTAAACATTTTTTGTAGTGAGGAATGTGCCAATATATTAGATATTATTTACAAACTTCAAGCTGTAAATTAATTTCAGGTGATAAATTTGCTGCCGGCGATCTTCAAAGCCAGCTCGCCTATGAGCTACGTAACAGTGACCGATTGTAGGATAATCTATTTCGATATTGGGAGATTCAGGTGTGTCCTGACCAAGTATCCCCAATTTCTGACCGTGTTCGATGCGCTCATCGCGGGATGCGGCGATATTTCGGAACAGCTGAGGTGGTATGCTGAAATCGAAGCGGTTACCGACATAACGTCAGCGCTGGACACGAAGGAAAAGTCGTACTATTTCTACGGATTCAACCATCAGGTCGATTCGTTCGAAGAAGCTGATTACGAGCTCCCTTTCGATCAGCTGTATCCTTTCGGTTTCATCAGACTATGCTTGATGAGGGTCACCTTCTTGCCGAACGGTCGATTCGTACATATTTGGGAGATTTTCCGAAGTATCTTCGCGATTCTCACGAGTCTATTGGTGTTCACGCCGCCCGCTTTCATGTCGACGATCGGCACGGCTATAATAATCTTCCTAGATGTAGCGGCATTCGTTGATATCTACATTAGGATGCATGTGTGTTACTACAACGAGCTGGGGATTCTGGTGAAGCATCCGCTGAAGACCGTCGCGCATTACTTCACCCATAGCTTCTTCGTCGATCTAATCGCCGCATTTCCCTTCAAGTATCTACCGCTGACGGACTACAGGAAGACGGAGGCGTTCTTCGCATCGCGCATCAACTGCCTGCTGCAATTGCACCGCTACGTTCAGTACGTGATGACGTTACACGCCAATTCGGTGCCGCTACCGAATGTCATCTATTGCGTCGCGTACGTACCGATGTTGATAGTCGCCGCGAACTTCTTGGGATGTCTGCTGAACAAGCTGGAGTGTAATTTCGAGTCGAATCTAGATTCGGCGAATTTTACCGGCGGCCTGCATTGCCGCGAGGATTCGGTGCTGGCAATCTCGCCGTTCGTGAAGCCGATCACGCCGTGGAGGGCGCACTTCTACGGCACTTACATCTTCGTCGGCGTGCTGACCACCACCGCTTGGCAAGGGTACACCCTAGGCAACGACAGAGCGTGCATCATGGTGATGATATTGTCCGTCGTTGGGTTGTATTGCACGGTGCGAAATAATTTTAATACAGTGTATTTAAATTGAATGTACAAAGTACAAAGTACGCGCCATATGGGAAACTCTTTTACAGAAACACTTCCATAGAATAAAATAATTAGTATTGAGAAATTGTTAATTTTTTTTTGAAGTTTAACCAGTAGATATCTTTTCTTATTGAGTTCATTATTTTATGTTTTGGCCAATATATAATATTATCAATTTTTAAATTAATGTTATTTATATAATGTCGTTTTAAACAAATTTTGTTTTTTTGAAAACGATATTTGAAAAAACTGGTAAAAGAATAAAATTTGGGACTAAGGTGGACATGATTTTAAATTTAGATATAATTTTTAATGCAAAATAACTTTTTTAAATAGCATTTTTCGATATTTGTTAAGATAAACGTACTTTACTTTTTCCATATTTTATTGGTAGATGATTAATTTCAGGGGATGCACAAACTTTTATCAAGAATAACTTTCTTTTCGGTAAACACATAATGAAGAAGTTTTCCATATGGTGCGTACTTTATGGATGACACTGTATGAAATTTGAACACACTGTATTCAAATTAATCCTTTCTGACTATATTCCGCCAGCTTCTTGGTTATCTTTTTGCTATTTAAGAAATTAAAATACATAATATATTGATGACATTCTAGGTGTACATTTTCGCGTATGTGGTCAGCTTCTACGCGAATCACTATAGACCGTTGTTGCAATACCAAGAACTCATGCGCCATCTAAAACGCTTCATGATACGCGTAAACGTCAACAAAAAACTGCGCAAGCACGTCATCAAAATCTGCGAAAAGTACTGGGCGCATAGCCGCGGTCAACCGGTAAACGAAGTCGTCGAATTCCTGTATCCGACCTTGAAGTTGGACATCCTCTACGATTGCTACGGCGCGAAGGCGTTCTACTATTCGATCTTCGAGGATAAGAACAAGAATTTCTATCGGAACATGCTGCAGTACGGCTGGACGGATATCGTGATGAAGGACGAGTACGTGATGACCCTCAACCAGCTGACGAAGATGTTGAAGATCGTGCTGGACGGTGTCGTCGACGTGATCGGTCCTGACGGCGTCCAAATCACCACTTTGTATCCCGGAAGCATGTTCGGAAATCTGGAGAATCGGGAGTATATCAGAGCGAAGAATACGATCATCGCGGCGACGCACACCGAGATATTTCTGATACCCGCTAAGAAGTTCTACAAACTCCTACTGTTCTATCCGAAGATGGGAGAGGATTTCTTCAAGTTGAAATCGACGAACGTCAGCTACATTCGGAGCAACATGCGCGACCGTTATCTCATGCGCACTGCGAGTCGTGAGCAGAAGCTGGAGTCAATCTTTACCCACGTCTTCAATCCGAACAGTAAAGGTATACCCTTTACGGACTTATGATTATGAGAGTATAACTTTCACTAACGATAAGTGGAAACAAGTTAAAATCTAATCTTAAAAAGAATGTAGCCTTCTTTGTCTATTCAGAAAGTATATGTAATATCTTTCTTTAACATGCTCGAAGATGTAACGTTTTTATAATGCTTTGCATATAATCATTTTTACTTAGCAATGACTCCCAAGGTTATGACCAGCTTCGAAACGTATACAGCGCGTCCATCTAGTGCGTCGGTGGAAGATTCATTCCTTGAGTAACTTAGTAGAGTAAAAGTTTTGAAATATTCAGTTTCCGCAGCTCGTGATATAAGTTTGGTTTTTTAAATGGGGCACTTTACAACAGTGTGATAATTTAAAAACTTCCAATGTGCTATATGTCGGGAACAAGACAAGATATCAAACATGTCTCAAAACCGCTGTTGTAATAAGAAGGGGGAACCAATGTGGAGCCACAGCCAATCCATCCCAGCCACCTCAATTAAAACAATGACAATCCCTTGCTTGTGACATATCATTTATTTAATTTAAGTTAATTGAAATAAATAACTTGCAAAGCTTTACCTTTCTTTTTATCTACTCTGAAAACACTCAACCAACTGTAGGTGAATTTGATATTACTAGAAAGAACTTTTCAAGAGTTTTTTTAATGATGTGTCACAAGCAGGCGGTTGTCATTTATTTTTTTTTAATTGAGGTGGCTGGGGCTTAGAGGGTAGGTGGGGGTGGGCCGGCTGTGTCTTCACATTGGTTCTCTCTTCATATTACAGAAACGGTTTTGAGACATTTCGTCTCGTTCCTGCCATATAACCCATTGCAAGTTTTAAAATGGTCACACTGTATATTATTACGTTTTTGGATGTCTGTTTTCAGTTCATCTCAACTTTCATCAATATTTCCTACATCCATCTGTCTTAGTTTTTGAGATAATTGACATAATTTGAAATGCTTGCCATATGCCGCTGTTTCTTTAACGGCCGACATCTTGAACGCCTTACACGCTAGAGCGATGATTGAAATTTGATGCGATTGAGTATTTCTTGGAGTTTTCGGCATTTTCTTCCCGCCCACTTGGGGGACACACTGTATACCCCATAGGGGTGTCACCACACGCAAAAAAAGATTACGCCTAAAACTGGTTTTTGTAGATTTCTAACTTATTTCTTCCATATTTGAGAACATTAAATTACTATTATTTTTAAAGCAATACACTTGTGGCACTATACGATCTTGATCTTCCCTTGCTTCTTGGGCATCTTGGTGGATTTCTACCAGTTAGGAGCCGGTAATTTCTCGTATTACATCCTAATAATACAGTACATCAGCGACGTGTTGTACGGCATCGATTATCTGCTGATCAATCGGATCGGCTATGAAGATCACAAAGGTACCATGGTGATGGACAGGTGGCAGATCAAGCGGAAGAATCGCGAACGCCGTTGGAAGAACACGATATCTCTGATCAGCCTGGTACCATTGGACATCTTCGTCTTGGTGTATCCCTTCCCGTCGAACATTAAGAGTATAATTTACGCGTGCTGTCGGCTGAATCGTCTATTGAGGATCGTCAACGTCTTCGGCCTGTTCAACCGTCTGAATCGCAAACTTAACGTCAACGTGGAAGCGGTTACGATGTTTAGGGTGACCGTATGGGCCATGCTCTATCTTACCGGCGTCGCGGCACTGATTGGGGTGGTAGGTTGTAGCTTTGAAATGAACATGTATCCGCCAATACCGAAATGCATCGACCTGCACGACCCCGGTGTCAAGAACAAGACGTCGATATTCGTCCGTTTATTGCTGATCTCGTCAAATTCGCTATTATTAAACGTGCAGCGCAGGTACATCCCCTACCACGCCGGAATCATAGTGCTATTCGCGATCGTCATGGTGTTCGGGCATTTCGTGCACGGCATCTGTCTCGCGCAAATGTTCGAAACGCTTTTCGGCAAGCATCTGCCTAAATACCTCTATCGGAGCGTCTTTAAGCGCTTAAAGTTCTTCATCGCGTCCGAGGATCTGTCGGTGTCGCTGCGACGAAGAATCGAATCCACCATGGCGTCCTTATGGGATACGCACGAAGGTGTCTTGCGGCCTATCCTGTTGGACAAGAGACCGATGTATCTTAAGGACGCCGTCTTCAACGACGCCTTCTGCCATTTGATGCGCGAGCATCCACTCTTCAAGAATTGCCATACAGATTGCCTTAAGCAGATCGTCAATTGTTTCCAATTCAGACCGTTCTATCACGGCGATTATATCCAGCTGGAGAATTGTAGCGACGGCAGGATGTTCATGTTGATCTATGGCAAAATCGCGGTGCTTACCAACGTCGATACAAATATCAACGATTTCGTTGATGTTCTGGAGGGGGACGCGCGTTTCTTCGGAATCCTTCCGGGGATCTATCCGAGAACCGCTCACGCGTACACCTATAGGTCGATCGTTGCGCAAACTTATGTCGCCTATTTGAGATGGAATGATTGGATACACATTTTGGATTTTTTCCCGGCTTCAAAGAAGTTAATTTACGAAGCTGCTAAGAATTATAAAGGATATTGAATGATTTGTCCGTTAACATGTTTATTTCTGGCATTATTTTTTTGTAGTTGTAGCTTTAAATAAAGTAAATATTTATTGGCAAGTCGTTTGTATAAAGCAAAATATCTTAATCGTAGATGTCCTCAAGTATCAACATTCGAACGAGTAGCAAGGTTTATTGTTGATAGAAATACAAAATATAAATTTCATTTACGTCCAAAAACAGATTACCGAAGAAAATGAAGAAAGAGTTTTACAAGCAATTTTCGAAGATCCGTATACCAGCGCATGAGCTATTCGTAAAAATCTCGGAATCAGTGAAAGATTAATATGAAGAATATGTCATCCGTATAAATTACATTTGCACCAAAAATTGATTACCAGTGGATCACCAGATTCGCATACACTTTTGTCAGAGGATATTAGATAAGACAGACCAAAATCGAGTTCGTTTAAATAACAATTTACCAAGAAACGTGTAGAATTGATATTTACTCCAAT
Organism: Dynastes maya; assembly: GCA_029619315.2. Taxonomy (NCBI): domain Eukaryota; kingdom Metazoa; phylum Arthropoda; class Insecta; order Coleoptera; family Scarabaeidae; genus Dynastes; species Dynastes maya. Next base: position 52,242,064 of record JAROYE020000006.1, read on the forward strand.
GTTCAAATAAATTTAAACGCTTTTTTAAATAATTCAATTTGACTACTATTTTTTCAAAAAATTTTACATCAACACTACGTTGGATGGTGAGTATAACTTTTCATGAATCTGTTCAAAAAGGTATGGTGTTATGATGTTAACTTGACAAACACTATTTCTTCACGAATAAAATTCGGCTTTTATGTGCTTTACTCCTTTATGGAGTTTTATGAAAACGATATCAATCTCAGAACATACTTCAAACACATTAACTAAATAAATTTTATTGAGATGAATACGACCACAAGTATTAGGCAATACTCTTCTTGTCCCGATGAAACACCCAACATGTTCATATTTACATCTTCTTATACGGATTAAATTCAATAGTATCTGAAACTGAAGGATCCTATTTGACTTACTTAGAATGATGACAATAACGATAATATTTAATGGTCCCACTCTTAATATAACGAAACGCCATATTTCCATCTAATAACTTATTCATACCATCCATCTTCCGCTGCGTAACAGCCAGCTTTGCCGAGAATCTCCGAGAACAAAACGAATCAATTACCATTATATCCTAGGGCGGACGATGAGAGTAATCCACTCTTCTTAGCTTTAAATAGCCCGCCATGGGTCCCGCATTCTCCTAATAAATAGGATGCACGAGTTACGAGGGGTTGTTTGTTCCAAATTATTGAATGACAAGTGATTGCTTTAAATTAGTTTTGCATCATATTGAACAAAGTGTTTTGAACAAGAAACTGATTATTTTCGAGTATATGTATTGCGCTTGTCATTACCACCAAAGATACGAGGGTAGTTTGACATTAATCTAGCCTAAGTAAGAAAACGCGGATTTTTGTTCTTTTTCTCATTTATTTTTCAACATAGTCTCCTTTTACTTCATTACACTTGATAAGACGGTTTTCCAACTTTTTTATCCCTTCCGAAAAGTAATTTTCCTCGAGCTCCTCAAAATAATGTGAAGTTTCGGTCATGACCTCATCGTTCGTTGCAAAACGGCGTGCTCCGAGCCATTTTTTTAGGTTTGGGAACAAGAAAAAGTCGCAGGGGGCTAGGTCTAGCGAATACGGTGGGTGTAGCCCTATTGGTGCAATTTTGCCTGTGCAACGGCCGCCCTGTGAGCGCGTGCGTTGTTCTGATGGAAGAGAACTTTTTTGCGAGTCAAACCAGGGCGTTTTTTTTGTCAAATCGGCGTCGAAACGGTCCAATAGATCTGCGTAGTAAATGCCAGTTATTGTTTTATTCTTTTCCAAGTAATCAATGTGAATAGTGCCTTTCGCATCCTAAAAAAACAGTCGTCATCACCTTTCCGGCCGATCGGGTGGTCTTGGCCTTCTTCGGTGGGCCTTCACCGCTTTTTCTCCACTGCTTTGACTGTTCCCTCGTCTCCGCCGTGTAGTAATGGATCCACGCTTCATCAACAGTGACGTATCGGCGAAAAAAATCCTTCGAATGGCGTTTTATCGTTGCCAAAAGCTTATTCACACGTGTTCGTTTTTGGTCGACAATGCGCAAACGCGGCACCCATCGCGCGGATAGCTTTTTCATATTCAAATGTTCGTGTATGATGTTATGTACACGCTCAGTTGACATGTTTAGAGCCTCTGCTATCTCACGCACTTTGGTCCGACGGTCTGCCATGATCATATCACGGACTTTGTTGATGGTTTCTGGTGTAGTGACGGTTTTTGGGGCACCTGGACGTTGATCATCAAACGCACTCTTACGACCACGAACAAATTCAGCTTTCCAAAATTTCACTGTTGCTAACGACGGTGATGTTTTTCGAAAGGTAACAATAAAAATGGAAGTTCGATTTCGTAGAAGTTACTGAGATTAATTTGGAGCACTTTATTATGTAACTGAATTGCTTTTTTCAGTTTCTTTCTATGGTTTTGAGAAAATCAGGAAAAACTTTAATAATTTTTTAATTTCACTGTTTCTCTTTTCATTCCTGCACATATGCATAGTTACAATTTTTATGAAATTGTGAAATTTCCTCTCTTTCTGTAATTAACCCGTCCATTGCCTCTGCACCACATCCTACAGTTGTTTCCATGTAAATTGAGTAATATACTTCTAGGATCCATTGAATCAGATGCGTAAATGTTGAATATTTGTTACCAAAATAGGTATTTTCCCATCAGCGTAAGCTGAGCTCTTTGGAAGTTTTGTTATGCAACTCCTGTTTCTAGATGGAGAAAGTTTGAAATGTGCAAAAGTAAATCTATTAACAAATTCGAAACCTAAACATATCCCGGGGTACTTTGTTCATATACAAAGCGATTAAATGTTGAGAATAAAAAGGAAACGTTATATTTTTAGATGAATTAGAAACTACTAATTTGTATAATTTACGAATGTATATTCCACTCCAACCAGACAATATCGTTTTCACTCCGCTATTTCTCTCAGGACGGTATTATCTACATACGTTGGTTCCTACTTTGGCACACATATTAATACGTCAAAAGAAGCCACAGCCCGCGATAAACCGCCTTTCCATTGGTTACTGCTGCTGCCTCCGATGATGCTACTGATAACGATGACGTTAAATATTCATTCAAAGCGTATTAGCCGACCAGATGAGCTAATTCGTGGAAGCTCGGTTGAGAGAAAGCTTTCGAAATTTCAGGTTTCTGGTCTAGAAATCGCGAACAATCGGCCGATTTCAATAATAATTTATCAGCGAGACGCGGGCCCCGCATTAATACGGTATTAGCCGGTTACCTTCCCCACTCCCGTCTCGGTGGCGATGCGGTAGCGCTCCCTAGCGGACATCGTCACATCTATAAAGTCGTACTGTATGTATACAGAGTTATTCAGACAAAGTGTCGTTATACAGGGCTTTCACTTGAAAACTTTCCACCTTGAATAATTCTTTAATTAGTAAAATTATCAGAAAGCGACCGAATCGGCCGATTTCGGGATACAGCGCCTTTCAAAAATTTGCACGATATTTAAATATTTGTAAATATCTCGGACACTATAACAAATATAATTTCTCTCTAGAACATAATTTGAAATGATAAATTTAATATTTGTGTAGTGCTATTCATGTTAATAATTGTTGGATTGTGCAATTCTACGTGCAACTGTAGATAGCTGTTCTAATATGTATGTATGTTCTTTTAAGAACTGTTAGGTTGCAAACATCTTCCTTTTTTGATCACATTAAATTTTAAAACGAAAACTAGCCCAATTTTGTTGCATTTGAAGTATATTATCACGTTTTAAAATATATAACAACCACATTCAGAATAACCCTGTATACAGTGTATACAGTTACCAACAGTTAGAAAGTTTATGTGGCGCGGTCTATGGATTTCTGCGGGCGTTGTTCCAGGTAAATCGTCGCCATTGCTGTGTGCAAGAGAGCGTGCAATAATATGTGAGATCGTTAACGTAATTTAGAGGTACCCAAAAGGGATGAAAAATAAATTGACGACCAAATTAGCGGGTGAAATTGTTTCTGCATTTCGTTTCATTTATTATCATTTTTCATTTATAAAACTTCTTTTTCGCAGAATATCGGAAAGGTATAAGTAATGTTTTCAGGGGATAGGATATAAACGTATGTTTCACTTCGCGAAATACACTGATGCCTTTTAGGCAATCCGAAGTATAAATTGGATATGAAAGAATGCTCGGGAATTTATAAAATTGTAGCCTAAGAAAGGATAAATAATGTTAAATATATTCGTCGCGGAACACTAAAGTTTGTTTACAATGGAAAATAAACGGTGTCTCGGAAATGACTTCTCAAGTCGGTAAAATCAACCAATAAAATGATTACCAGCGAATTAAGACAATATAAAATTATCGTCAGCAAGTTAAAAGAATTCAGTTGGTAGCAATTTTAGTCAGTGAATTAAGATAACTCAGACAAACTAAGAATACGTCGGTGAGTTAAGGGCCTTCAGACAATATGAATACCGTCAGTGAAGGGGTCGGTCAGGAGAGAATAAAATTCTAGATGGCTTTATATACTAAATATTTGGGTGACGTATTGTTTCTTGCGCATGACATACGAAGATAAGAACAATTTAAAAATAGAATGTTACACAAATTGGTAAGTTATACACTATCGCTCCAAAAGATATATACAGCGATGCTGAAAATCATGTGACAAAATAAAAATTGAACAAAAGTGAAAAATAATTTAAAGAATTGATACATAATATAATAAATAATTTTAATATCTTTCTTTGTCTTACGTCTTTAAATTCATACGGATGGACTACGGTTTGCCACACCGGGTTTAATTTTAGGAAACCTTAAATTAATTAAGAGAGTAAGCTCGCTGCCGGAAATAGATGCTTATGAAACACTTAAAGAAGAACGAAAATCTGTTAAACTGAGAAGGAGGCTCTTTATGCCATTCTGTATTAAGGGATGTTTTACTAATATTTCGCATTTTTTGGTTTAGAATAGGTGTTAAAGTTAGGTGCTTATGAATATCTCTTATAGAGTCGGGATAGAACAAGAAATAGAATACAAAAATCTTTTTTTTTCACATCATTTAGTCATACACGGTTTACAATAGAAATCCACAAATTTTGTGTTGTGCGGAATGTGTTGATGCGTTTATTGTTTACCATACTAGCCCGCAGTCTTTGCAATCAACATTTTTAATTTTAACATTAAAGTTGCCAACGTTAAACTATATATTCTATATGCGTACTTAACCTCTTTAAGCTAATATCGACATCGCTTTGTTTGAATTGCTTAATTACAAAGTTTAACGTCCATCCTTCTGTATACAACTAGCGGTTCCTTATTTGACATCGGTCAAGTTTCTAGGGCTTCTCCAACCTTTCTTATTCGCCTCCTCCGTCCTACAATTCTTAGGGACAAGGTAGTACGGACTAAGTTTCGACTAAACGGTCAGAAACGGACCTCGAAATTGCCGCAAACTGTTTAGGCCAACAAGTGTGCTCCTTGAATTTTGATGCGTTTGCGAAAGTAAACTTGTCCGCACTATACTTCTATCACCCTTCACTCCTCCGATCGTTTCTAACTGTAAAGTGGTCCTCTTCGACGGGTGATTTATGTGTTGGAGAGTTTGAGGGACGCCGTAAGATTACGAGATCTCTAAATTGCAGAGTTTTTGATTTATCGGCGGGAGATATTTTTCATTAAAGCAGGGAATGACGCTTATGGTTGATTGTAAAATCGGATCAATCGGTAGGAATAGTTTGTTTTGCATGGGAAAAAGTTAGATTTCATAATTTTCGTATTTCAAAACGTTCCATAACGTGATTGTCTTCGATTAGGCTAATTGCCGAATTCAAACATGAAATGAAAGATTTTGATGTGGGGTAATGTCATACCAAATGAAATACAATTTCATGCAGCTTCCCTATTCTCCCCGTTTCGCTTTTTGGAAAACTCTGATTATGAAAGAAATAATGTGCGAAACTGCTAATTTGAGTTAGCAGTTTTCACAGCTACTGCTAACTTTAAGTAGCAGTTAAAATGGTTGCTTATTTGAGCAGTTTTCTAGTATGTGTTGAAATTAGCAGCTAACATCTTAGCAACTAACCGCTTGCAAAGAATGCTCGTTGAAAAATTAACCCTATACTACTGTATAAGCATATTATATATTAAGATCGACTAAAAGACGTTTTCAAGTTGAACAAATGACGCTTCGTCTCAAGATTCACTTCTAATGGGCACTAATGTTCTCTACGTTACCGACATCTGTCAAAATCGATTTAATTTACGAAGATAAACGGTTTTACTAATGAAAGTATTCGCTTCTCTTGCGCCTTAAGATTATCTCTGCTCAAGGCTATCCGCTTAGGCTGACTGTTTAAGAAGCGAGACCAGTAGGTCTAGGTATACACGTGAAATGCCCCAAGAAGGAAACTTACGGACGTACGGTTCGCAATCAGCGAGTTTACGCTGTCGGCGAGTAACAAGAGGACCTACCCTTCGGCCATATCCGACTTGAATAGTAATCGTTCCGGGGTTTGTTTTCGTTCGTTCCCTTCTCTCCTCTTGTCCTTTGCAGTTTTCTAAACGAATCAACAACGTTTCGGCTAGAAGAATAGAAAGAAGGCGAAACGATAGTGGTAATAAAAGAAAAACTCGATCGTTAATTTCATTTACGCGCATTGCCTTTCATTCTTTAAGGTTATGAGGTCGTCTCTTTTTAGTATTTTGAATTAACTGGTCTTCCAAAGCAAGAACTCAGCACATGAATTCAGTATACGCAAAAAGTAAGGGTGTTGGCCGCCCCATATTGGGCATTCAAATAACAATATCTCTTTTTACATAAAGAAGAATAATTAATTAATCTTTAGCATTTCGTTTTGCATTGCGTTTTTTAAACGCTAACTGTAAACAAATTACTCGGTCTATTGATGTGCCGTCACGGCTTCAACAATAACAAATGTAAAATTAACGCCATCTAGTGTATGTAGCGTATATGTAGTATTATCCTAAAACCTGTAAATTATATAACTCGAAAGGAAAAATCTTTTAGTTATATAAAAAGGTTTATAGCAAGTGTTCCAACTGCAGTCCAATACATAAATATTTCACGTACGTAGTATGAATTGAATCACATCAGCTTCTCGCGCCGGATACCCAACGAATTATCCTTAACGTTGTAACCTCGATGTAGCAGTAATTTCCGTTTACCTTTCTCTCCCTCTTGCTTGCAAGATTTCCCCATAAATAACATGCGGTTGTCGTAGTGAAAACAACCGCTCCCGCCAACCCAACAAGTCGAAGCTGGAAAGCGGCAAGGCACAACTGTTCCTTCGCGAAACTACTACCACCGCCGCGGAATTTACCCCTCGATTTATAGTTACAAGTGTTCGGAGCAAATGTTACCGACCTCGTTAGGCGCGAGGTGTGAGGTGAGGTGGGTAGTTTGGCGGTACTGATTTACTGCCGATCTCGCTTAATAAGCAATTTCCGCTGTAGCAGTTTTTATTGGAAGCACGCGCGCGCGACACATTCCGCGATATCGTAGCGAATTTTGGACGAAATTACCAAGATCGCGACACCACCACTCCAACGCAATTCTCTTGTTTTCGGTCGTATTTGGTTGTTGTTCTTATTCGCCATCTAGCGCCAACGGAGGGGAACTAACAGGTGCGCGCTCGCAAGTAATCGAAAAACTAATGAGCAAGGGTTATATTAAAGGGAATGTAATCGTTGCAAAAACAAATTACTCGAGTAGGTTTTATTGCCGGTTTTTTTACATAATAAAACGATAACGTAGCAATCTCTACAATTTCATACTTTGTTCGACCTTAGTTAGGTAAAACTAATTCTCCGTGTTTAAAAACATATCTCGTTTAAACCTCCATTAACATGGAGAAAGGTTTGCCAACTTAACGTGTGCGAATTTAGCCAAATCTAAATGTACGTGGATATCCGTAACGATTTTGGTATCTTGCAAACTTACCTGCGCAAACGAATGTATGCAAAGGAGTTCTAGTTCTGGATGCTTAAATAGTACTTGGCGAGATAACACTGCATTGGTCGCGTCATTTCCACTAATGTAGTTTAAATAACCCTCGTAAGCGTTTCTATGAAATTCGCTTTAAATGCAGACTATTCAAAGTAAATCTCATAGATTTTTTTTCGTACAATTAGAATTCTTTACACAAAAAATATTTACAGTCTGACTTACACCTAAAGCAATCTTTGAATAAGCTAAAGCTCGATTTCTCTTGTGTGTTCCATAATCAATAATTTTGTTATGCATATATATGTGTAAATGGAATAATAAGCAAATATTTGATACGAGGTACGGTCCACGTGTTCTAAGTGTTAGGTGTCTAGTAAGAAGGTAATCATAATCAATTGCTACCATTTCACAAATTTGTCTTTCGTTAACATTCAAATAATGATTTGACGGGTGATAGCCATCGCTCAGTTAAGTGAGACAATCAGAAGCTGAGTGGTACATGGGCAATGATAAGATTTCTCACTTTGGAAGGAAAGACCCCATCCGAAATCAAAGAGCGAATGGTTTATAAAGACTCTACACCATCGTACGCCACAGTTAAACGTTGGGGTAAAGTCTCTTGAAGATGGTCTACGCGTAAGAGGGCCTGCTATTGTAGTGATACCAGAAAACAACAAATTGGTCCAGGAAGGCATATTGAGTGATCGACGACTGAAGACTAAGGAGATAGGGGAACAAACAGGGACTTCAAAAAACTAATGTTTTGAAGAACTTGCACGAGTATTTGGGCACGTAAACGATTGGCGCAAGATGGGTTCTAAAATTGCTGAGCGCGGTCCAGAAAGAACAACGTGTCAAATGTAGTCGAAAGTTTCTTGAGCTGTACGAAGCCGACAACACGACCATCAAGCAAATAGCGAGTGGGAATTTAACAGTGTTTCTATACCACGATCCTCTGTCCTAATGAAAAATGATGGAGTGGCATCGGAAAGGCGAACCCTTCCTTAAGAAGGCCAAAGTGACAAAAAGCACAAAAAAAGCGATAGCCACAATTTTTGGGAAGGTACCATCACTGCAAAATACGGACAAGATTTAATAATGGGTATTTTGGATCGTTTAATAAAATAGTAATAATTATTAAAAAGATATTATATAAATGTTTAGACCCTTTTCTGGATACTTTCTAGACGGACTATAGTTAATTGAAAACGAAACATATAACTTCGAATATAGCAAGAGAATATATATTTTTTAAAACGTTGGCAAAAGCAATATTTTCTCGCAAAAAATAAAGATATAACACCTGACGGATTCGATTTATTGCCCAATCCATAAACGAAATATCCGCTAGAATATATGTATATAAAATATATACTACTCATATACATACGTATAGGTAATAACAGAGCCGTAATTTATTTCGAAAAATATGTAGCCACTCGATATTTATCACAGCGTACACAAATAACGTTCCGAATGAAAAATTCCTATCTTGAATCCGGCGGAAAATTTATTATCTCAATAAAAACGTATTAAAAAGCGTCGAACAAAAGACGAGAACCATCTCTCGTATCGTGAAAAGCATTACTTCCTGTAACAGGAACGGTTCTTTTATCACCGTTTTCGACTGTGTAAATTTCCTGCTTGTAAATCAAAGGAACGTCGATTAGTAAATAAAAACAAGTAAACCATAGACGATAACAGACCCATTTACACTGCCGGCATATTACGAATCATGATTTTGCTGTAACTTGCTGTCTACAGGATGTATTTAAGAAAATAAAATCGGAATACAGTATTAAATGTAGAATATCAAATAATAAGATACAGGAGCGTTTTTTTTTTAATTACCTAGTGTGAAAGACTCTTTAATGCATTGAAAAAACAAAGTATAAATTGTTTTGACTCAAATTTATTAGGATAAAAAATTGTGATTAACGTCGCCTGAACACGTGAAAAATAAGTATATTAAAATGCTTTATGCCCAAATATTTAATTTATAGGACGCACGAAAATTTCAAAAAGAAAATGAGCAGTGAATACAAATGATTACGCAACCTCAGAGTAGGGCCCAGCTACATCACTGAAACAGATTTAGAGTACCCGAACAATTACATCACATAGTCATGGTAACCAACTTGATAAAAAAATAAAAGACATTTATGCCTACATGCTAATCTTAATGCTAGAGAAAACCGGAAGTGACTTAACATGCTGTATATTTTACATTTATGGAAACGTAATCGAAAGAGGAATCCAACGATACCACGCATGTTATACTTTAACCTAAGAAATATGACGACATGCATTAATAAAGGTTTTGACAATCTGTTTTTATTGTTACGCAAAGTTGGGTAGGAAAGAGCACCAAATTGTTTCTTGTGACACCAGATTAATCCAACGAGCTCGTTGCTAAACACTGGTAAACGTTTCGGTCTCGCACAGTTTGTTAAAAACTTTGATAAATACGTTTTTACATGGATTTCTCTGATGTGGAAGCCGTTGACGATATTCTTCAACAGCAGCTGTAACATTCTCATTACAGAAACCATAGACAAACACAATAATATATTTGCATATTCTAAATTTAAATAAGTGAGAGTAAGAATTTCGTGAGTGAAGACCATTTTTATTTCTTCCTTTTATTAGGAAGCACTCACGCAGAGTCACCATGGAAAGTTTTGTTTTGAATATATTTCTGGTTATATCTTTCATGTTAAACTAATGCTCTATTGTGTAATATGTAAAAAGGAATAGAAGAAGGATTAGTGCCATTCTGTAACTTGTACAGTAAAGGTTAGAATAAATTCATGTTGAACGTAAAGTTGTGCTTGATTTTCTAAATTCTTAACAATATACTCTTCGATATAATAACCCATATATCACTTTGTTGAAATTCTTCTTTCTAACTATTATTCTCTATTAAACGTTTGGTCTTGCTTCTCAAGCGTTGACCACCCATTTCGAAAAATGGAAATGAAGGTATCCCCTATACACATCGCATATGCGCAGCCAATAAAAAATATTTTTAATATATAAACGTCACAACAACAACACATACATATACCGTCCAACAAACAATAGAATGACGCTTAACAATGAGTAGAGCCGTTTTTCCAAAAACGAAGCTTCTTCCCATGCCGGACGGTGGAAAGTACGATAGACGCAGATGGCCATGAGATATAGGACCACGCCTACGACAAGATCCCACTATCGAAATGCCCGACAGAATAAGACAAGAATGAGAGAGGAATTATTGCGTTCTCTTCGGTAGGAAAAGAATTATGTATTTAAGTTTATAGATGACTTCCACTTCTCTCTTGTTTATTGTTAACACGGTTACTATTATACGTTGGGTGAAGAAGGTATGCCATTCAGGATTTCGTAATGGTTTGGGACGTTTATAGAAGTCGTATAGTCGTAAAATTCGAAGACATATTTTTTAACCGAATGGAAAAAAATAACACAGAAAAAGATGAATAGGGAATAGACGTTTTAGATTCCATAGCTATTTTAATAAAGATAACGGAAACTAATCGAGGTAATTTATGAACGCCATCGGATGGATATTTTAAAATCGAATGACGTTTATAGTACATCAAATATACTAAATTGAGCGTTTCTAAATGCAATAAAATTCTATATTCGAATGTACAACACGTTTGGAATGTAAACATATCGTACAATAAAAACAAGATAGCTCGGTTTTTCGATTTCTCGATTTCTAAGAAAACAACAAATAAGATCTAGAAAACCCAACCGATATAGTGTTAGTTATTTATAACATGAAGTATCTGTTATTTTAGTTCTTTTCGAATTGCTTTCAAGTAAGATTTGTTACTTGATTATCCACAATACAATAATTGTTTTAAATCAAAAGAAATATTTTCTTAGCGTTTCTTTCTCTGCTTAAAAGAAGTACATATATACTATAGTAATGAAATAATTGTATTTCTTTGTTTAAGACATTTGTTAACTTGATTCAAGAAAATCTTGCAGAAAATTTGAAAAAAGCGATTCTTAGTATAAGTAATTCTTAATTGCAGAAAGCGTTTAGGTATTGTTCATAAATCAAGTTTCATTTTCTAAAAATAAAGCATTTTTTACTTAGAATTCTTGAAATGCATATTATTTATATGCACATTATTAATTGCGCTTACCTTGTCTAAAACAGTACGATATTATTCTCATTGCTTGTGATTTTAAAAAGGCTAAAAGTAGAGGTTATCTACAGAATAATGTTCAAACAAAAGTGAACGTAATGTAGAAAGTACACCTGAAAAAAGTTCCTAGAAACGATAACCAAGATAATACTAATAAATAGCTCACGGTATTGGTAGAATCACTACCGGCAAAAACGATGTGAGAAGAAAAAAAGCACTAACGCTTTTCGCTCCTACCCACATTAGTGTTCATCTCTCAATTTATGCCACTGATCTTTAAAAACACTAAAGAAGAGAGGAATCACATGGCAGGAAGCGAAGAGGATCTCGATGAATAGGAAGGAATGGGCCACATTCACAAATAATCAAATCGATGCAATTAAATAAGTTATATAATGTAATACCCGACACCATAAAATGGTATATATGTATATGTATATACAGATTAAGAGTCGGTCCTATGGTCGCACCTATCTTGATCGGATACGTTTGGAGCGGGAGAGGAGTTATTCCTTCGTTACTGAAATATGTATTATGTCATGGCTGTTAATTCTCAGTTAATTACAGATTACGTTTGAGTTTTGACGTATCACCTCTCACCGTATAGGGTAGACTCTCAATCTGTATACATATATAGCAGGGAAATATTTCCTGGTGCCACCTACTTTCAAGAGATATAGTTGTGCCGTCTTAGATTGTAACGATAGGAACCGGAATACAGATGTTATATTTTCTCATATAACGATACAACCTTTAACGTACGTTTCATAAACCTTTTCAAAAGATACCGGTTAATGTAATATTTTTTCTTTTTTTTTACTATTTACCATGAGCACTAATTTAACTACAGTTTTTTTTTAAATATATAATAAATAATAATAAAAAAGCGATAAATAAACCTAAATATTAACTCATTAATTATTAAACTACATAGACATAATCTCTATAAAATTATTATTAAAGAAATAATTTATATAACGATTTACTTGGAAAAAACATTTTTCTGTCTTGAATTTCCTTGATTTTCTAACCCTAAAAAAATAATTTGATACAAATATACTTTCAAGAATATTATTTTCTTATATTATACATTTTTATAGTCTTGAAATAAAAATATTTTCTTAAATAGAGGGCGACTTTTGCAAGAAGATTTATTTTCTCATTGCAAGAAACCATTTCTCTGCGTGTACTATAGTAAATCTTTTTACAATTCCTCCGTATAATATTCCTATAATATTTTACTACAATTCTTACCAATGTAAATTGTGATATTATAATATTTATTTGCTATGTTTTTTGTTGGATGTAGTGTTTCTTTGAATAACTTGGTATGTATGTACTTTAATCCGATACAATTCCATGTTAATGCAATTAACTTCTTGGAAAACCATGACACACTTACATAACAGGAGGTTCCCACATTTTTTCCAACAAACGCTTGCAGGTTAGTTAGTCGGGTGTTACACGCCACGTCAACGAAGTATTCCAATTCAGTCTTTGCCTTGTTCTCGATAAGTTCACTGTGTTATTATTACTAAGGCAATCTTCATTTTGCTATACAGCACGTATTTCGCATCATAATGAATGTGAAACCTTGTATTGTGGTGTATGTTTTAATTTTATTCTTTGGTGCTAACATCAGTGCAAATGAAAAGGTAAGAAAAAATGAAATATTACACAATAATAAAGTAGATATTTCAATGTCTCTTACTTTCTTATCGCCGGATAACATTTTAGATAAGAATTCACATATTATGTTCTGCAGCAACTTATCTACTTGCTATAGCTTAAATGTTAATTTCTATTACAGATAATAAAACGTCGTTTGAAATTGAAAGATGGGGAAATCGAAGGAAGAAAAGCAAGGAGTATAGACAAAGGGAAAATCTATTATTCATTCCAAGGCATACCATACGCTGAACCTCCTGTGGGTGATCTCAGATTTGCTGTAAGTATCTCTGAAAGTAATGACAATATTTTGAAATGATAGATAACAACCTGTGTTTTAAAAATTTCCCCTATAAAATGTACACCCTTTTATCAATTTGCAGGATCCGCAACCACCAAAAAAATGGAACACAGTTTTAGATGCTACAAAACCTGGAAAAACCTGTATTGAGATGTATTTCGAAAACAGAGGTTATGAAGATTGTTTGTACCTTAATGTTTATACACCGGTAAGTTCACTTGAAAGATCTCTTGTTTACGTCAAAAAATACATTAGAACTAATTCTTTCCTACTATTGATTGATTAATGGCATTTTAGGCTTTGAATAAATCCTTACCGGTAATGGTTTGGATTCACGGTGGTGGATTTACTTTCATCTACACAAATAACACCCTAAGTGGAGTCGATTTTTTCATGGACGAAGAAGTAATTTTTGTCACCGTTCATTATAGATTGGGTCCATTTGGTTTGTTACAATTTTTATTGATTTTAAAATAAAATATATTAAAACAATTTTATTTAGGTTTCTTAAGCACCGAGGACGACGTGATTCCAGGTAATTTCGGTTTGAAAGATCAAGTTACAGCCATCAACTGGGTACATGACAATATCAAGGCTTTTGGAGGTGATCCCTCAAAAATAACACTCATGGGACAAAGCGCTGGTGCAGCATGTACCGGGTATTTGGGAATGGCACCTCAATTGAAAGGTATCCTTTGGAAAAATATCAAAAGATCACTTTATTCTACTTTTTGAAAATATAGGGAAAATTAGTGGAATCATCCAGCAAAGCGGTAGCGCAATCTCTTCATTCTCCCTAGGTCGTTATCGCAGGCTTGGAGCTTACGTGCTTAGCACTAGCTTAGGTTTGCAATCTCAAAATTCCAGCGCGATTCTAGAATATCTCCGGACAGTAGACCATGAGGAATTGAGAAAGAAGGCCTTGACCACATCTATTGATGTAATAAATCACGCTACTAACTTCTCTAGATTCTAAGATGATAAGTATATATTTACCAGGTACTTTATGGTACTGGCGCATTCCACGGCCTACTCTACATCCCAGGATTAGAATCGAGATCAAATAAAAATTCATTGTTGACGGAGATGACGTATGAACAATTGAAGAGCGGTAACTTCAACAAAATTCCTAGAATGATGGGCCTTACTTCTCTAGAAGGGATATTCTTGGTAAACGGTAAGCATCCATCAAAATAAAATTTATCCGTTTATCAAAGCTATTTGATCGCGTTAGAGTTCACCACTAATAGGGAATGGTACCAAAATTACGATAACGACGTCACTAGATACATTCCAATCTCTATGAATACAAGAAATGAAAAGGTTGGGCATTTAATCAAGAAATATTACACTAACGACACGCCTTTCACTAGCAACATCAGCAATATGGTGCATGTAAGTCTCTTTCACGGCTTTCTGGGTTTGTTAGTATTATAAAGTTTTGATTGCAGTATGGAACCGTTGAACATTTTATAAGACCATCGATGAAAGATGCCGTCCTAGTTTCGAAATACGCGAAGACTTACTTTTATCAGTTTTCTTACGAAGGGAAACTGGGTTATCCACAAGAGAGACCTCTCAAAGGTAAGAGACGTAAAAGCAGAATACAAATATTCTTTAAAATTTGATTATTTGCAGGCGTCGATCACGGAGAAGAACTTGGATACTTGTTTTACGATAAGAACCAGGGACAAGTCGATGAAAAAGATAAATTAGTCAGATATAAATTGGTCAGGCTCTGGAGTAATTTTGCTAAGTATGGGTAAGGATTAGAGTTTTTCAAATATAGCCAAAGATTCGACAACCTATTCGTATTGTAGCAACCCAACACCTAAGAAAGAAGATCTTCTCGATAACCAAATATGGCTGCCAATTGACCACAACAAGAACGACGTCGATTATTTGGATATAGGCAACAAACTTACGCCATCTGCGAATCTCCACCAGAACGATGTAGTATTCTGGGATAATTTGTATGAGGAATATGGAAATCCACCATATGACGTCTATTAAAGAAAAAATATATCAGTTTATAAAATATTCCTAGATAAAATAAAATGATTCTGAAAATTCGAATCTGTTTCTTTTTAATTGCCTTTCTATACCTTTAACAACTGAAAAATATTTTCAAATACAATTGAGGTATTTTGTATGCATTGTTTGGAAACCAGTAAATAAATATTGCTATAAGGAACCAGATGCCAAATTGAAAAAAAAACAGAACCAAAAAGAACCAACGGTTTGTGGAAAACTGTTGCCATCTGTTAAAGGTTGGAACCAACTAAAAAATAAAAAGTTAGGTCTCATTTAGCAATACAGAACCAGGGTTGAGATTCTTTTTTGTTAAATAAGAAATACGAATACGTTCATTAAGACGGTTGAAATGTACGGCTGCGTAACAAGATGATAATTTTGAAATTTGTAGAGAGATGTTTACAAAAACTTTAGAAATTTTTAGCAAACGTCACATCACCGATCCTTGCAAGAGTCTTTTAATTCTGGATAAACGAGGCATCTCGGGAGGTTATAATAAGATGACTGAACAAAAAAAGCAAGGCGTTATAAGTCATATAAATAAACATCCACGATATAAATTACATTATTGCCGAGCAAAAAAAGGGTCAACAAGAGTTTTTACCTACTAAAACTACGATTCCAATCATGTATAGGCTGAATAAAGAAGGAAATGAAAATATTGTAAGGTTTTCCAGTTATACTTAGAAGTTAACTTTAAGAACAAAAGCTTTAAAAAATGATACTTACAATATGTGCAGCACCTTTTCAGCAAAGCAGCAGAGTACTAGTTCAGAGGAGGAAAAACAGCAGTTGACTGCTAAGCATAGTAACTACTTACTTGAAGCAGAAAACGCCAGAAAAAAAAATGAACATTGATTTAATAGCTGCTTCGGAAAATAAGGAGATAGAAACCTTAATATTCGATGTGGAGAAAACATTGCCACTTCCAAGACTAATCACAAACATAATATACTGTAGGAGGCAGCTGTGGATTTACAACTCTGGTATTCATGGCGGTAAGAACAACAAGACCTTTTGCAACTGATGAGTGGAAGGCTGGAAGCTGGACGAGGAGTCTAAAAAGTTAGTTCTTGCATAAGAAAGTATGTTCGCGACCATGTTCTAGATACCATAAAACATGAATTTGTGGAGCGATTCCTGTGGAGGACAGTACCGGAACATAAAATACTCACACTACACTACAATACTTCACATACATTAGAAGAAATTAAATTAAATTAAGTGCTCGAAAGTTCCTCCATCATAATTATTCGACATTTCTGAAAGGTATACCGCTACACTACACTTTAAATGTCCCCCAAAAGGAAGTAGTGTAATTGACATCTCTGGGTGAAAATTAACAGTATCTGCCGCAAATTAACATTTTCAAGCAAAAGAGGTAGCTGATGTATTAGAAAATCCAGGCATTGCGGTCCTGTTAAGGTACCGTTAAAAAAGTATGGATCGATCAACTGGTCTTTCAATATTCCACGCCAGACATTTATGTTCCACCTACTTTGGAATTAGATTTTCTCATCAAATGTGCATTTTCAGATGACCAGTAATGTGAATTATGACGATTGACTATTCGTCAGACAGAATATGGGCTAGCAAATTCGGAATTTGCTGAGATATGTGTCCTTAACGGACATTTATAACAAAATTTTCAGAGTTTTAAAATCTGGATTCGTTTCCGAGATATCGCGCTGTCCCATTCCTCGCTGAACACACTGTATAGGATGAAAAAGTATAAAAAACGACGTTAAACCCTATTGAAGGTGTTAAAATTTAAACAAGTACGGCGATATCTAGATGTAAATGTATTATAGCGTATTTCGATTTAAAAAATTGCGCTTTAATGTGTTACTTATTTTCGAGGCACCCTGTATGCTTAAAAATAATTTCCAATCCCGTACAATACATATTTATATAAGAGATTTTTCTTCATATACCTCTAACTGCATAAGAAATATCAATTGAACTTTGAACAACAAACATCTTAACGTGACGTACTTCTCCAATGACTATTACGTCAGCTAGGATATTCCCACTTTTCGCACGCTATATTAAAAAAATAAAGTGAACCGTAATTCAGTTGTTAATTCGCCTTGACTAGGCCCAGTTGCGGTCTATTCTAAATATTCGCTAGTTATGTGTGCTAAAATTTGTATTATATTCTTTGTATTCATTCTATTTATTTGTATTAATGTTAACAGCGCTAATCACGAGGTAAAGTAAGAGGATTACTCACACTTGTACGCGGGGAAGTTCGTATATCATCAAAAGTATTTATGTTACGTTGATAAGTGAATATTTTGTATTTAAACAAAAAATATGCAGTATTTGTATGTATCTAAATATTTTTTATTACAGAAGAATAGAATTCGCTTGAAAATAAAAGATGGCGAAATCGAAGGAAAACAAAAAAAGACCATTGGTAAAGGGAAATCGTATTATTCTTTCCAAGGCATACCGTACGCCAGTCCCCCTTTGGGTGAATTAAGATTCGCTGTAGGTTTAAGTTTTCACAATTTTGAAAACGCTTTATGAATATTCTTACCAATTGTCAGGATCCACAATCCCCAAAGACATGGAACACGATCTTAGACGCTACGAAACCTGGAAAAACCTGCATTGAAATGTATTTCGAAAAGAGAGGACATGAAGATTGTTTGTACCTTAACGTTTATACGCCGGTAAATTGTTAATCTTATAGTTTTGAACGCCATCTAATATTCATCTATATTTTAGGCTTTAGATAAATCTTTACCAGTGATTGTTTGGATACATGGTGGGGCGTTTGTTTTTATTTATGGTAATTACACTCTAAACGGGGTGGATTTTTTTATGGACGAAGAAGTAATTTTTGTCACCGTTCATTATAGATTGGGTCCATTCGGTATGTTAAAATTTTTATCGATTTTAGAAAAAAATATAATAAAGCAATTTTATGCAGGATTCTTAAGCACTGAAGATGATGTAATCCCAGGTAATTTCGGATTGAAAGACCAAGTTATGGCCGTCAATTGGGTACATGACAATATCAAGACATTTGGGGGTGATCCTTCAAAAATAACTCTTATGGGACAAAGTGCTGGTGCAGTATCTACTGGATACTTAGGGATGACACCTCAACTAAAAGGTGCGTGATTTTTGTTAAGATCAAACAACCTTATTATGTCTATCCTTATAGGTAAAATTAGCGGAATCATCCAACAAAGTGGTTCCGCATTGTGTCCATTTGGTCTGGGTCGCTATCACAGGGCTGGAGCGTACGTTCTTAGCACTAGATTAGGTTTGCAAACTCAAAATTCCACCGCCATCTTGGAACATCTTCGCAAAGTAGATTCCGAAGAATTGAGGAAAAATGCCTTGAACACTCATTTTGATGTAATATCTCAAGAAACGTACGACATTGTGCATATTGCTATCTATTTGATTCATTTTAGATAGCATTTGGCATGGGCACTTTCCACGGCTTACTCTTCATTCCTGGAATGGAATCGAAATTTAACAGAAACTCGTTGCTAACGAAGATGTCTCATGAACAATTGAAACGCGGTAACTTCAATAAGATTCCTAGAATGATCGGTATCAATTCCCTAGAAGGAATTTTCATAATAGACGGTAAACACCTTTAACTTAATCTAGTTCAGCTTTTGGAAAATTATTTTCCTGTTTCAGAATTTAAATCGATTAATAAATCTTATCAAAATTACGACCAAATGATTAAGAGGTACATCCCGGTCTCCATGAATACAAGGAACGAAGAAGTAGGTTACATAATTAAGAAACATTACACCAACGATACCCCGTTTACGAGTAACATCAGCAACATGGTGCATGTAAGTTTTAATTGTGTTTCTTGATTTTGTGGAACTTCTGAGAACCTCATTGCAGTTTGGCAGTGATGATCAATTTGTTAGGCCGATATTGAAAGACGCATCTTTAGTTTCCCAACGCGTCACTACGTATCTTTACCATTTCTCTTACGAAGGAAAATTGGGATATCCTCAAGGAAGACCTCTAAACGGTAAGTGAATGCATAGCGAGGACATTGTAGTTCCATAATGAGTATTTTGCATATAGGTGTTAATCATGGAGAAGAAGTTGAGTACTTATTTCACGATAAGAACCATGGAAAAGTTGATGCAGACGATAAAGTAGTTAGATACAAGCTAGTCAGACTCTGGAGTAATTTCGCCAAGTATGGGTAAGAATGTGTCTCTCTCAGTCTATGTGGAAATTTAATTCATTCTACAATTTTAGCAACCCTACTCCCAAGAAAGATGAACTCCTCGACAACCAAACTTGGTTGCCAATCAATCCAGACAAGGATAATGTGGATTATATGGATATAGGTTCCAAATTAGTACCGGGTGTGAATCCTCATCAGAACGATGTCGAATTCTGGGATAATTTATACGCAAAATATGGAAACCCACCGTTTGATACATACTAAATATACACACGTTATTATTAATCGAAAAATTTTATGTTAGAATCGAAATAAAATATTTTTTAAATAATTGTAATTATTCATTTTAAGCTAAGAAATATCAATAGATGTAATAATTCACAATGGTGAAGCGATTTGGTTTCATATTTGAATTCAAACAATAGACTATTGGTAGACGGTTAGATAATATTCCTTCTGTGCGGTACAGTTCGTTAGAGCTGCAATCAAAAGGACTACGTAAAGTTAAACCAATCGCGTAGTATTATATTACAGATATTATTGAATATCGGAAATTAAAACCTTGATAATTCCGGATTTCGATGAGTATAGGGATTTTATATTTATTTCAACATAGCACTTTATACACAGAACGACTGATCAGATGTCGTCTTATCAGGACATATTTTTTCAATTATCCATTACAAACATAAAATCAGACTAAGGCTAAACGCCTATTCACTATTCTGATATTTACTAAGAAATCAATATGAAAATTTCCACAATTACGTTATTATTCAGTTTTGAACAAGAATTAATTCAGGTACATTTATAGTCTTTGCTTGTGTTCATTAGTTTTTCTAAGAAATATTAAATAAATAATAATTCCCGACAATTCCTCCTAATTCTTTATTCGCGAATTCGGTAAAGACATTTTTAGTACTGATG
This sequence comes from Dynastes maya, assembly GCA_029619315.2. NCBI lineage: Eukaryota > Metazoa > Arthropoda > Insecta > Coleoptera > Scarabaeidae > Dynastes > Dynastes maya. Next base: position 52,262,778 of record JAROYE020000006.1, read on the forward strand.
GTACAAAAGTGAATTATGAAAAAAAGTACTTTGTAACGCAACATCTTGTGACAGCAAAGCACAAAACTGGCGCTTACAAAGTTCCCGACAGTAAGAAAACGTGTCTACTACAACATTTTGGTGCAATTTCGCACCGGCAGTCCTAATTTTCCTTTGATTTATGTAAGGCATTTATAGATGCTAATATTCCACTATGGAAACTAGAAAACCCAACGTTTAATTGCAGATTTTGAGTAAAATTCCCTTTGTGCAAGTATCTGTCAAACCATCAAAGTATTATTTTTGACGTGTGTACTTATGGTGTAAATATGGTTTTCTTTTAATAAAAATGGAAGAAAAATTTCTAAAAAAGGCTTACAGATCTTTAATAGTTCTTTTTTACTTTAGCCTTTTTCTGCAATCACATCTAATCTAATTTGAACTTTTTTATTCTAGGTTGCACCATATTTCAACTACAGCAGAAACAATTTCAAGAAATTCAATGGTAAGTTTTGACATTTTCGTCATAATAATTAAATGCAACTACATTATCACTTCAAGGGGGATATTACACTATCAAAGATCTTTGTAAAAAATATTTTATAAAATAAATTTTACGTAATATATTACAGTGTAGTGTAGCATTTTTTATCAAAGATGCCATTAATCTGGTATCTGACCTGCACAATATCTATATTAGCAAATATTTTATAAAACTCTTTGACAAAGATCTTTGATAGTGTAATATCCCCCAATGAAAATAATGGTTGGCAATATTGGAAAGAAAGTCTACCGCTCACTTGGCATTTTTTAAACTTCGCGGATGCTTTAAATTGGTAGCTCTGGCAATAAAGATTATATTCGTATGCATTGCGCTAAGAAGTTGGCGAATACGTCCTTTGTTGCTGGAACTACCAACCTAAATCTTCGACGAAATTTAGAAAATACCCAAGTAGCTTAGCTAATTCAATTTAATAATAAACGAAAATGCGGAAACTATAAGAAAGATTAAAAGCCATCTAATTTAATTAAAAAGATATACCTTATGTAGTTGAAGGAAAGGGCAACATTAACACGTTGCTTGGAAAGTAGATATTCAATAGGTCACGTGGTCACTTCAATAAACTTCACAAAATTCTGTGCAGGACATCATACCAATAGATCAGTCACAAGAACAGTTCGTTTAAGTAGATACACCACAGTGTTAGAAAATCATCTATAAACTATAGTTTTTTTTAGTATTTAATAAATAACAATAAAAGAAGGGATAAATAAACTTAAATATTAACTCGTAGTTATAGTCATGCTGTTCTAGAGAGTAGCGAATATAGAAACCGAAATATAGATGAATAGAGACTGATTTTTTTAAGAAAATCTATTTTCTTGATGCAAGAAACCATTTCTCTGCGTGTATGTTGTGGACAGAATTTTCCAATTGATTCTATTAGATATCCTCAATTCGTTGTGAAATACGATTAGTAAAAGAAATTATCCCTGAAACAGCCGAACTCTAAGAAAGTCACGAAAAAACCACTCTTGTATCTGTTCACAATATTTTAAAAATAAAAAATTCTGCGATTTCAAGATCATATTCTACACAGTCTTCTTCCCCAGCGCACTAATCCTTAATGAAAGTCCTAAATCTACTAAAAGCGTCGAATTTCCTCAGTTTCCTGAAACAGGGGGAGATGCCTGTACCCGCTGGGGAGTCATAGTTCGCCCGCGAAACTCCTGGACCGCGAAACAACCCCGTCGCGCTCCAGAAGAAGGAAAAAAACCCAATTTACATTCTAACCTAGTACGCGTTCGTTACGGTAGGTGGCGTTACGAGCTACACGCACAGAAACCGAGCAAACCCCAGAAAGTACGTAGATACATACCTCTAACACCGCTTGTTTCATGTTTTCCTGTGTAAGATTAAAATGCAGAATTTTTTCATTGAAGAATCTGATATGTAATATTTTGGTGTCTTTCCATGGCAGGTAAGGTAGGTTGCTATAATTTGAATTATTTTAAATGCAATATTGCTTTCATTTCTTCTCTTTGAAATGTCCAAAGTAACTTTTAACTATGTTGCTTTTTCTGCTACGTTTCCAAAGCTTTATTATGTACTTTATGTTTTTGCTACTTTGTCGTTATTTATTGACAGTATTTTCTATCTCACCTAACTAGAGAAAGTGTAAATGTGTTTTATAATCTTTGTCTTTGAATTGTTTAAATACGTTTATCCTGATAAAATAATGAGTTTGCAATGAAAATCAATCACCCCTGTATATAGAAGATATGCTGGCGCGCACTCCGTTGCGTAAGGGGATGTAGGAAAGGAAAGAGTAGATTTATGAAGCTATTCGCATGGACTAATGAAACAGTAGGTACCTACTACGCGCGGGGTGATTACCCCTTAATGAGAATGCACTCGACAATTTTTGATATCGGATGACATAGGTCGGGTATATCGATGAAACGTAGCCCTTGGTTACCACCGTTCAACTCGTGTCTTTCATCTTTAAGGGTTCAAATGTGCAGTCGTACACTGCTTTAATTAAATTAGGTTTCGGTAAATTTTAATACGTTGTAATTATTGATGTCAATCTGTTGTTCTCTTGCTTGTTGGATATTATTATCTCTTATTCGTTTTTCTCTGATGAAGCATAAATAAATTATGTGAAAGCTTACAATTTCATAGAAGGGAGTCTTTTATTTCGATCGGTTGCAGTTCCCAGTATTGTTTTTCCATCTTCTAATCGTTGTCCTAGCGTGTATTGTACAACCAGTATTTCTGCTCTACTTAATCTCTAAAATGCCTTCTAATTTTTGGTTTCGGCGAGGTTTCTTAGAGGGTGGTTTATTTGGGATAGTCTTAGAAAGTATATCGTTTAGGATTCTGCAAACCATTTTCGGCGACACCTTACTAAATATGGAACATCCGGTATATGTGTTTGATCTTGTTTGTTTACGTGTGTTTAAGTATGCATTTTTATTTTGAAGATTATCTTATCAGATATTAACCCCAAAAGAATCTTTAGAACATTCTAGTTTTATTTTCCTTCAACGTATTCATCCCCCACCCTCGCTTTTTTATAACTTTAACGTAGGTAATCAAATAAATTTATTCCCATTACGCGTAAAAAAGGAGCGCAACCCATTATAGCAAGCACATTGAACGTCAACGCGCTTTTTCAAAGCGATCGTAGATCGTAAAAGAAAACGACGAGGAAAAGATGAAAAGATGGAAACGGTAACGAACCACCATTCGAACAGAAAGCACCTGTACCTATTGAAAGAGGAGAAGAACGAAAGCGAAAGTTCGTACAATACGGCTAACCCGAAAGAGTGGGAAGAATAATAACGTTGCTGGCAGCGAAAGGAAATGGGCTGCTTTTAAAGACGTGACGGGAATCCATCTATGTATTTAGCTTGCGGATTAGCTTAACTTAAGTCTTTATACTAAGATCAAGATTGTTTTATCAACATCAATTTAAATATATAACGTAATAATACAAATAATTGTAAATAATCGAGTGTTAATATTAACACTCAAAAGTGGCACATACAGGTCCACCAGAAAACTTTTACCGAGCATTTTCGAATTAGAATTGTAAAAATCATTTCATCTCATCAAGATCTTCATGAATGCTCCTCTGTGGATCTTCTGTTGATTATATACGACAGTTTTAAGTACTGATTCCATTATTAAGAGAAAAATGGGCTTAATGTGTCCATAAAATACTCAAAAACCATTTGGGTTTAATTTCAATCTGAGCTATTATTTGCAAAGGAAAATCGTATTTGATTGCCAAATCTAACTCCTTCAAATCAAACAGTGTTTGCAGTTTGTGAGGATACATTTTTAGGCGGCTTCTATTTCTTTTTCAATAGCTCCTACTCCTCCCTGAGCCTCCGATTTTTGAAGCGGAGATACGAAATAATTAATTTAACTTCAACCAACGACAAATGTGGGGTAACGTGATTCGGGGAGGATCTTCTCACTCCAAAATCCAGGCTGACTATGTATCAGCAGTCGCCCGAAATTCTAGCTATTAAGATCTACAATAAGCTTCCTTCACACTGGAAGAAGTTCAATTTATCTAAATTTAAACGGCAAGTCCAACATATGTTGCGTAGCAACGGCTTTTATTCGATACAAGAGTTTTTGACACGTAATGTTACTTGATTTTAATTATATCTAATTCTGTTGATGCTTTAACGTGTAAGCGCTCCGCCCAACTACCTTTTATTATTGCCTTTGCAATTGTAGGCTTACTTAATGTATTTTTTTAGTGTTATTACTGTTGTATTTGTGTTTGTATTGTGTGTCTTTGGACCATTTCCTATACTTTTTGTAAGTCGTTGGAAATAAAAATTGTTAAACATTGTTAAACGGGAAAGAAACTCCTCTTCAGTTCATTTTCTTAACTTCGTAAATCCCCAAAATTAATGGAATATCTTCGCGTAAATTCCGAGGTATTTCTAGCACAATTTCGTAAATTAAATATCTTTCGGAAAGTTTTTATGTAGAACGTTAGCAAGTTTTATTATTGTCGGTTTGTCGGTGATTTTCTGTATAAGAGAGTAGCATAAATTCAGTCATCTAGTCGCGTCACTACGTATGCTACTTTAAAATAAATAACTTTATTCATCGGAAATTCAACATCAATTTATGTTTGGAAAGGAATTATGAAAATTTGCTGTTGATAAGACGAATGCCATCGCGATTAAAATAAAGCAGAAAAGGGACACCAATTGATTTTCTCACTTTGAGCCAATTTTTTATCGAGGTAACTCGTATTTTGGCTGCGCTCCCAGTTTCAAGTGTTAATATTTCAAATCGTAATATAAATTCAATGTAGAAGTAAAGTTGGTGGTTGGGAATAGGCTGTTTTCCTGTAAATGTAATACAAACATAGAGTTTATGTTGACATCGTCATAAAATCCAGGTTAGTTTTAATTTTCAGTTTGAAATTTCGTTAGAATCGCAGTAATTTATATTAAAATTCGTTTAAATTGCCAAAAAAGTGTTTTAGAACACTTCCGAACCCTCAGTTCATATAATTAATCAATTAATTTTGTTCAACAATTTACCACTTTTAAAACATTTCAGTACATACAAAAAAAAAAATAAAACTGCAAACGTGGGTGATTTTCAATTCAAAAAATATTCAAAAAAAAAATCTACCCTTTAAAATTAGCAAAAGCGAATTTGATTTGTTTATGAGGGCGACCAACTCTTATCTTCGTTATCCACTCCATAACTTTGTACCTTCCTTCCCTTCATTCCCGGGTATTGGCGAAAACTAATATCCAGTTGCGTTCATTAAAAACGCGACCAAAAACGATGATGATTTATCGTCGATTGGGGAAATTTAAATTGAAAAATTTAATTCCCAACCGCTACTATTGAGACCGTATAGAAAGCCTCGCTATTCTGATCCCGCGAACTAAATCTAAAAATCGAAATTCTCCAGTGAACGTTGCGAAGGTGACACAATCCTATACGATTATATTTTTAAATTCGATTATTTCAATGATTGATGACGAATGAGATGAGGATAAAGGAAGGATAGCTAATGGAACGTGAATATACAATATGATTTGGCTTAAGAGATGAATAATTTTACTAATTTAAAATCAGTAACATCATTACAACCTGTATGTGTATCCTAGTTTAAAATATAATCATTTCTTGATTTAAAAATTATAAGATAATGTAGTAGATATACAGAGCGTTTTTTTTAAATACAACTACCTATTTTTCTCTTTCTTATTAAACTGCCCCCACAAAAAACCGAAAAAAATGTCATATTCATTACGGATCTAAAATGGATACTTTTCAAGATATTTAGAGGAATGTGTATTGTAATTTTCGTCCCAAAAAAAAGGTATCCAGCAATGAAAATCTAGCTTATGCAGTTTTCTAAAACGTCATCCAACCTTGGAGATATCCGAGCTAGTCGTGACCATCAGGAAACAATCTTATTTAATTTTCCATCAAAAATAAATCTTCTAACATCCTTGCAAGATTATCTTATTACGAAAGAGGGAGTTTTATTCATATAGAAATGCACTGGTAATAAAATGAAGTCGTTTGTGCTTTTATACTTTCCTCGATATTTTAGCTCTTCAATAAACATCCAGCGACCGACGTCGTCTATCTTTAACGGAGCTTCTAAATTGAAATTTATTATTTTGAATAGACACACAGAGAAGAAAATCCGTCCGTTTTTAATGCGCCCATCTTCCATTCACGTCGTATTTCGTTTTGAAAGGAACGAAAAAAGTCCTTAGAAGATACGCTGCTGTTTCCTTCCTTGATGTATATTCGCTCTGTTTTCTTACAAAGCGGGGACCCTAAGGTCGGAAATGAGAAGTTGTATTCATCCGATACGTCAATTACTTAATTAAAAGTTAAACTTAGCTCGGATTATATTAACAAAGTTACGTATAAGAAAGATACGAATTAAAATTTAATCTAGAATTAAGTTAAAAAGACGGATGGAATGTGATAATTGCAGTCAATTAAGTAGAAAGACTATCACATTCTACCTGACATTTAAAATAACACTGCATATAATAAAATATGCGACAGCAACTACATATTTTATTAAATCGAAGAAACGTGTTCTAATTCTTTATAAATTGTTCGTATTTTAAAAAGAAAAGGGCTGATGTTCCAAAATTAGGTCGATATCATTAAACACATTTAACTAAAACTGCACGTACGTTTCGGTAACTAAACAATCATCTACAACAGTACAACAGAACTAAGAAAATAAACTAAAACTTCAGTGTTTGTACTCTGGTTGTAATTAGACTTTTAGTAATTGTTCAATTTTTTTGCAAATATAAATATGTTTTTCTCTTGCCTGTTCCTCAATTTCCTAAACAGGTACGTACTTTCAAAAATAACATTCTTACGAATAATCTGTAATATGTAAGATTTTGAAAACTAAAGACGTAACGTCTTCGTTTTAAACGGGTATCTTCGTTCGTAGCGTCGCGTTCTTAAATTCATGTCGTCCTTAATTCATCCGTTGGAGCTGTCAAAAAACAATAGCACCAACCTCGTTCGACCCCTTCCCATTTCGAGAAAACTGGGTGTGAGGGACGCTTCAACGGCAGAACGTGTGTACCACCTCTCGCGAATAATGTCGTCCCCTCTTATAGTTTTTTTTTTTTATATATGCGTACATGTGAAGGATGACTGTACTTTGCGGCCCTTCGTCGAGCTCTTTTGGCCCCCGGCACACTCAGAACCCTTTTTCAATCACACTATAGTCCTTTTGCTGCGACTTCACTGCCCCCGCTCCTCATCTAGAAAAGTCCGGGGGTGTATTATTCTTTTGTCTGGCGTCATCTTGTGTGTTAAATTACTTTTTAATTTTGCATGTCGTCATCAAAGTATCCATCCATCAGAGGACGACGAAAAAGATTGAAATTCCTAAGAATAATAACAGTTTTGATCGTCTCTAGTGTGGTTATGGAATTAACGATGATGTTGGTATTATCGTTTTCTTTTTTGATATTGTAGCTTGTTACAATAGCAAATTCTCATTTATTAGTTTGTGGTACCTAGGCTTTCATACAGCAGAAATGCGTCATGGTATCTTACCGGTCTACTATATTTATTAGGAAAGAAAATTTTATATAAAATATTCTATGTGAAAGACAGAGTCAAACGTTCAAATCTACCATCTATCTAATATGCTTTTTAACAGACGCAATACCTTTGGAATCATTCCAAACGTCCAATAAACGTGTGCGATACATGTTGTCGTCTGAACGAACGTGTTAATTAACTAATGGCCTAATCAATGTTTTCATTTCCGAAGCGCGCAGCCAGACATCTCGGGTAAATCTCCCTGTTTTCACTCGACGACGCCTTTTTCCGCTTATTTTTTTCTGTTATTTGTTATTCGTTAAACCGTTGGCGTGTGCGGTGATTTTCCTGTTCATTCAGTTCAAGCTATCGAAGGTAAACACGTTGTTTTTATCTTGACTCTTCAACGCGATTAGTCGCTAGCGGTTAGCCGTTGATTCGCGACTTTCAAACTATTAACGTATTAGTAGATTGATTTTAGAATAATTGGTGCTGAAAATATGAAGAATGAGATGCTTAAATGGGGTCATCTTACAAGTTGCAGAAATTCATATTTCCTCATTTTAACTAGTGGCGTAACAAGCACTTTATCTTGAAATTACATCGTACATACGTATATTGAAACAGTTCACTAAAGCCCTTACCACAATACTTAACTCGTACTGGACGCACGTTTCGATAGCCAAGCTATCATCATCAGCAGTAAAACTGAACTGAAAAATTTAGTTTGACGACCGCCATACTCCTTGGCGATAATGGAGAGGGATCATCAAAAATTTGCGACAAAGAATACCGTTACATACAGTTTATCAACAGATTGTGTCTACTTGTCCATGTATAGCGTGTCCACCTAGTGCGTGGACGGAAGATACTTTCTATCCTGAGCAATTTAGAGCAAAAGTTTTCAAATAAAAAATATTCGGAGACAAATGCTGCACAACATAACATTAAACTGAAGTAAACAAATATTCAATTTCCACTGCGCATGATAAAAGTTTGTTTTTTAAAATAGAACATCCTGTATATTGCTACGATTCTAGATACCTCTCTTCAATTCATGGCAACTTTCATCAATATTTCCTAAACCTATCTATCTTAGCTTTTGAGATAATTGACATAATTTGAAATTTTTTAAAAATGTCTCCGTTTCTTTAACCGCCGATATCTTAAATGCCTTACACGCTAGGGTGGTGATTTAAATTTTATTCGATTGAGTATTTCTTGGAGTTTGTGGCAAGACATTGAAGATTTTTTTATATCAACCAGATTCCACCAGATAATTTGTTTCATGTTGTTTCAATTTTATTGAATGGAATACCTGTATACCTAAAATGAGTCGTTCTTTAGTAAATTAAATATGAAGCTATATATGCAGATAAGCTTTCCGTTTAAAAATGTTGGATGCTGTGACGAAATGCTATAAAATTTGGTTTCGATAAAGAAACTTATTAAACAAATGGCCATTCTGTATACTTGGATATAATTTTGTGTGGACACGCTGAGTAATTGATGCATAAGTGAAATATGTATATCGACCACTCATTTCCTTTTCCGGTCGCAGTACCAATCATTCACCCCTTGAATAATCTCTAGAAAAGCAAAATTTATAACCAATCTACGCCACGTTCAATTGCGCGATAATAAAATCGAAGAGGGCCACCGATCGCCGCGCCGTATGCAGACGAGCGAAACAAGTGAACGCCGTCCGATGCGCATTATGCCTTTTAAAGCAAAGTCGCCGCGCGACTGCAATAAATAATCGAAACGTCGTCGTCGCGATCGTCGTTTGTCGCCCCCGATACGCTAGATATACACTCTTTGATTCCTCTCGGCCCAATCAGCGCGCGTAGTATGCAGAAGACGCGTGGCGCGTCACGTGTCCCGGTCTTTTGCACCCAGAAGAACCCGCCGCGCCTCTACATCGCACATGCATAACGTGCATATGAGTCACGACTTTTGAGAAGCGATCGCCGTAGAAGAGCTTTCTCGGTCGTATAATTAATAGCGTACGGATTGTAAAATTTCTCGATCCCCCTTATATAAGAGTCAGCGAGACCTTCTCTTTGAAAGAAAGAACTTCCGCAAGTGGTTTTCGACTGGTTACTGGTTGTTAAGTGACTCTGCCTATGTAAGCGTGTCTAAAACCCTACTACTGCTATCAGTAATAATTTTTCAAAAAAGATGAATGATAATGAAAAAATATGAGGGGAGACCTAGCCATGAAGAAAAAGATTTAGGAAACAAAAAAGGTCACACACTTACCCCTTAAAAAGAATCTTCAAAAAATTCTTCCACCGTCGCTTTTATCCATTCATCCGAAGAACAGCGCCGTCCTCTCAAGTGTTTTTTCATTTAGGGAAGAGATAATAGTTCCTTGGTGACAAAACTTTTTGGAATTGGTGAGCTTTGTGGATTCTGGCATTATCATGAAGCAGCTAATTCTAGGCTCATAATTTAAAAGACTTCTTTGTTGGATGCCAGTTTTCAATTCTTTAATTGCTTTCTTATGGACTTCCCCTGTTATAGTAGTGCCTTTCTCTATGTATTCAATTAACAATATCCTTTCTGTATCCCTTAACACCGTCGTCATCAATTTTCCGAATGAAGGCTGCGTTCTTATTTTTTTTTTTTGGTAGCGGAGATCCCTTATGAACCCACTGCACGGATACTTGTTTTGTCTTGATCCCAGTGATATACCCACTTCTCATCACTCGTTACAATTTTTGAAAAAAGATCTTTGTCGTCAACCAATGCCGTCAAGTTTTCCTCGCAAATTTGTTGCCGACGCAATTTTCGTTCAGCGGTAAGCAATTTCGGAATCCAAATGCTGACACCTTTTCGTTCCTAAATTTTCATGAGGGGTTTTTAAAACCGTAGCTTCTAATATCCCCACTCCAGCAGCAATCATCGAAATCATTATTCTTCGATATGAGGAACTGGTCTTACCAAAGTGTATTTAATTTTTCATGGAAAAGGAAATTTACTTACCTTTGTAAAAGAGCAAATGAATTAATTTTTACTTACGTTTTGTTTTGAATATTTCTTTTTTTTTGATGATCTTCTTTACTTGTATAAGTTTACAGAATAAAAATTACTTACTTACTATTACCTTCAGTGATAAATCAGCTTACAAAATGAACGCTATCAAATTGCTATATATAGTGAGGTCCTAAAGTGCCCCCTTTAATTATATTATCTTCTGCTAAAGCAGTTTGCTCTGTAAATTTTATACTGTCTATCCTCACTTAGCGCAAAGATCAAATATTTCCGGCTGTACAAGGGCATTGTCCATTATGTGGTAATTGTTGCCAAATTCACCGAATATTAACATTAGGTACTTGATGTTTATCTTACGTGATCCATTCGGAGGCCATTGTAAAATCAACAACATAAAAAACTGAAACTTAAGCACATTTCAAAGCACAAAAGTTAGCATGGAGGTGGGGGAACACTTTAGGACCGCACTGTATGTATTTTGAGCGGAAAATGTTTCTCATTGTACATTTGTATAGTCAATTAAATCTAATTTTAAAAGACCCTTTTTTTTTAAATCACTATTTATTTATCGAAATCAATATTTAATCGAGGAATTCGCAAATCCTTCATCCACATGCAGATGAACGGCATCATTTACGAACGGGTTGGCCACTCGACTCGATTCACTCTCAGCCCTTTCAATAACAGCTGATCGGATTTAAAAATCTGACTCATGCCGGTGGTGCTGGTTGTGGCGGCGGGTTCGCGGATCATCGTTCATACGGATTTGACGTGCGAGTGCTAGACGATGAGAGCCAAAGAGCCTAATACTCTATGTAGTCGGTCGGACAGGGCAGATAGACATTCATGGCATAAATCGAGCGGATGAATATCTCTCGTTGTTATTTGGCGTCATCTGAAGCGAAGAACCATACAATATATTCCACTCTGTACGCGAATATGGATTGCCAGAGATGAACGAGACATGTAGGAGGAAGCAGAGAGGTTAGGTTTATTATACGGTGCACTGAGCATTATTAGCCGGATCTCTGGCTACTTAGCTTTGGTGCTGACATGGACGATTCCGGTATTAAAAAATGTAAAGTGGTGGAATTCTCTCTAGAAGTATGCAGTATACCTACCTGTCCTATCTGTATACGCGTTTTGTATATGACGAGGATATGAGATCATTGAGTTATTTTTAGATTTTCCATTTTAAACGATGGAAGTTGTGAAGGGTTGACAAATTCCCGGCGCCCTTTTTAATAAATAATATTTCATTCTTGTTGTCAACATCATTTTCTAGTTGATTTCTCACAAATATGTTTAATATACGAGGGTATAACAAGTATTTTTTGTCAAATTCAGTTTTATTTATCCACATATACACCTTTCCATCAGTATGTTCGGTGAACATTTAAAATATATTGTATTAAAACAGAATGTTTATTATACACATTTAAAAACATCTCTTCGTGTTCAAAAATAATGTTGTGAAATATAACGTAAGAATATAAATCTATTTGAACAATAAAATCTTCACGTTTTTTGTCAAATACAACGGACAGTTAGGGAATTGAGTAGGAATAGCATTTTTTGAAGCCTAGGATTTTTTTAACTTACAGTTATAGTTTCACCTATCCTTGAATTTGTAGCTGTTGAAAAATAAATATCTTCTTTGACAAAACACACAAACTCTAGTTTACATTGTTGGAAAACAGGCGACGCCACAGTACTACAAATAGACCGCCCGCGTCAGGCTTTTATCGTTTCAGAAAAGGTTTTACCGCTTCTGCAGCACTGGAAAAACGTTACAGGTATCACCAACAAAGTACAGAAATATCACTACAGAGTATTTTTTTCTTAATAAAACCAATATAATTTGGATAAGCTAATTCAAAGCGCAAGAGACGATTTGAACATGTGAATGTCAAGACGATAAATATGGCCAATATACGTTATAGCCTGCTGACGTCAGAGCAGGCAGACCTTGTTATACCGGGGGTAACGGATAGCCTCTATATTCGATGAAAAGCTCTGTCCTCCGAGCGAAACTTTGAACCTAGGAAACAGGAAAAATAATTGCGTCATGTCAGAGTGAAGGTCAAAAACTTTCGCCGAGCATTTTCGATTATGAATTATCCTTCACCCACTCTCTAGGTAGACACGCTGTGTGTTATATGTGTTCGAAAAAAGTAAAATTATCGTTTGGTACATGTTTCTATTACTGATTTAAAATCTTGGGGACAATCTTTTGGTGAAAACCATAAATTTTAATGTTCGCAATCAGGAAAAAGGAAATGAACAACTGTATAACTTATTTTCTAGTTACTAGACAATTAACTAACGCATAAATAAAACCTTAAAACTCCCTTGATGCTATACTCCCTTAAATTATTCCCGCAGAAAATATTCCACACATGTTGCCGGCCAATTAAAAAGATTTAAGAACGTTTAGTCACGCCCCGCAAAACTGTATATACTGCCGAAACATTGACTACGTATAGTAGCGTAATTCTTTTTTCGTTCGCTGGTTTTAATTGAACGCGACAGCCGCGTATATTCCAGTTGCGCTTTAAAGCTAAATAAAAGCCCGTGTGACATGTTTAGATGCGTATCCTAACTGGGTAATTAAGTAAGGAACGGCCTGGACACATGCGACGATATTGAGTTTAAATTGAAGCGTTAATTGTGGACAGCAGGCACGAAGGCAGTGGCAGCAATACCAGCAGGGACGACTAAAATTTAGAGTTGGAGTATTTATTTACTTCCTAAGGAATATAAAATAAATTCTTTCGAGAATAATTATATTATAGTGGATTATATATCACCAGAATATTTTTGACAAGTAGCGCCATCTTCCTCAAATGTTAAGGTAGAGGTTATCTGCAGAATAATGTTCAAACAGAAGTGAACTTAATGTAGAAGTACACTTGAAAAGAGTGCCCAGAAACAATAATCAAGATAATGCCAATAAGGAGCTCATGGTATTAATCACTATCGGCAACAACAATGTGAGAAGAAAAAAGCACTAACGCTTTTTGGCCCTGTCCACATTGCTGTTCGTCTCTCAATTTATGCCACTAAACTTACTAAAACAGCACAGAAATATTTCCTGGCGCCACCTATTTTCAAGAGTTATAGTCATGCCGTCCTAGATAGTAACGATAGAAACCGAAATACAGATACCATACTTACCCATACAATAATATAACCTTTAACCTACAACGTTTCATAAACATTTTCAAAAGATACCGGTTATTGTAATATTTTTTTTCTTTTTTTTTGCTATTTACCACATATACTAATTTAACTATAGTTTTTTAAATATATAATATATAATAAAAAAATGGATAACATTAAACTTAAATATTAACTCATTAATTATTAAACTACATAAAAGTAATCCCTATTTAATTACATTATTAAAGAAATAATTTAATTATAGTGTAACATAAAAAAAAACTTTCTTATTAGTTCATTCACTTGCTCCCAATTTTAATTATTAACTTTAGGTTTTTTTCTAACCCTCAGAAAATATGTATTTAATCCAAATAACATTTCAAGAAAATTATTTTCTTATATTATATTGTACATTGTTATAGTCTTGAAATAAAGATATTTTCTTGAATAGAGACTGATTTTCTTGATGCAAGAAACTATGCAAGAAACTATTTCCCTGCGTGTATTTGTTCATTAAACGGACGCATGTACATACACACATGCATTCTCTAATGTGTCCCATTGTGTACGGTATACTTACAATCCCCTTTTCAATATAAGTATCATGACCATCGTAAACATCCCCTAGAACATATATTTTGTAGATCTAAGCTGGCGTAAACTTATTTTTCACTCGAAAAAATCGAAATAATTGACCGCGACAGAGGGATGAGCGTTGCAGGCTATTGTTATATATTTGAAATCCCTATTCTGTGAAAAATTCGAACATCTGTCGCTGTTACAAAAGAAGCTACAGAAAAAAGGTGTATGGCTTATAGTCAACAAAAAAAAAACACCGCTATATACTGATTTGGCAACAACAAACATATAAAGATTTTATTTCATGTTTATCGCAAAAAAATGAATTAATGGAAACATATGTAAGACAAACAGAAGTGTCATTTGAATACGACACATGTTTTGAAATATATCTGTAAAAAGCTGAATTATTTTATTACTTGAATCAAATTATCATGTTACAATTGCTGTTATTCACAATCAGTGTAGAGTGCAAATTTATGACTACAAAAAAATAATTGATCCAATATTGATTGGCTTTTGTTTTCCTGTTCGAAATTCCTTAAATTTCCTTTCCTTTCGAAGTTGACACATTTAAATTCGACGAGTGTCGACCAGCTGTCGACGATTACTAATACCAGAAACATTAAACGCAAGACTGAAGAATTCTGGCTATTAATATTTTTAATATTCCACAATGTGTCATAATCATCCAGTATATAAGAATCACATGTGCGCTGAGTTAATGTGAGAATACGCTGGGACATTTGTGTAGATTATCTAATATAAATTCAAGTTCAGCTTATTGTAGAATTAAGAAAAATATCAAAATTTTTTTAACGATGCATCTGCTTTGTCTATTACGTCGTTTGTTGTCGCCTTACAGCACTACAGTTTAAGATAAAAGAATCGCCATTGAAAACTACTCTCTCCGAGGATCCGACATTCCATGAAATAGCTAATTATTTTATAAAATACCGATTTACCATAGCTAACTTATAGAATAATTTGTTATTTAATATTTTAACTAGTTTATTATCTGAGCACTTGAATGACGCCGACGCTATTAATAATTTCTTTGTTCATTGGTTGCCCGTAATTCGGTATGGTGCTTCAGATACAACTGATTTCTATTTAATGTCTAAATTCAAGAGTAATATATTTAACTTGTCATTTGCTACTGTTGATATTTCTACAGTATATACGTAAATGCATTGATGAACTTAAAAGTTGTGCTTATGGTCGCGATAAGCTTTTCCTGCAATTGGAAACAAGCTATCGTCATTCCCATTCGTAAAAAATTCAATCCTCGGTATTTCCCAAGTTCAAAGTTTTAGAGAAAGTCATTAACTTCCAGCTTCGATCTCATTTAGATTTAAATAACATCATACCAGAGATTCAATAAGGATTTCGTTGTAGGATCTGCTTATTAAATGTTATCGATGACTTAATTTCCGCCCACGGCAAAGGTAAAATTTCTATTGTAGGCTTTCGACACTTTGGACCATAAAATCCGTTTGTCTATCATAATCTATATAGGACTATCATCGGATGCTACCCAATTTCTTAATAGTTATCTCTCCAATAGGACCCAATCTTTTAGATTACCTAGCGGCGTTTCTTACTCCATTCCTGTGGCGTTTCCCAGGGCTCTATATTAGGCCCTTTGCTCTTCATTATCTATACTATTCTCTTGCCAACGTCAGCGAAAACCTGGCTGGTTCAACGACATTTGTTGATCTTGAATCCTTCAAAATCGATCGTTTAGGTTTTCTCTGACAAAAATAATTACCGCGTACTTTTTAATACTATCAAGCAACGGCGTCGCGTTACCCGTGGTTGACGGGGCTAAGAATCTAGGTTTAGTAATTGATTGTAACTTTAGATTTAATACTGAAATATTAAAATATATTAAAAATGTTTATAATTCTTTAAAATGTTATTCATATATCCCCACTTTTGTTATTTATCTTATAAAATAAAAACCGAGATCTGAGGGCCTTTAGTTATGTCGCAATTTAATTATTGTTCTCCAGTTTTTGGCCCTTGTTTAACTCAGCATATAGCGGAAAAACAACGTCTATTATAATTTGCAAAAATATACAGATGTCTCGAATAAACAAAAAAATTAAGGGTACTTCCGCTTAAACCGAAAGTGTAGTAACAACAAAAAGTTCGAAATCGGATGCATTACGTGTCATTACACTTACCTGCAAAGTTTCATCAATACCATCCTTCCCGTTTTAAAGATATTTGTTTGGTTCCATATTTTATCCCAATCCTTTATAGAATAACTAACAATAAGTATTTAATATAATAACCGGTTAAAGTATCAAATAACAAAACTATTATGTATTCAGATATTTTATGAAATAAAGCAGTTGTTTATTATTCTATTTCTAGTAGTATTACTTTTGCACTAGACATTACACTAAAATAATTTTTATCACCTTTTAGTATGGTCCTCTCTTTCTTTTATTGTGAATGTCATTTAGCTTTTGTTTTGGTAAGAAGTAATAAGCAAGTTTCTTAATTAATATCGGCAAGAAACAACCGGTGCGCTAGATTGTATGTTGTACGGCATAGCGTCGCTAGGTAAATTATTTGCAGTTGGACGTCGCGTGGAAAAGTTGTTGCTCCTCTTTCCATCCCCCCACCCCATGCAGCCGGTCGCAATTCAACCGCACAACATTGTATTAGCATAATAAATGTGTATAGTTCGCTGTTCCAACCGGAGGGAGCAATAGACAATGCAAGAAGTTTACTTATTCTCTCCGCGCCGACTTACCGGAGGCTATGGTGGTTCTGGCGATGCGGAACAATTGGTTAGAGACGCTAAACATCGACTCTCAAACTTCCAACTTCCCCACGTTACATCGCCGTCTTTATTAATTGTATTTACGTAATATAAGTGCAAAAAAGATGAAGATTATGCGTTTATATTGTAAATTTCATAAGGTTTCTTCTGTAATAAGAACATACATTTATTTACACAAGTCAAGTAGAAAAAGGCCTAAAATTGCCTAAAGTAGTTATCCATCGCCGTGTAACCCACGTTGAAACTAGATCTACCTTGTTCTGTATTCAAAAACTTTTGCATCTAAAACTGACAATAACAAATCTAAACTATCGATTACTTCGTACAACTCGTTCCAGATCCTTTTCGATTGTCCGGTAGCTATCACCCGATCTCGAGGTAGATCCTTGATATCCCAACATCTTTGACGATGTTCGTATTCTTCTCCTTGTTATATTCTTCTGAGAACTTTTTTATTCCTTCGGAGCGTTTTTTAAGGCCTCTCACAGATAGATTTTTTTGTCTTTTTTTTGTCCAAAAACGCTTTGAAAACTTTTTGTATCTAATACATCAACTTTAGCATTCTTAGCTTTTTCTGTTAATAAGTTGGTTATTAAAGTAGTTGGTTTCATTGCCACTTGATAAGGGTTTTTCATAGCTGCTCCTAATTCAGTTTGAAATGTCTGTAAGACCAAACTATTTTTGGTTGGATTCAACACCTGCTCTTGTATCAAATGGTAAAGGATCCTGAAATGGCGCTGGGGTTAAAATCTTTCCTGTTTTATCTCGTTTAACTTTAAAATTTCTATATATTTGCTATCGTTTGATTGTAGACTTAGTTCCTGCTATTGCTACACCTTGCAATCCATGTTTAGGTCTGTTCAAGTTCATCGATTGATTCACTCATTCGCTCAGTGTTTACAATTGAGTTTTTCCTTAAAAGCATTATATTTTGCGTATATCTATTCTCGATTGAAATATAGTACGTTAGTTTGGGAACATAGTACTCTTTTATTGACAATTGTCTATATCTTTAGAGATTCTGAATAGTAAATAAATAATAATAATAAATTTGACATAAAAAATAGTGTTATTAGATTGTTTAATTAATTGTAGAGGACTTTGTTGTAACTCAAACAAACGTCGTGCATTGCAAACGTTAAAATCCTCTCCTTAAATTGAGTGATTAATCATCAATCTTTTCCTTTACAAAAACAATGGGAAATCTAACAAATTCACATACTTCGACCCCAAAATATCACAGAATGACAAATAATTCCCAAACGTCTCGCGATAATTATTCAAACCGAACGGAGCATGCAGTCTCTCCAACTAAAACTTGCCGCGTCAAGGGTATAACGGCTGTCGAATCAATCACTTAGACCTTATCATCGCCAGAAAAAGACACCATACCATTACGCTTTCCACTTCTTCTTTTGAAGCGATATTTTGAAGGATATTTTAGGCGAATTAAGACGTATTTACAAACTTGTTGTCGTCCCACGCATTCTCCCTTTATCTTTTTTGCTTGTTCTTTGTCATCGCGATGTTGATTATGTCCACCCCTCCCACCATCGAAATTTTCGCTGGTAAGCGCTAAATACACGGATTACAAGGGTGGAGTTATTATTTAACGTTAAGAATTGGGGGAAAAAGGTTCGTGGCCGATTCATCATTCTGTTGTTTTTAATATCAACCCATTCCCTGCGCCAGCGTATCGTTGTGGTTGTCAATGTTGAGATTAATTATGCCTCGCGCAGGTGACGCTTGTGTTGTATAGGAATGAAGTGGTTGGTTTCCGGGAGCACAATGATGTTTTAGTAAAGCAACAGTTCTTTTTGTTTTGTGAATATTTAAAAATTTAGAACACATCTATTGTTAGTGAATTTTGGCTTGTTTATTTAATTGAGTGAAATTCAGAAGAACTTTGTTAGGTCTAGGAATCGAGTCAAGTAAAATTAAAAATAATGTTGCATGTCTATAAAATTCCTTAACCTTTATTTTTATCGGCAAACAGGGTTTTCGAAGTAACGTCTTTTAGATCCTGATTCTATTTATGCGTTGACTTTAATAAATTAATTGAAGTACCTTTAACAGTCTATTTAAAACGACCTTCTTAATTACTTATAATCACCTTTAATACTCTACAAGTTTACAATCTTCACAATGATTAACGCGCTTATGAAAATAAAATCTTCACAATGGGGACGCAAAACTTCTACGAAAGGAAGTGAGTTCTTCAAAAACCTATTTATGAACCGTCGGCCCATTCAAATCTGGAGAGAGCGAAATCTTATGAATGCCCACTCGAGAGCTGTAGGATTGATTCCGTTCAAAATCTCCCATTATACACCCTCGAGCTTAAAGGTAATTGAAATTTTAAAGGTACCTATAACTAGATGCACCTCTACATATACCATACAAAAATACCGTAGATGTAGTTGTGTGTATTAGTGAACGAATGCAAGAAGACAACCTTTATTCAAGCGAAGCTAAATAAAGGATCTTTTCATTGTTGTAGCTGTGAACGTACCGAACTCAGCATGAATTCAAAATACTTTTAATAATACTTCCGTTTATTTCATAGAGTAAGTTTAGGAATTTTAATTTTCATCAATAACAGCGAGGACTATGGGGTAGTACGGCAAACAACACTAGGTATCGGCACACTCCGCATCACACAATTGATTAATTGTTTCGGGTCTCTATCTTCAGCCGCGTAACTGATCTGATATGAGAGAATATTTCAAATCTAACAAACTTTTGTCGCTTAAGACTAAACCATGCGATAATAAGGAGAAATAGGCGAAAAGGTCTGTCACTACGAAGCTCTAGGCCTGTGGCTTTCCCACCCTAATAAAATAAAAATAGAGTGAGACAATGGTAACATCCTATTCATCTGTTAAATCTGTGTTTTTTCGGCCTTTACACCATAAAACTAAAGACTAACTACCTGCGGAATATACGGAAAGTAATGTAAAGGTCCGTTCACTTTATTGATTTAGTTCAATTTCAGGTTTTCTAATTTAATATTATGCCCGGTTTCGTCTATGTGTTATGCTACACTTGCCGTACCTATAACACCTAATGTGTTCATTGAATCTAGTACTTATCGCTCGTTTCGTTTGACCAATATAAGCTTTATCACAATCATCACATGCAATTTTATAAATTTCAAATCTTTTTTTGCACGTCCGGCTTATCTTTTGGATGCCATGAGTTTTTGAGTGTATTTATACCAAATCATACTTTCATGTTTACCGCTTATAAAAACTTCACTGACGCAAACTTCGTGAAGGGGAGTTTCAAAATCCTATTATCGCGTGGCTTCTCTGGATTAAGCGATCTATGAATTCCACATCAGACTGTAATTGTTGGTTAATCTCTTAGCATCGATGCTT
The DNA here is from genome assembly GCA_029619315.2 of Dynastes maya. Classification (NCBI taxonomy): domain Eukaryota; kingdom Metazoa; phylum Arthropoda; class Insecta; order Coleoptera; family Scarabaeidae; genus Dynastes; species Dynastes maya. The sequence continues at coordinate 52,283,269 of JAROYE020000006.1, forward strand.
AAAGGTAATAAATTTTAAAGGTACCTATATAGATTCAGCTCTTATCTACATACCTAGTTTTGTTCATAGGGAACTTCACAACAACCTTTATTCAAGCGAACTAATACGCGCATTTGTATTGTACAGTGGTACCGAAAATCGATTCAAATTTATATATTACTTCGTTTTTTCATAGAGAGTTGGAATTTTAATTTTCATCATACTAGGAGACTATACGGCAGAAACGTAGGTTGATGCCCACTCCGCATTCACATTGATTAATAGTTTCGGTCTTATCTTCAGCGGTAACTGATTGATTGAGAAATCAAATGTAACATCTTCTAGTATCAAAGACCAAAATATATCAGTACATACTTGTCGCTTCTAGGACAAACCATTTCAAATTGCGGTCATGCAACAAGTTTGGGTTACCTTAATAAAATAGGTGAGCAATGACATATCACTTTTAAATCGTGGTTACACAAAAATAAGACTAATAATAAAATATTGGTGTTCTTTATTGCTTAGTTCAATCATTTTCTAATTATTTTCCCGTAATAATGGTTGCAGCAAACCATGTTTAATCGACAACCCTCCCATATTTGTAGATTACTTTTACTTTTAACTTTTATTGTTACTATAAATACAAAAACTATTAAGTACTTTAAACACTCTCTGAAGTTGAATCTATTTACATGACCCAACTTAATCCCTTACCACATTAATTTCTTAACTATAACTCGTCCCTTTTCACGGTTATAGTTTCAAAGGGCTTCAAGGTTCGAAAGCATAGTTTCACAGCGACCTAACACCTACGTAAGTAGATACAACGTCTCGAACGATGGAAGAGAACAAGTGAAAGACGTTGGTTCTCGTTTGCCAACAACGAACGCTTGCCCATAAATCATCTCAACGTGAAAAGGTAAGGATTTAATTGAATTTACTTCCACCAAGGTTTTACGTTACAGCGTGCCCGCGGTTGTCGCTCTAGTCGTTGTATTTGAGAAGCTTTGCGCTTTCCATTTTATTCGCGGTCGCTTCGCCTCGTATTTATACTTTCATGATCCCTTTCTCCTTCCACTCCTTTAAATAGAGGGCGCTGCCGTTTCTTCGGCGTCGTCGAGTGCTTCTCGGCGAGGTTTATGAGGCAAGCGCTGTTCTCTGCGCTGCCGGTATTATGCACTTTATACTCCGAAACTTTGTTGCTATTGTTTGTTTCGGTTGCAACAAGCAGAGGTTATATATAGAGCGTAATGCGCGGGGGTTTGAATATTAATGACGATCCTTGTACGTGTATAGAGTAGCTTTCGTAGGAAAATACGCGGAGCGAAGTTATATAGGTATTGTACGAGGTATAAAGATGGATCTATTAAGTTTAACGATCGGCCAATGAATTTCAGAATACCCTCACAATGTACAAGTACTCTGACTTGGTGTGCAACTAAATTTATTGGCAATCTAATAATTTTATGTATGCAGAATCGTAATTGTTTTGAAAAGAGACGAATGGATATGTTGTTTGATTTTTTACATTCATATAGGCAAAAGAGTGAAAGCAGAAAAGCCGGAAAGATGCGGTAGACGCGTCACTAGTACTTAAACAATCAACATAAGCAGTTAAATTTTGCTTTACCAACAGCTTTACTAGCAAACACAATATTCACAGCACACTCCGCACCACACAAATTATTAATTAACTCGGGAAGGCCTTTTCGAAGACATGTGGGTCATCATCATCAAGCCAAGTACCGATTGCTTTACTAATATTGAAAAAGATCATTGAACACATCGCGATAGGATAATTAAAATATTTCATGGAACCTAATTATTAGTCAGGTTTCAGGAAAAGATTATTCGTGTAATTTCTATAAATTGGGTGTTAGCAAACTGGAAAGAAGAAATTGGAGATTTAAAAGGAATCTTTGAAACAATCAACAGGAGCCGATTTCTACTAAAAGTCAATAACATTGGAATAAAGGACAATACATCAACATGGAAATAACTCCGTTTGGCGATCAGAAATCTGATACTCTGATATTTTCTTCTTCTTATTCTCAAATCCTATTGCACTATCAATTATTGATCCATCCCTCCATGCTTTCTGGTTCCTGGCCAGATCTTTCGGTTCCAATAAAGTCTTCTTTTCTTTCTCTTATCTGTACTTCTTGCTTCAAGCACCTTCTTGGCCAGTGTACCATGTTCCATCCTTACTATACAACAATTTAGTTGCTTTTTTCAATCTTGATTTACTATTCGTCTTATCTCTTCAATGTCCCATTTTGTTTTCCCAGTTATTTTTCTTAGAAATTCCATTTCTGCTGCTATTATCTTTCCTTCATGTATGCTCAAGATACAATTGCATATGTTAAATATTGGTACAGTAATTGTTTATTATATACGTCTAATTTGATGTTTTTATCTATTTTCTTTTTCTCAAAAATGGTTTTATTTAGGGTATAATACATGTTATTTGTTTTTCTTCTCCCATTATTTATGTCTGTATCTATCTTTCGTATGTTTATATTTTTCTATAGTTGTTGTCCTTTAATGTGAATAGCAGAATCACTGTTCTTGTCGTCATCATTGTTTATAATCATGGTTTTGCACTCATCAACATGTATTTCAAATTTTAACTTCTCTATTTCTTCTGTCCATATTTTCACTAGTTTTTTCATCTTTTGGTGATTATCTGCTACCAATGCTATGTCATCCTAACTGGTTTTATTATTTGTTGTTGTTCTGATCTTGTTCCTGTATTCTTATTAATTTCTCCATTAGTATGATAAATAGCAGAGGACTTGTTTTGTTCCCTTCTTCATTTCGAAACCACGTGACATGTCTCCATTCATTTGTACCACTCTTTTATGTATGTTTTCTATTATGTTAATTCATTTCCTCGTTAAGTGTCAAGTGCCTGTATCTATCTTTCTTTCGATGATATTCTTCATTATATGTATGTTATCATTCAGCTTGTTTGCTTACGCAATATGCAGCTTGCTCATTTTCTAATTTATCTTCTAATTCCTTTCGAGATCTCTTCTCTATAATCTTTGTATATAATTTGAAGCTGGTAGTGGACAGACATATCACTCTATAATTATCACATTTCAAATGACTCCCTTTTTTATGTAACGGCAAAATGGTGTTATTCTCTCAGTCTTGTGCGATGGTTTAGGTTTCCAATACTCTTGTAAAGATTTTTAGTGGCCATTCTTTTCCATTCGTTCCCAGGAATTTAATCATTTCATTGGATCTATTTTGTCGAAATTGAAATTGAAATATTTGAAACTCAAAAAATTGAATTAGGAATTCCGTAGTGCCTCATCAGGATTGAAAATGAATCAACCTGTATGCTAGTGGTGTAGAAAATTGTTCCCCGAACAGTTTATTCTATAAGATATTAGTTATATAATAATTTACCTAATGTCTGCGAGAGTTCTGACATCTAAGATGGACATTGCTGTACATTTGTCTTAGTTAATAGTGAATATAGCTTGTATTGCTACATATGTACAAGGAACACATTCTCTTATTTTGATGGTAACCACGAGGATTCTACATGAAACCATTGTACGCTCTTGTCTTTTCATACAAGCACCGATTTTTGCAGAACGCGACGGATCCATTTAAAAATACATCCCGGAAAGCTCCTGAAGGAGGATGCCTGATGCATGCGCGCCAGCAATCGGCCAGCTTTTTAGAGGGTGCACGCGCTCATCGCACTACAGCCATCCACTTGTTTCAGGCTTTCAGTCAGTCAGCCTTCGGCCCGGAGACTGTTCGCACGCGTCAGCCGTTCGGTTTAGCATAGCGGACCGCTAGATCGCGCTAGTGATGTCGTACTACGTCCGGATCCAGCTCATCTCCGGCCTGTTTCCATCCCTCGATTTCGCCGAAGTTGTGTAAACACCTAATGGATTGATGCATAAAGCACGCCGGATCACAACTCGGAAACGAAGACTATCTGACGTTGAGGCTCGTCGAAAGTGAGGAGGAACACATGGTACCGGCGCTAGAGGAATCGATAATTTCGGAAATGGGATGCATCAATTGTTTTTCCGCTCGGCGCCGGTAAAATTCGTTTTTCCCAGTGAACATGAATCTCGATGTTGAATAAACACCCAAGACTGTTGCGAATGAACGAAACATGCCGCAGTGATATGCTGAAAAACACCGTCATGTTCTTCCGTGTTAGTTAGTTTGATAAGCAAGAATTTCCTCCGTTCTTTTTCCATACATATTGCGTGCCACAAACACTTCCAAATTACCGTTTCGACGACATAGCTAAAGTCGTGTAATCCAGACAAGAATTAGCTGCATGGACGCTGATTGCGATCGCTGAACGGCGATTTTCCAATTTCGTGTGTAATTTCGCGTAAAATTGCTTATATACAAATAAAGACATTTAACGTATTGGTGTGCGTTTGGACTTTTTGGATTGTATTAAAAGTTTCAGACTCGCTTTAACTTTCCCGCACCTGAACTCTGAGAAACGTAAGACTATGCAAGATTGCTGCAATATGATTGGAGACTTCCTGATGATATTGAGTATCGCGCACGTAATCCAAGGTAAATGAATGTTTCTGTCTTGTACGTATGTAATTTTGAATCTAGAATTGTTTTATTTCTTTAGTAGGTAGAAATATGCACTTAAAGGATAATTTGAAAAATAAAAAAAAAATAAAGAGACGAGTTGCAAATACTTATTTTGTAAATATTACAGACCGCTATAAAATACAATACCATTGAGTATTAATTCAGAAAATAAATCGAAAATTCAAGAATTAAATTGAATAAATTAACTCTTCGTGTATTTATATTTGTATTTAAACAATCTAATAAATCTATGCTTTCTATAGATGTGTGTACAAAGGTAATTCGTGAAAAAAGTGACATTTTGGAGCTGTCATAATTTTTTAAAAATTCATTGGAGTCAGATGTCATCTTTTCTGCTTTGATTACTACGGCAAGCTGATAAATGAATTAGATACGATTACGTCTTTCGAGTCTCACGTAATTCCACATTTTCAATTGAATGCTGATATTTTTTCTTTTTTTTTTATTGAAAAACTTTGTACAGACTAAGTCAGGAACAACACAAACTCCGGTAGTGTATTCTAGACGTAAAAATAATTCAAAAAAAAAATTGAGACCTTCGATATTTATTTGTTTTGAAGTTATGATGTCATAATATTCAAGTATGGTGTTTAATTATGGTTTGTACAATGGGAATGCTAAAGCTACAGTCGAAAAATATCATCAACGGAATCGTCTTGGTGGTTGAACGATTAACATAGTACGTGCCTTTCGATCCGAACAGCGCGGGTTCATATCCCGGCTGAGACGATTGTTTTTTAATTACGGATAAAAATCGGAGTATGCCTTGTTCTCGGATATGGAAGCAAAACCGTAGGCCCCGTGTCAATACGATGTTTGGCACGTTGAAAATACCTTTGAATTCGGCAAATTTCTAGTAGAGGCGGTTAATAATCACAGTAATCGATGCCTAGAAGTCGAAGTGTATTCCGTAACCCGACGGTTTGCCCAATACAATAACAATAACAACATCAACGGTTTCCACATCAGCGAACTCTTTTTCAGAGTCTTCGACAAACTGTACACGATCGGAATGCTTCCCAATGCTAACATAACAGCTGAATGTACAACTCTACAAGATCTAGATGAAGCACAAAACATCCTAACGATCAACTCACAAAGAATTAGTTCCTCAAACATGAATAATCTGCACACTCAACAAACAAGGCTTCTATCGATAGCATCGATAGCGTGTTCATCATCTTCAACTAGAAGATTATGCTATCCGCATGGAATCTTGTCGGTGGATAAATAATAATCCTCGTGTTGTATTGTCCATGTTTTTTACCGATGAGACAACATTCACTTGTGAGGACATCAACAATACTTGCAACTTTTATGTCTGATCAGACGACAATCCTCACGCAACAGTGGAAACACATTTTTAGCACAAGTCTTCGGAAAACGTGTGACGTGATATGCTTGGTTAATTGGTCATTTCACTTTGATACATCGCCTTATAGGACACCAGTACTTCAATTTTTTTTAAGAATTAGCCGCAAGGGCCATTAGAGGATGTTCCTCTATACATTATAATGCATATGTATTGTCAGCAAGGTGGAGCTTCTGCATATTTCGCTCGTCAGTTGAGGCAACGTTTGGACGCTAGGTTTCCAAGGCGTTGGATTGGTAGTGGTGGTCTTATTACTTAGCCTCCAAGGTCTCCAGTCCTCAGACCGTTGGAGTATTCTTCATGGCGCTGATTCAAAGAAGAGATATACAAAGTAAAAGTCAATACTGACGTTTATCAACCAAACACTGTGATTCCTCCTGCCTTCATAGTTATTACTTCTTCTAATAACTTCAACATACTGCCACTGACTTTTGCTTCTTTGAGTTGTGGAAACATAGTAAGATGATTCCTATTTTCAAACACGGTTCGTGATCCTAGAAACATTCTTTCCACATGAAAATCTGGAGTTTCCGACGTAATTAAATACTTGAAAAAATCCCGTCCCGGTAAGGAATCGAATCCGACATCTTTCGCTTGCTGGACGGGCGTGCTAACCATTACACCACGGAGACCTTATGTCAGGAACCTTCACTTCTTAATACCAAATTGTTATTTTATCTGCAAATATACCATAATATTTAGGCAGACAACTTTTAATTCTTACATGCCCGTCGCTGATTTATGAAAATCTGTAATTTCCTTGGAATTTTCGACGTAATTGAATACTTGGAAAAATCTAGCACGCCTGCCCGACAAGCGAGAGATGTCAGGTTCGATTCCTTACCGGACGAGATTTTTTCAAGTATTTAATTACGTCGGGAATTACAGATTTTCATAATCCACCGACGGAAGCCAAAATATATTCATTGTTTCCATGTGTTCGAAGGTATTCAAACACTTGTCGTATATAAAAATGTACTAGACAACTGCCAACAAGTTGATGTTATTTACTTTGCTAATGCTTTGGACACTATTGAGCATTAAGTTTTAATTTCGAAAATGTCTGCTATCGGATTTTCTTCATCAGCAAGAAATTTAATATTATCACATCTTGGATTCTTTTTGCAATTTACCCAGATCGATTTTTGTGGTATTTTTTTTTGTTCAGTTTAGATGGAGCATTTGTTTAACTTGCATCGCTCAGGTACCTTGTCCTTTGTTGTTATTGTAAATATTGTCTTATAAATGTTTTTTTTTTGTTGGGCAATAAAGAAATTATTATTAATACTTATATCACATCCACAACGGCCATTTTTCCCAGACGAAACAGAAAATATTTGGAAGTCAATGGCGGTATTTTTGCATACATAAAAGAACGTAATGATTACAACAATGTGTGAAAGAAATTTTGTTATGACATCACAATTTTAAAACAAATAAAAATCATGATGACAACATTTGAGTGTTTTAAAATTATTTTTACGTGTAGAACACACTCCTGGGGAGATTGGTGCGTTACTTCTAACTCATTATGTATAATGAAGCTACTATTTAATATCTATAATCTTAGGATAAAAATGTATAAGTGTATATGGCGTACAAATTGAAGATGTCAGAAAGAATTCCAGACCACAATGTGCTGATATGCATGTAATAACCGTATCATAACATTTCATGTTTATAATTTAAATTAAGTAATAGCAGCTGTTTCTCTTATAACTTATAACTCAAGTATGCACGTTAGATTCCGATGTAATGTAATTAAAATAACTTAATTTATTTTTTCATCCAATTTCAATTAATTTTTTTTCTAATATGGCGTTCCCCATATGTTCTTTTGGGTTTGATAAATTACGCTTGACACATATAATTTTTTCACCACCCCACCACCGTCATCATCCCGAAGATTGCTTTTGCCTTTTTGGACGTTCCCCCCGGTACAGACTTCTACCACTAATTTATTGCTTTTTTAACTTGAAAAGCTCGACGTCGCATTAAGCTGGTAATGTGTGTTAAATTTTTCATAACTCGCGATGTTAGGGGGTGGTGACCGTGAAGGAAAAATGAGTGTTTGATCCATTCTATTTACCATTAAAATTGATGGATGATCAGCTTACGCGTACTGAAAATGGAATTGAAAGTGGTAAGACTTCTGAACTTACGATACTTGTGCATCCCTGCTCCGTTATGCAGTCTTTCACAAAGTTTTATTGTAGGATCTTATAACTCTGTCTAATATGCATCTCAATAAGATAACCCGCAGATTCCAATATGTGTCAGAATAGTGGTGATATTTTGGTGCCAAAATTTACTTATGTGTAAAGGGTGACTTAGGTGTAATCTTCCATGTTGGATTTAATAACTCAGAAACCATAAGAGATACAAGAAAAGTCATAACAAGATTTTATTTTATATATACTAAACGATAGCGTCAATTTTTTTCAAATGTAAATTTTTTTACTAGAGAAATGCACAAATGACGTAGAATTCATACATACTATTATATTTCGCGCTATCCTCTCTGAACGCCACTTGAAAGTTTTGAACTATATTTTCTTAACAAATTGTTTTTGATAACATAATTTTGATTGTTACAGTTATCTGTATTCACATATTTTGGGCCAATTGTTCAAACATCTTTGATTGAGAACTAAATCATACTGGCTGTTTCTTAAACAAAGAGTTAATGACTTGATACTACAAGAAGAAAAATGTTACACACTCCAAGCCTTTCAAAACTTTGGAGTTTAACTTGTACAGATCATGCACAGTAGAAGAAAAATCTTTGTCTGTTCTTTTCAGACCTGACATTTCGCTGGCATTCGTGGCAGAAATTCGCAAAGGCGATGCGGTAGTAATTGTCTACTCGGCTGCGTAAAAGCCTAAGTAATTACTAGAAGAGAAATCTGTATTAGGAACATATGGAGACCTAGATTTAAGCAATTCTTGAAAATCTTTTGCAATTTACTGCAAGTGTATGCTAGATTTTCCACCATCAATGTAAAATCTTTGACTCAAATCCACAATACCATACTACTTTTACTGTTTAAACACAATAGTTACTGTGTTTTCTTGTATAAAATGTCTATTATTTTCTCTATATAGTTTTTCCAAGTATCTACAAACGCATACCTAAGAACTTCTGGTTTATGCTATTTCTATGACCAATCTTGTGGTCCTTTTAAAATTCAATGATTACTTGATTGAATTTTGCCAACAAATGGTTATTCAATTCAAGCGAACCTTTTCTTGTTTTTCCCTAATTCACACATCCACCACGTAGAGGCATTTAAGAAATTGTTAAATTCCTCCTGCTTTCATATTCGCCATCCTCTTCCACCTAATACATAGGCACGCAAAATGCAATTTTCCCGTAACAACAAACTCTAATGCGTTTGTTCTCTCCGCTTTAATCCGCTTTGCATTCAACGTAAATGGCTTACAAAAAAGCCGCCGCGCCTTTTTTTGTTCTTTTTCTCCCGGCCCGAAAATAAAATAAAAGTCTCATCCGCGCGCGCCGAAAAAACAGGGAAAAATCTAAAGTTGAAAAGGAAAAAACGTCAAGAAGACGATCCGAATGAATAATGCAGAAGACGACGCTGCCGCGTGCCGAACTCCGACGCTCTTCAGCTACTGCACGGCTTCGGGATTGAAGTTCCGAAGCTGATGAAGACGGCCTTGGAATAGTGTCGTCCTCGGGAGCATCAATAGTTGATGGCGCGTTAGAGCCGTGCACCTCTTCCTCCTTCTCGTCTCTAAAAAAAAAAGGATAAATAAAGAAAAAAAGCTAGCGAAAAAAAAAGGAAGAATCTAAAATTCGCGATTTCGGTCACGTTCTAGCTTATATCGTCCTCCTTTTTTTCTCTTCCCGGGGTAGCCTTCCACAGCCAGCCTCGTCCGGGTTCGAGCTTTTACGAGGTCATCAATAAATTACGGAGGTTAGATTAGGCACGTTCGGACGTTACGGGAAGTTAAAATCGGTAATAGTTTTCGAGTTCTCGAACATCGAACGCGTCTCAGAACTGCGGAGGGATGCCTTTTGAAAGGTTCCGACACCTATGCACACGTGTGCGTATAGGTGGCCTCGCTTTTTGCTTTGGTATTGGTCGTATCTACTGTAAAAGTTCCTACTGTAAAAGAAAAACTGTTAGATAAGCGATTCCACGGAGACACTATATACAATATTCAGGAGGTTTGCAAGAAGAAAAATTTAAGAAAAATCGAACTTTTAGGAGTTTAGTTTTTCAAATATATCTTTTATAGTCCAACAGTACATCCAACTACAGGACAATTAAATTTAGATACATAAATAAAGGCATCTTTCAGTAAGTACAATACCAAAAAATAAGTAATAAATTGAATAATAATAACAGAACCAATCAAGAATTATAGTATCTGAAAAGTTATGAAACAAGTCACTTATCTGACAATCTCTTACACACTCAACAAACGCGCTCTCATATTTGTAATTGTTCTATCTCAGTGATCCATGACACGCCATTGAAAGTAGATTCCTTTATAGTTGTTACGAATAGTTTGTAATTCTGTTTCATTGGAAATATCTTGAAATTTTTTCTGGCTCTCCTCAATAGCCGCAGCTTCCGCAGGATTGCATTGTACAGTAACAGTTTTTACTTGTTTGAAATATTCAGCATAATAAAGAGCTGCTTGCCCAACGTGTAAGAATCGGCTGTGGTGGTACACCAATACTAGGACACTGTGCGTGAAATGATCGGAGACGTTTTGGAGATTTGAGAAACACTTTCTGTACTTGCCATTAAGTTTCTTTTCCACGTCTTCGCCTACAAATAAAACACGCTTACATACTGTTTCCGTAATTGGCAATTTCAACTCGGGGTTGTACTTATATCAAAAGTTCTGAAACGGTTCTTTTTCGAGTAAGCGCTTTTTTCTATTTCGGTGTTCTTCGGTATCTACATGTTTGTTGCAGTCCGCCTTGTCCCAACACATCAAATGTTTCTCGCACACTTTACAAACTATTTTATCACCGTCGTAGAACAAATCCGGAAAGTCACAGATAAACTTATCTACTGTGCCATTTTAAATTAATAATTATGTATTTATAATGAATAACACGTAACAGAGAACACAACGCACGCCCTCGTTTCCTAAACTGAACGAAAAATAAACAAGCGGACAAAGCGAGAATCGATCTTTGCACACAGCCCGCTACTCCGATGAAACGCCTATGTATTGCAGAGACGATCACCTCGCTCTAGACGTAAGAGAATTATGTGATAAATACCTGTGTTAAGAAAGACAACGCAATTGTTTTGCATTTACTAAATTTATTTCTCGACATCATCTCTAAAAAATACTCAATCGAATCAAATTTGAATAATAACTATATCGTTAAAACATGAATTGAAAAAGGGCATCCAAAAACGTATTAATCCGATTTAAGAAACTAAACTTGTTTCGTACGCTTCGGAAACTTAACAGCTTGTGTACGTGAATATAATGTTATGTTGTGCAGCATTGGTGTTGTGCATGCATTTTATTTGAAAACTTTTTCCCTAAATTACTCAGGAGAGGAGTTATTTGCCAGCCAGTCACTAGGTGAACTCGCTGTATATATATATATATATATGTATTGATATAAACTACAATAGATACGACCAAATGTACTTCAACTTCTTAGGTAGCATGGTCTATAGAATTGCTTGTTTCAATATTATCGTTCAAGTGTGTTTTTTTTCTATTCAAATCACCAACCTCTTTAACTCACACTCAATGCAATATGTCGTATTATATTAAGTACCCTCCACCCATACGCATGATTGGTACAACCACTCTTTAGAATCTCTCGAGATTACTCCGAAAACGATCAATCAAAGTTTGAAACACCGAGCTGCCAGACAGATTTTCGTAATACATCATGGAGACAAGCGACAATTAGGCATTATCACCCAGTTTCGCTTTCCACGGCCTTTACATTTAACTATTAACATCTCGTCGAAACAACAAACAATAACAACAACAACATCAGACAAGAACAATCTGTATGTAGTAGAGACAGCTGAGCCTTTTATTTAATCTCTTCAGCGAGGCCATCTGCGACGAGCTTCCTTTGGTTCACGCGCGTGTGTATACGTGCGTCTGTATAACCGTACAAGCTGTATATGAGATAAATGAGTCTATTAGCTTAAGCGGAAGGATATCCCTGTAGCGTTGTTGTAGTATATAGGTGAAGCACTCGCTGCTAAGTACTACCATCAAGTAGACAATACACTTCGCGATGATGAGGTATTATTAAAATCCTTGCGAAGAGGCAAGAGGGTTTGAGCATCTTGCATTCTATGTACAATATATAGGTACAATACAGTGAGAATGCAAAGTATAGAAGCGCGATAGAACCTTTGCAACGGTTTGGTTGGTGAAATCGAAGAAAAATAGTACATTAGAAAACAAGCTTCATAAGCCACATCAAGCCACATTTATAACATATACCTATTATTTTGAGTCAGCAATTGAAGTACGTACATACATACGTAAATCTCAACTTATTCATTAGATCTTTGGTTAGACAAAAATACCTGAAAACTTTTAATTTGTTCGCTACTAAACAAAAATTCACCACATGGAACACTGACGAGCCGTAGACGGCGAAACGCGCATATGTACATGGTAGATATGTAGGTGGTAACATATATCATTGAAAAATTATATATTTCGGGCTAAACACTCAAAAACGGCTTACTAATTTTAAATTAAATAATGATAGAAGAATTTAAACCTTTTCATCTGTTTTATATGTCTATTTATTAGTAGTAAAAATTCAGTATTCCGTTTTTTTTTACTTTTTTTTTTGGTAACAATCTTTTTTCGAACGAGATTCTTCTCTAGCAGCACGGCTAGTCGAGATCGATAACAACGCAGAGCAGAAGAAGCGATAAGAAGGGCAACGAGATGGAGAGGCGCACCAGCTGTTGGATCGGCGTCATGTAATATGTAGTACGATTACTCTGGGGCGGCTCTCTCGGCTGTCAACGAGCTCGTTGCGTACAGACGCACACAAGCGTCTCATAACTCATCGAACATGTTACACACGCATATTTGTATGCTTCTTTGTCTTGTCGTCGTTTTTTTTTCTGCTCGATATTCCCGCTTCAATATTACGATGTCTAACAATAAGTGTATAATACCAAAAAGATATTAAAATGTTGCAATCGCAAAAGCTTAGTTTTTTACAAACAAGTTCGTTGCAAGTAGGGTTATCGGATGCAGTTTATCCATCCTAGCGCATTTTCTTCTAAAAATCCGAACAAAATCCGAACGCTATGATATTTTTATTCATATTCGGTTTGATTTTTTCTTCAAAAATTAGTTGCCGTAAAATTAAATACTAAAAAGGCTTTATTTTTTGCTTACACCTATCCACTCCACTTATATTCAGTACAAGCAACATGTACAACTCGGTAAAAAAGCTAAATTTATAGTGCCAAATGGTATAATCAAAGGAAAACTAGTTTTCATTCGATTTAAATTTACTTCTCCGTAGGTAAGTATTCTCCTTTCAATGGACAGATTTTCAAGTTTACATTGATCATCTCAATAGAAGAGGAAAATATTGATCATCAGGCTTTAGCGGCAAGAGTTCTACGAGAAAAACTATCTTATTATTTGGTTCCTAAAACTTAAAGAAAATAATCTAGAGTTAAATTCAAAACTAGATCTCCCATAGGCTTTTCGTGTGAAGGACAAATTAGTTCCTTCACACGAATTTATAAATATGCTTAATTTCCAGCATACCAATTAATAATGATAAACATAAATGTTTATATAAACCAAAATTCGCACATCCATAACATTCTAACCTCACATCTTTTGTTAAATGTCAAATAAATTATATATCGGTACGTCTTGTAAGTTGGCACATTGATTATTTGGTGCCCGGTTTAATCCCAACGTTTTTACGCACATGTCTAGGGGTTAGAAAAAAATGCGAGAAGAAAAGAAGAGAGCCTGATGCGCCACTAAAATATGCCGACACGCATCATACAACACCCGTTCTTTTTCTGATACGGTCAATTAATTATCCAGCGCTTTCCACTGAATTAAAAAGGGATCCGACGTCGCCGATATACGACAAAAGACACACAACATTCTAGGCAGATACTAGAAAGACTTGAATCTATTATATAGCACATGTGGCTAAGATTCTCGAATTAGAAGGCGACAAAAAACAACCGTAAAATAAATTGAGGGCTACTTCATACTTTCAAGATGCTTTATTGCTGCTACAGACGCATATGTGTTTTGTATCTTTTTTGGTACCATTAAGTGGAAGCTAATGTAAAGTAATAATTACAACTGATTGTCATATGATAGGGCCGATATATTTCAGGCGATGGTTACGTTTATCTGTATATATGCCATATGCGGAGAATAATTTTTTAATAACAATGATACAAGCTACCAACCATCGATGTATGTACCTTTGTGGAAGGTGGTAGCCATATTTAAAATTGTTGTAATATACGAAGATAGTGGCTAAATGTACGTATTTTTTTAATGTTTGTTTTTTTTACAAGAATAATGTGTTGTATGGTTTAAACCATAAACTACAAATAAATAGAAAAAATTAATTGCCAAACTCAATTGATAGAAATCTCTTTTAGCAAATTTTATTTGCTTCGACATCTTCTGAACATCATTCGGAATACGGAATACCTTACTTTTAATCGGGCTTCTACAAAATATATTTTACACCTCCCATCTTCAGCCTTTTAACACTTAGTAACCCCAACTTTAAAATTTGAAATTGCATAATTGCATTTTGCCTAATATTTTGGTTGTCTTATCAAGCGAATATCATCAGGAGCACTTTGTAATTTAAAATTTTGGGGGTTGAAAATTCGGGGTGGAATGTATCTGCTGCAAATGGCACCTTTACCTGTAGTCATCGAAAGTGCATGATCCTTATAAACCACATCCAATTTCCCTTTGATCTCTGCACACGTTTTCCCACCAAAAGGAATAAATCGAATCACTGACCGGTACTGTTCTCACTTTTAACAGCTCTAAAAACAAAACTACTCGATGAATCTCTCCGAAATTTTGACAGACGTCGACTAAAGAATAGTATTCACAGTCGACAATGCAGATTTCGACACAAAGCGCCATCTGTCTCCAAACATGGGTACTTCTCATATCATCCTTGTGTATTTAAAAACCTGCTGTTTTTTTTTCACAGATTTTACGATGCCTATCTTCAATTAATCCATTCAATTCTACAGTTGAAATAAGTTGAGGTTTCCAACTTTTTTTTTTCGTTTTGAAATTGCGAGAAATAAAATCAATATAGAATTTTTCATTTGAATCCTGTATAAATTTCCCGCGAATTTAAATACGAAAGCCATATTTCGAAGATCGATACCGAATAAAACATTTTTTTAATATCTTTTCTAATCCCTCGTCAGAAATGAGGTCACCAGAGATAATTATATTTAGGAGGGCATGAAAGCGCCTACTTCGTATTCCGATCAGAAAATCCTTGTTGCAGCCCAAGGGCTGGAGATTCCTTCGTTCCTTAAGAAGTGGAAGAGAGAAATGATGATGATGACGACCATGACGGTGATGATGTTTACCGTAACCCCGAGGACTTACGCTGCAATACCGCTTTGTTGTTTTTAATTAAAATTGACAGAAGATGTTGCTGCGGTAAAGCTTATAAGGAATATAGGAAGGTTAGATTAATCCAAATTGATTTTTTCGACGTCAACGGTAGCAATTTTCGATTTTCTTCTGTGCGTTTTATCAAAAAGTATGTCACTTCGGTAATGCTCTTCTTCTTTCGAAAATATTTCAGAAGCCTTTCGTTAATTAACTTAAAGAGGGGATTAGGATACCCTATATAGGGTATATAGAGATGGAGGATCTTCCGGCCTTTCTTTTTTAATATACGGTTACTTCGGCAAGGAGAAGCTAATTTAAATAAAACGTCCAAGAGAAAAAAGAAATCCCTATCGGCGTAAAGGTTGCGGTTAAAATTGGAAAAGTGATTTATAAGCCATTATGTAGGCAATCTTCCTAATACTAATTTTCCATAAAATAATTCTTTTGAAAAGTTGATTTTGTCGGTGTCTTGCTAAAAATAGAATTACTTCATTTTTAATTTAAAATACCTTCAGGATACTCGCCTATTGTGTGGGCGGAAAATAATTTCTTTCCCTGAGTAATTTAGAAAAAAATTGTCACATGAAAATATATTCGGAAACAAATTTTGCACAACTCAAAATTATGTCTATGTATATTGTTACGTTTTTGGATGCCTGAACACCGATACATAGAAGTTGGCTTATATGGGATTACCAGATTTCCATAGATGCCGTAAATTGTATAGGTTAGTAGTCGTATTAAGAACCTTTAGCAGCCATCAATTATTACAACGTTCAAATAAAATGTTTTGTCTTCTTTCACCCAACCATAATATTCACACAATTGAAAATATTTATCATAAGAAACGTATTTTTTTAGTTGATCATCTTTCAGGAAGAATGAATATGAAGTTTCCGGAACAGAAAAATGTATGTCTTTTAACGTGCAGTGGTATTCAATCATACGCTGCAAGTAATTAATATAGACTAGAATTTATAAATGATTATTTTGAAAAAATGCTTATTTATTCTGATATTTGGTATACAAACAAGTAAACATACCCACTATAGCACGTATACAATAAAGAAATATTAACTTATTCAGAAGTTACAGGTTGTAGTCTGAATTTCTTTTTTCCTTAAAGATATCTTAAATCTACTTAGTTTTAACAATGTGAATAAATTTAAACCAACGAGATACAAAGTTAAAGAATGTCGGAGAAGGTTTATGATCCTACTAAAGGCGAACTAATTTTATTTTAAGTCTCATTTCGTAATTTAATAATGAGATGGCAAACGGATCAAGATCGCTGGCATATTCGTTGAAATTACGAACTATTTTGCAAAGAGGTGATACCAAGTGACATATTCGTTCGTCTGTAAGGAATCACAAACGAAGCATGGCGTCCGAGTCTACGGAGAGGCACATTAAATCTTATCATGGATAATAGCTTGGGAGTATCCATGATAAAGTTGACGATTTTATAAAGAGTTGTCAGAGAATTCTGGAGGCTGCCAATGACAAAATATTATATCTAATGCGAACGTCTGATAAGTTATTGAAAGTGAAATTCATTTTAAAAGCCAAAAACTTCAAGAATTTATTCTGTACAGCTTCAAGTTCATGTTGGTAATTAAAATACTGAGGATTCCGTATCGCTGTGGCGAAATACCGCCAAAATCGCGAATCTCTTGAACACAGCCTGAGATTACATTAGTAATGTTGTATTGAAAAATTATCGGATCTCTGCGTCTTGTGAAACTAATTGCAGAACATGTTTTCAAGTTCACAGTTATATTGTTCAACGTGCAATAATCTACAAATCTACTTAAATCTTCTTGTAATACAGGTGGATGATACTGCCGAGTATATTTTTAAATCGTCAACATAAAGCAGAAAATTGCTGAATTTGAAACATTGAGTGACGTCATTTATAAAAATTATAGACAGCAGTGGTACCAAATGAGATCCTTGAGGAACACCTCAAGCTTGACTTGCTAATATAGATTGAAACTTAACACAATACTACTTTAAGAAAAAATAAAGGTACTTTCTCTAGCTTATCAGTGTGGTATTATTCGTTTACTTATATTCTAAACATGATGACGTTACATCACCATTTTGGATGTTTTTTAATTGCTTGAACCTTTCATCGAACAGTTCGAATAATTTTAAGACGCAGCTCCTATTCTACTCGACTTATAAAAAGCGCATTTGTGTTGCTCAAACAGTTCGATCAAAGGTTCGAACAATTAAAAAATACACCCTTTGTCAAACAAACTTTTGCAAATTCATGAAGGATAATTGATTCCATTTTACCTTGCCCAACATTCACTTTTATTAGCGAATGTTTGAATGGACAGAATAAAGAAAAAGGAAAAATAGCCATTATCTGCCTTAGTAAAATTGTATTCTTGTAATTGGTTTTGTAAAAGAAAAATTGGGAGTTGCAAAAGGACTGCGGTGGTATTTATATTTGAGCTTAATGAAAATAGTGAGATGGCGCAATTTTTAGCAGAAATTGGTTGAGTGACGTGTACTCTAGATCAAATACACTTAAACACAGGTTAGTTGACCGGCGTATTTCATTGCGTTGAAAAACGTATTTCCCTTCTAACTGCAGATTAGTCTCAATCGATGATTAGTTAACCAGACTTTTAATCGAGGTTGGAAAAAGCGGCCCTTACACTTTACAGCAGTGATTGAAATGTTATTTCATTGAGTATTTCTTATCATTCAGCATTACAGGATGATCACCGATAACGTTGCCAAGCTTAATTCATATTATTTCGATTAAAGACTTACCTTATATAAAGCTAAATTAAACGGTTCATTTTGTACAAAAACTTAACAAGAGAAAGAAACATCACCAACACTTATTTTTCTGGCATCTCAAAATTTCCATCACGTATATTCCTTACACCATTGAGGGTTAGAAAAAACAAAAGAAAACGAAGGAAAAGTATTTCATAATCTTAAAAAAATAATTAATAATCCTCCACGCAGAAAAAGCACTTAATTCCCGAATTTAGATAAACCTAACATTAATCTCCTTCCGCTTCTTTTTTCTTCGTAAAAGCAAGACGCCTCACCTCGAGCGGTTTGACCTATTTTTTATCCGTCTCACCTCCCTCCCCCTTCCACCACTTCATCCCGAAACGGAAACCGAAAAACTCGGAAAGGTCCATAAATCGGACTAAAGGAGAAGGTAATTTTTCTTCAAGTCGATAAAGAAGAAACAACCGCAAATGGTGGAAAGGAAAAGAGTGGAGGGAAGACAAGGGGAAACAAAACAATTTCTTAATTACCTTTCCCGTTTAGTTAATCACAATTAGAAAATCATATCCCGCTCGAAAAATAAAAACGACGGCCCTATTAAACAAGATTAGCCAGCAGCTACAGCGCCGCTGTAAGGAAGAGAATCGTATCATCTCGCTTATTTTCGCGGCTCTGCCAATTCATTACGAGAGGAAGACATTATATTTCCGTTTCTTTTCTCTGTGGATCTTTCATCTTTTTCTGATTCGTTGAATTTATCGGCTCATAATGAGTCGCCTGACTACTGTTTGCTTTTTCACTTTTATCCCTTCTGTCTCTGTTTATAGCCTCTCAAAGGAATGAAAAGCATTTCGTCGCGCTTATCACGTCTTTATCATCTCGACTCTCTCGTAATTATCGTTTAGATATCCCGTTTTTATACTAATTATTATCGCGAGCGGTCCTTTTCCTCCAGATTCATCAACGTCATTTGCGTCCCGATGCTAGATTACAAACGGCGGCAATTTTCCTTCGTCTTTAATTATTCAACATCAAGTCGCCTGGGAGATAACGCGTGTATACAGAGGAAGGGAAGTAACAAAAATAATTAAATTCGTTTTTCTTTTGTTTATTGTCTTTCTTTTTACTGACTTATGTACTTCAAACAAAAAACTAACGAAGAAATAATTTTAGACTAAAATCTTAAAACCTTAATTTTTAACGGTTCAATTTAATTCTCTCGACAAATTAAGTACTAAAAGATATGAAAGAACAATAAATTCTCCAATTTCCTTTCCTCATTACAAGTACTCCAGCTTTGTTAGTCAAGACCTACCGTCCATTTTCCAACACGATACCACGCACAGACCAAACTAAAACGTTGTTTAAGCTAGGTAAACTCAAAGTAGCTACGTAAACAGAAACTTTGCTTCCCAGCGCATCCGAATAAACGCTTCTCTGTACTTCAAACACTCAATCTCCCATACAATATATGAGGGTAGTCTGAATAGTTGGAATGCCCAACATGAAGATGACTTTACTGCGCATGCGTTGAAGGATGTCAACTACTATTTGGACGGATTGAGAAGATGGGAACGTCGCTGGGAAAAGTGTATAGACTTGCAAGGGAACTGTGTTAGGCTGGAAATTTTTCAGACTACCCTGGTAGAAAAAGGTTATTTGCTTAATGAAAAAAAAAAACGTTTTCGAATGGTAGAAACTTCATAATAGGGAATACAAAATACGTATCCGTAAATGCAGTTAAAATCATTAAGAGATTTTATAACCTATAATCTACAGCTCGTAAATAAATAATGCCCTGCGCGAAGCGCATCAGTTAGAGAACATCTGTATGAGTCCCAAACAAGGTGCCTGTTTGATTTAGGTGCAGGGAGGGACCACCAAGGGTGTGTCTTCGTTGCACTGCAGCTATAGAAGAAAGGGCATCTGTCCGTTAACCACCTGGGCACGTGCCTTAAAACACCGGAAGTTCGACACCGTTATATAAGTGATTACCCCAAAGGTTATAACGTGATTAACATCTATAAATTGTGCAGCTCTAACCTGTAATTTCGAAGAGAATAAAGAGAATGTTACAATGATTCAAATCCGAAAAAGAACGCTATACAATTTAGAACATTTATTGTTGCTGTAATTGTAGACTTGTTACAGCTGTTCTGGTGTACTAATAGACTTCTGGAACGTTAATAACAAATACAATATATTCCTATTGCATTGAACGTATTTACTATAATAATACTGATGAATTAATAAATACGTTTTCTTTGTTCTTGAATTACATCGAGTGCCCCCGCTATGGGTCTATATATGTAAATGTGTATATGCTCTGGAATCGTGTGTATTTGTGCGAATAACAGATAACCTCCCAGTAACTCGGGACAAGGGGACGTTCTAATCCCTAAATGTTTTATATCGAGCGGACGATCTGTTCACGTTTAAAAATGACTTCGCACTGGGAAATAGGGGCATTGTGTAGTATTTTTGTGTATGTGTGCGTGTGTGTGTGTATGTGTATGTCCAATGTGAAAAACAGGGGGGAAGGCTATATAGTACCGTTCTGTTTTATTTGTAGGCTTTACACCTAATATATTAGACGGAGTATTTTTTGCCCGAGAAGATTTTCTCCAATTTTGTGTTATTGTTATCGTTTCTCTATAAAATGACATACAAAAATAAACGTTAGCAGAAAGAGACAAGTTCAACTCTTTTTTAAGATTATGCGGTGAAGAAGATACCTAAAATTAGCCAATTCAGTAAAATAGGTGAAGGATTAAACAGTATAGTTGTTGGATACGGCCCTCTCTATACTAAATTTAAATTTCAAATGCATACATATCTGGTTCGTAGGCTTTCGCGGTCGTTAATTACACTATTAACGGGCTGGAACAGCGTCGTTGTCGTAGCTTCTGCCCACACTGTTATGGGTTATGGGATATCTTCGGGGCTTCGGTTACTGCTGCTGCTACTGTACACTGACTGGAGAGTATTCATTACGGGGGAGTTTATATTATGCTCGTTTTGTAAAGTAGGTCCCATAGTATAACTTTTGAACGACAGAAGCTAACATTTTTAGAAAAAGCAGATCGATTCCTATTTTTTGTGAACTAACTGTTGGTGTTATCGGCACTTCAATATAATTTCCGGTATCATCGGAAGTGACGTCAACTCTCTTATCTTAAAGTGAACATCCTGTATACTTTTACGTTTTTGGAAAGACAATCAAAAGACAAATCCAACAATACCGCATATGTTATAGGTACTTCAGCTTAAGAAATATTACGATATGCAGCAATTAAGGTTTTGATAATCTGTTTTTGTTATTACGCAAAGTTGGCTAGAATGAAGCGCCAAATTGTTTCCTGTTACCTTAGGTCGATTCAAAAAGCTCGTTGCTAAGCAACGTAGTCATAAGAATTGCTAAACTGTCAAATTGCAAATCTAAAACCGTAAATTATTCTTGTTATTTTTCCCTGCATCTTTCATATTTTCGTTCTTTGTTCTCTTTATTTTCTCTTATTTTTGCCGCTTTGTTAATTGTTGTTGTTTATTTATATTATCCAACTCTATTGCAATTAACTAATTATGGTAGGTTTGTTGAAACATTTCAGTTTTTGACAGAGATAGAAAACTCAATAGACTCTGTAAATAAAGTAAATAATATTGAATTAGAAGACGGAGAAATTTTCAAATATTTGTCCACTCTTCTCCTGTGTTTTTCTCAAAGGAATAACTCCTAAATGATAGATAGATATAAATAGAACAAGGATTGTAACCATCACATTGTAACAAAGTGAAACATAACTCCGTGTTCGTTCACTTTCTAAACACCTAACCAGCGACAACTACAAAAAGAATCATGGTAAATTTCTAAAAGCGAAAGTCCAGGAAGCAAGGGTTACTTAGTTTGGAGTAGGTATTTAGCCGGCTGCTCGTCTAATTTCCGCAACCTGCAGCTATTTGTAATCTTAATGACCGGCTCTTAGCCGAACTGCTCCGTCGACCGCAATCCTCAACTGCTGTTACTACCGCCGCCGCTGCTGCACGAATTTTTCGGCCCTGCAACTCGCTACCCGCGTTACTTCTTGGATGAAATATGTATCTTAGCCGGCAGATGGCGCGCTTCGGCGACGGCGGGAAGCATTTTAATTACGCTAATCGCATTACCGGGGGTAATTGCCGAATTACAAAAATAATTTTCGTCATTAACGTCCGACGATGACTCGCGCGCACGCCCTCTGGCAACGGTCGCAGCGAAGAAAATCGAAATTATTTCGCGTTTCTTTGTTCCTTTTTCATTTTTAACTTTAAATTTGAACTATAGAAGTTACCGGGGTTGACAATGTTAAATTTGGTGCAACATTTGGGTGTAAGAGAAGCGCATTTTCTCTTGCTTTCCCACATTTTCGTTGTCTTTTCCTCGTACCAACCTATTCCAAAGTTCCTTACTAGCAGCTATGAGTCGTAATGGAGATTATCGTTTTTAATACAATTCATAATTTCGTTTTTTTTCTTACGTTTCCTTTCATTCACGGAAAAAGAACAATACTGGGTACCGGGAAACGAGTGCAGAAATCAAAGAGAAATTGGATGCAGTTTATAAAGACCTTGCCTTGCACCTTCGATGACTACCATCAGATACCGGTTTAATGAATTTAAGCGTGGCCGAACATCCGTCATTGATGAGGAGCGGCCAGCACGATATGATCAGCAAAATTCGTGATGTCGTGTTAGCAGAGCGGCGGGTGAAGATTAGAGAGATTGCTAAAACGGTAAACATCTCAATTAAATGTGTGTAAAACATCCTTCACGAAAAATTGCCTATGAGAAAGTTATCGGCGAGATTGATCAAAAACGGAACTGTAGATGAGACATGGATACATCACTACACACCAGAAACCAAAAGTCAGTTGGCAAAGTGGGTTTTCCTCGGCGAACGTGCACTAAAGAAAGCGAAGACGATTCCATTAGCTGGGAAAGTTACGGCAACGGTTTTTTGGGATTCGCAAGGTATAATTTTAATTGTTTGGAGAAGAGGGGATCAATCAAGGGACAGTACTATGCTGATTTATTGGATCGATTCGACGCTGTGCTAAACAGAAAAAGGTCACACCTTGCGAAGATGAAAAATTCTCTGAGCTTGCTTGTTTGACTTGCCATATGTACAAATTGTATTTTACTTGGTTAATAAATTATTATTACCTTATACAGATAAAATACAGAAAAGAGTAAAGTAAGTTTAATATATCCTGTACAACACCCAACGTACATAAGTGTAAATACGTTAAAACCTTTACCAAATTATATTAGTGCATTTTTTCTATAAAAACGAAGTCGGGAAAAATAAAAAAAAATCTCTATTTGCAGCAAACCGTGCAATGAATATACCACGCGGATTAAACCGTTTTTCAGGATAGCCGTCAGCGTCGGGCGCTTTTTAATATTTCACAAAACTACAATTTATAAGATTAAAACCGCCCCTTTCAGCGCATAGAAACATCGACATGCTTGAAACACCGTAATAAACAAGCGTCCGAAAGCGCCTACTATCCTTCTCTACCAATTCAAACTATCGCGCCGTAAAATACGTAAAAACCCCACCGCGAAGTTTGTAAAACGAATATAGCTGTTCTTCGAGTTATTCATTAATATATACAAGTGTAGATTAAATATACATTTCATAACAAGTTGTGAATTAATAGATATAACAATATATTCGGCTTAAAACCTGCTCTTAAGTACTTACATTACTGGCCATAATTATTATTTGTCCACCTACATTTTCGCTTGGATTTTAAAAAAATTATCTATTTTTAGTTATTTAGGGGGTATAATTATTTACCTACTAGTAAAAGAAAGATATCACATCAAATAACTTACATACATATCTAACATACATACATATCCAACATACATACATACATACCTAACATACTTACATATCATGGATATATGACTCCTCTCATACTTAGTTATCGATTGAATCACCTTAATCCGACAATTAGGGGTTAAGGTAGGACCATAAAAGAATCCGAAATGTAATACAATTACCCCTCATTAATAAATATTTAATATAGAGTTGCCTTTAGAAACCCGCACAATCTTGGCCGGTAGTGTATATACAGCCTGTCCATCTAATGCGTGGGCGCAAGATAATTCCTTTGTTGAACAATTTAGGGAAAAATTTTCAAATAGAAAATATTCGGAGACAAATTCTGCACAACATAAAATTATATTCAAACGTACAGAGTGTTCACTTTCCACTACAAACGATACGATCTTTAGGAAAACAAAAGTTCATAGTACATCGTCGCAACAAGACAACTCGATTCTTGCTGTACCTTTTCTACTGTTGCATTCTAACATTTCATTTGTAGCTATTTTAATAAATGATTCCCTTTTTCACTTATTTACGTTAACAATCCCAAATAAACATTTACAAACTGATTGCTGCTGATGCCTCATTTATGTAAAACAGGGAGAATCCGTACTGAAATCAGAAAATTCAGACGAAATTCGGCGAGGATCTTTGTATACAGCGATTATTCCGGGTTGTGCATATTTGTAGCTACACCTGAAAATATTCATCCTGTAGAAAGGACGAAGGTAAATAAAGAATTCCGTATATATATGCGTCTATAGACAGGGTATGCGAGGAAAATTAGGTAAAATAAACAAAACGGAATTTACATCCCTTATTCATGCACCCCAGGGATCGTGAGAAGTATGGGAGTGTTACCCTGTATGTAGAAAATTCGCTCGAATTTTGTAGGGAGAAACAGGACGGAACAAAAGAAAAATGTAAGTAAATAATTACATATTAAAAGAGGAGCAAAAAAAGAAGAAGTTCAGCGTGGTATCAGGTATCTTACAAATGTAACCGGCGAAGAACAATGTAGCATACAGATAGCAATAGAACCAGCATCAGGTCGTCAGCACTCCATTCTTTTCTGAACGTTCAAATCCTTCCCATCTGAATGCTCAAATATTTAACATGCATCGGGGATCCTACTATCTTTTTCTTTTCTCCTTTTCTCTGGAAGTACCATCATTCCGACACTTTAAACGGGCTAAAAACCGTTCCGAAATGTTCAACTTTACTTCGACGAACGCTGTTATTTGTTTCCGTTGTGGAAAGAAGACGGAAAGTCGAGCCTTGTCGAGTTGAATTGGGAAAATTTGAAAACTTGATGTGCACATATGTATATATATGTTTTAGTTAAATAAGTGAAGAGGCAAGGGCATAAAAAAAGGATGAATGTGTACTGAATGTTTTTGCACTAGCTTGAAATGTGTAAAACTGCGTTTATTTTATATTTACTTATTTGAATATAGTAGTAGCAACATAATATAACAATCTAAATCGCAACAAAAAAAAAGGAAGCTTCACTGATCTGTTTATTTGGATTCAATTTTAGAATGTAATATTTTTACCGCGGTTACACTAGAAACATACACCAAGAGACTGAATTTTAAATTGTAATGTTGGATATGATACAAACTTTCTGGATGAATTTCTTAAAGCAATGGCTAACGTGATTTTATACAAAATATCACTCATGAAATTATATACAACCTAAATTCATTATTTTATTGTTGTGACAACTTTTTACTGCATTATCGTGTTTTGGCCTGCACGAAACCGATTGCCTGTATTAATTATATTAAATAGGATTGTGTGAGTCAAGATCTTCTTTTCTTTTGAAATGAGCCTTCTGCATATTACAAATCTAAAAAGTAAACATTGCTATTTCTCCTATAATATGTAGTATTGTTTATTGACTTTACGGTCTTTCAATTGAAAAACTATCTCTTATTTTTACCTTTCGTCGGACAAAATAAAACAAAACCCACAGGTGTAACACGCCAGAAAAATAACAAAAAAATAACCCAACCGACGCAGCTTAACGCGTACGCCAACAAAAAAAAAACGTGCAAGATTAAAATTTCCCCATAATCGTCGGTCGACAGAATCCGGGCAAACTTTGACATAGATTCGGATTAAAAACAAATGTCCGCATGTTGGTCCTACCTTTCACGAATAACCCGACGGTGTTGTTACAAAAAAAAATACATATACACATTGAGGTGACAGTATGATGATGGCACATACATAACGCGCGTAGCCATGACCGTAAATACGGTCTGTTTGTGTATTTTTCCGGGGGAGAGAGAAAAAACCCCGCTGAAACCCGTAAATCATGCGTGAAAGGAGAATATATGCATGAAACGCTGGAATCAAACAAACACACCGTCTGCGTCCCGTTTTTGGGCGTAAACGTGACGTTCTAAAAAGCGCCAAGTCTTGAAGGGAGTGCTGAGCGTGAGAACTGGTCTGTTTATTTGTTTCGCCGCGCTGCATACGTTCTTGAACATATCGTGCGTTGTACTTAAGTGGCTGGAGACATTTGGTTCCAACCTGTGAAGCTGTGAATCGTAAATTTCTCTTGGATATTATCGCTTGGTTATTCGACACGATACGGCGCCAAGAAGAGAGCTGTAGGATGGTTGTTAAAAGGTGAAAGAAGTAAACCATGAAGTTGTAAAAAGAGTTATTTCGGGCAGGATAAAGGGAAGAAGAAGTGATACGTTTATGGTGTGGTTGCCGCTTGTTTTAAAGATGTATATACGTATATAGAGCACTTATATAATTTCTTGCTTAAAGTAGATACAGAAGTAAAATAAATTAACAAAAACAACACAAAATACAACCACATAAGTTTAACATAGCGCTTTTGTTATTTAAATTTATTTGTTCTCGCTGACATCATTCGGCGTCTATTATTATTTTAAAGGGAATATCTTTCTTGCCGCCTGAAAATGGGTAGAACAGAAATATTCAATCCCATTAATCAGATAATTCACTTTCATATTACCATTCACATTAAGCAAATAAATTTCAAAGCTTGAAAGTCAAAAACAAAAACCAGGAAAGAACTATAATAATAGAGTTCCGCCAACATAAAACGAAAAGGAACACCAACCTTTTCGCTTGAGCTCCTCTCTTTTCTTTCGAGTTTAGTTTTTCGTAACAGTCCTGACCGCGGGTAGCAATTAGCGGAATATTAATGAAGCCCGTTCTAAAATTCCTCCGCTTAAATCCGGTAATTTGACGAGTTCAAGTTCATAATCGCATAGTAGACCAATAGACTGCGGAAGTTAAGCAAACTCTTACTCGGAGTAAAATAAAAAAAAAGAAGCTAGTAGCTCCCCATCGGCATACATTATATTGAAAGCTGGAAACTTTTTAGCGTTTGTTGGAAATTTATGCGCTGGATAATTGATGATGAGTAACTTTGCGAGTTTTGCCGTCTATATAATGGTTATTTCAAACATTTTTGACGGTATTCAACACTAAAGTAACACTACGATTTATTCAAAGTGATACACACTAGTAGTGTTATGAATTTAACAGTATTTTAGTGTAATGAAATAACAAAAGCTTGTATAAAAAGTTTAATAAAAATAGTGCAGTAATGTAAGTTGTATGATACACTACAAAGTATATATTTAGGAAACAGTTCACTAAAACCCTTACCACAATACTTAACTCGTACTGTACGCACGTTTCGATAGCCAAGCTATCATCATCAGCAGTAAAACTGAATTAACAAACTAAGTGAAAAACTAACCTTATCTAGCAAATAAATTATACAATATGTAAATTTAAAATAAGCCTAGTAATCCTTAATTATAACTTAATTATAATATTTACCCTACAACTTTAAGTGTTTCTTGATGAGCTGCTTCATTCTACAGGACTATAATTAAGCCTAAAATGCAAATCTAAAGATAAATAATAAATAATCCCTAAATTAAAATGTAAATGGTCAGGATGATGATCTAAAGCCGAGGGAAATAAGCGAAAGTATTCTTCAGATCGGTTTCAAATTTACCCCTATAGAGGTTAGCCACAAACGGAGATAAGATGTTACCCATTGCCGTTCCTTCCGTTTATTGATAAAAAGTGTTGTTAATTTGGAAAAAGTTTTCGCTTCATTGAAAAACAAGGATTTTAATCTCACGTCATCCTCGCCATTTACATTTTAATTTAGGGATTATTTATTATTTATCTTTAGATTTGCATTTTAGGCTTAATTATATTCGGTTGAGTTTTGAATTGGAATTTATTGTATTAACAAATCTGTTTCGATCCGAGTTATTTTGTTGTCGATTCGAAGCAAAGCGAATTTCGAAAACAATTTCATTTATCATCCGTCGCTTTTTCACACAAAAAGGCCTCCCCTGCGGAGGAACATTTCAAAGAAAAATGAAAGCGGTATTAAAAGAACCGCTATCGCTAGCGCGTGAAAAAAAAAAGATGGGATTTAACCGTGATTAATGATAATTACACCTCGGCCGCTGTAATAACAACAACAACGAGGGAGTCTGGTAGCTATACATAGCACTAACCATTCGGCGAACAACATAAAAAAATCCTGGTAGAAAAATCTTTTTTATTTCACTTGATACTACCGCTCTTTTTGTTAAGAAGTTACGCCTCCTTTATGGTAATCTTCTACGGAAGATTCATAGCGTTTTACTAACGGATTGACTGACACTAATGATTTGTTTGTGCCGCAAATATCTTCGGCACAATATGAGATCTTAGCGACAACAACTTGTCACATTACGCATCGAAGGCAACGTACAAAACGGGTTTCTAACGATGAGCATTTTATTTATGGTATTAGATGTGCTGTTGCGAGAAGCCCGTAAGTCGGAGGAAGTCTATAATTTGTCGTTTTAACGACCTGCTCGCGATCTAAATTCTCCGTCCATTAATTTTAGTGCATATAAGCGCTTAAAATTAATGACAAAATGCGATTACTACGAGATATGAAATACGAAAGCTTTTTTGGTTACATAGTTGTTGCATGCATAAGTGCATTAATATACTATGTAGATATTATAATAATAAATACATCGTCTCCCAAGGAGATTTATCGAATGGACTATGAAGCAGTCTTAGTTTGTATAAACTTTATTCTGAAGTATTAGGTTGCGAAAAGTTATCCTCTAATATGTTAGGTATCGCGCCTTTTGGTTTTGATGGTGATGGGCAATAATTTCCTCTGAAAAGACGTCGCCTTGTTGTTGATAACGTATCAATTATTGCAAAACTTAGACCGTAAGCAATCTTGAACTTTGGGTGGTATCGTAAACAGTTCTTACGATGATGCTCAACATTTCAGAAAGTTCTCTACTTATACTTAAAGCAATTTCCAAATGTCACATACATATAGGTATCTATTGAAATGGTCGAAAGTTGGTATGATTGCTGCACCCTCCTTAGCTATAGCTAAGACTGGTATTGGATTCTGCTCTGAACCAGTCGCAGCAGAGTAGCTAATTATTAAACAAATTGACCCCGGTAACATTTTGAATTAAGAGACTAAAGCAAATAGTCACACAATGACTTACTTTTCAACATTCCACTCCCTATTATAGTATGGGGTGCCCTTTTGGGGATTGACAGCCGAAGCGAACTAGGTGTTCTCTCTTCAGAAGAAAATTAAGAGCTCACATCAGTGAACGCTGACAAATTTAAAGCGAATTTTTACTAAAAATGGAATGCTACACGGCAGACAAATTCTTCTTTCTAGTCGATTTTAATCTATGTATATATTTATTTATTCTTTTAATATGTTGCTTGCCTTTAAGTGTTACAGTGTTTGTTTTGTACCTAAGATAGGATGGAATAACTGTTCTGTAACTAAACCACGTAAGTTGAGAAACGTACTTTTAGAAAAGAAAACAATTTTTTAAAGTAATAATCCCATGAACATCGGGTAAATACATTTTGACACGACCTTACCAATTTATTCTTTGTGTAAATACCTGCAGGTATAAATAAGCATGACTATTGTATATATGGTAGCTTTTATCACAAAATAAATTCTACTATTTTTATCTGGTGCTTCAACATGATGACGAAGTTGCGACTGTATAATTTAAACATAGGTTTATTGAACAATCCTCAGTACTTTGCAAATATTTGGCTTCAAAAAGTCGAACTAAATCGACAAAAAATACACATATTCCTTTTACCTTTTTGCCAGGTCCCCCGAATCAGGACGTAAGTACGTTTACGCGCTTCCAACTACTTACTCAGTGTAGGCGCACACGTGCACAAACTGCTTTACATTTTAACATCCTTAATCCCGTTGCGTATTAAAAATTCATACCTTGCATCGTCTCGAGGCCGTCACCGCCTAAGACTCTCACGGCAGACGGTCGTGGATCATACGACGCCGGCTTCTTATGCCCTTAAGGGAGGCGGCCAGCCCACACATCACGAACACCTCAAGATTTCCTTATTTCCCGCTAGGATTGTCTCGAGCGTCGCACAGATTGATTTATTTATATCGAGGACCTTGACGTTGCCGCCGCCGCCGCCACAGGCACCCTTCTTCTTTTTCTTCCTTATATACGGACCTATACAACTTATACATATGTGCACGTAGACATATATCTCATGTTGTTGAAACTGCCAGGATCCTTCGACAAAGCTACCGTCAGTCAGACGGCGTTCCTGTAGAGGAAATTCGTCTCTTCCTGGCGGCATTTCACGTCTATTATGGGGGATGCTTCTTTCTCTACGCTTCGTCTCTTTTTCTTTTATTACACGCATGGTGTATTTCTAACAGATGAAGAGATGCTGAATGAGATTGTTACTCCATTGTGTCATCATCGTTATGTACACAAACAATCGGAAAGAAGCAGGAAGGATATCGAATTTACCTACCTGTGGGTACATTTTTATTATGTAACTGTATACGTATTTGTTTACATCACATATCTTTTGCAAATATAATTGGATATGTTTTCTATGTTCCGTCTGCGTTATACTACACGGAGAAAAATATATTGTACAGTTAAATATAATTATATGGCAGTCTCACATATTTGTTATTAAAATAGAGGACAGAACTATAATATATTTAACACAAATAAAAAATATATTAATATAAAATATTGTGAAAATAGTATTCCTTCCAAATAAAACTAACAATCCGGTGGATTAGTTATAAATTATAAATATGATCTTTATTTAAATCAAGAATGTCATATATTTGTAGTTACAACAATGTTTTTTGATATTAAATAAAAATGGGTTTAATATTAATAAAAAAATGTATACTCACGCGTAAAGGTAAAAATATTTATAGCATAGCTACAAGCGTTAAAAACAGCGTTTGGTCACAAAATAACGGTATTTCGAGCTTCTTTGGCTCTCATCAGTGTGCGACACTGCAGGTCAGCCTACCAAACATTGCCCGGGTGGACCTATCTTGCTCCCAACAGATGCAAAGTGGAAATTCAAGAGACATCTATTGGTACAACAAACAAGCGCCAATTCCGTCTCGTTTGGCACAACCAACATAAGAGGGCGGACCGTGTTTAAATGCTCAATGATATACGATTGAAAACTTTCTAAGTATCAAAGTATGTAAGGATTAACTTAATATTATATTTTATGTATGTAAATATAATTTTTTACAGAAAAATATTGTCAATTAGTTTTCAGCTTTGGAATCAAAAGTGCATTATAATAGTTTCTTCGGTGATTTCAACAGTGTTTTTCTCGATCTGGAAAATATTAGCTGCACATAGATCACCTCCAGTTCCTGTAGAAATTTCACATCTGACTTATATATTGAATCGTATTAAACTTTAACACATTCATATGAGTAGGTGCATGGTCATTCAGAGATTCTACCCCAGCATTATTAGCAACTACTGGCTACATAAAGAGACACATGATTTCGCAACTGATGAAAATCGCATAAAATGACTTTAGGTAACGCTAATTTATGCGATAGCTGTCACAAAACATGTAAGAGATATGAACCACATCCTATTAGGATGTAAGACATACAAGAACAGAACAGTACAGACAGATTGTTAACAGAGTTTAAAAATATAAGACGACAACTATCGTTGAATGCTGAATTATATTCTTTCCCAGAAAAGTAACGAAATAGACTTTCGTCTTTCTACATTTCATTTGCAAACTCGTATTCTACACTTTTAACTTTATATACAATTCTGCCTAATAACTTTATGTCGAAAGCTGTTAAGATTTCATGAGGGATACGCTTTTTTCGACAACGCACCGTGTTGAATGCACCCTCAATCAAACCGACCCACGTGCATTCACCCACAGGGAAAAACGAAACGTTTCCGTCGGCCGCTAAACGCCTCATCTGCATCAGTCAGCAGTTTAAGTATTCGTAAGCGAAAGTTGTTGACAGTTGGGTGGTAAGGGTGCCTTTTGCGTCGCGGCTAATGGCACCTTTCCTTTCCGTCGAATCTAAGCAGGCGGAGGAAATGCTAATACGGAAGTGTGCGTTGCATATCGCCTACGTCATCGTTTCTGCAAGCAACCTATCGCGTTCGGTTCTTGTGTCATCATCGTTAAAGCAGGTATAGGTATGTACAACTTGCATATGTACACATAGGTGTACATAAGATTCGAAGTTTTCGATATATGTACGTTATAGCCAGAGTACGTATCTGTCTGTTTGTCTTCCACTTTAGCCCGTCAATTCCCTGCGCTACTCATTTTATGTAGAACGCTGAGGGAAATTTGCGAGGGCGGTATATTTGAGGTTAAGGAACGCGAGACGAGATGTCTAAGACGTTTAAATTGATATAGGCGACAATAAGTGTCAATAGTGTTCGAAATAATAATTCATTCGAAAAAAGGATACTTTGAGAATAAAAATTATAAAATATTACAATAACTATTACTTAACTGACCGATATAATTGTCACTATTGTCATGTTTATTAGAAATCAAAGCAGTCTGCTCCAATCCCCGTCTAGACACGTTAAAAGCAAAGCTCTCAATCTCGCGTTTTTTTCTCTCTCGAACACCAAAGCTCTAGCACTTATTTTCTATCTCACCTATCGATCTAACCGTTATATGTATGCACCACCTCCACTATAACTTTAATATCCTTAATGGCATTCGTTAAGTGATACTTCTCTACTAGATCCGAGACGCCTGAGAGCTCATTTCGATGGCGAGCGAGGGAGGAAAGCAGCTCAACGACGTCTCACCACCACCATCCTCGTCCGAAGACGATCCACCGCTCAAAATCGCGGTGGTATGGGCGGTGGGCCTGTAATTAAACTACCCCAACACAACCGCCACCTGTAATCGCCAATGTTCTCCATCGATAGAGGTCGTTAGTGGCGTGGAACGGCTTGAAACTTGTAGAAGGAAAATCGGAAAGACGATGCGAACGAAATACTTAGCGTTACTACAAGTTTACAACGATTTCTAAATCGAACGGCAGCATAAAATCGACTTAGAGCTAGTTCGCGTGGATAGATCTGTTAAGCTTTCCATTTGATTTAATCTGCGTTGAAACATCGTCTCGTTTAAAATTCGATGTAAGCTGACATATTTCGCAGCACATTTTACTCTTACATTAAAGCGTGACATGCGGTCTCGCCCAATTACGGCATTAATATGTATTTCACGATCACGTCTACAATTTCGAACCGTTCAAATAGACTGCCATTCGCCAAAGTTCCAAAATTCGCTAGAAAGCTAACCTACGACATACTCACACAGATACTGTACATACATACTTTTAATGCCCCGCCTGCGCTTGATGCGCACGTTATAAGAGGGTGGCCGATGATTTGCATAAACACGCAATAGATTTCAGGAACCGGAAATTATGTAATGGAACATGTCGGCGTGTAGTGTGGATACGTCAAATAATAGCGGCCCGAGTTTGAATATTAAATGTACAAAACGTGTTTTGCGGAGGCATGCGATCCGGCTGTATAACTTAATATGTTACCGCGCTTGATGGTCAGTTAGGTCGGATAATGGAGATTTAATCAATTAGCATTAGAACTGTGTAACTTTGCTCAAATAGAAACGAGCTTCGCAAATCGTAAACTGTATTTTTTATTAGCAATAAAATAAACTAACAATCTAATTTTTTATATATTTTTGTATTCTGCAACGCAAACCTGTTTGCTCACGAGTATACTACAGCGATGGTAAAACAATTTTACACAAACATGTGAACTCTCATCGTTTTGAACATAGTACTTTTTTGTGACATTCACAATCCCAGAGCTGGTTTTAGAGGTTTGATATCGCCTCCACCACACTACTCGCTCTGTTCGAAAGATCGTTTTCGTAATACACTTAAAACAATCTAATTATCGTCTATTTCAAAGGGGGATGCTGGTCTGGAGTGTTCCGAGAACAGAGACGTGAGATACTTTTAACAGCCATTATTGCAGTAGTGTTGTGGATATTACTTTCCGGAACAGCGTTAGATTTAGTTGTTTAGAAACTAGTATTGTTTTATATAAATGTGCTAAATACTTAGTTGGATAATATGCATATGGAAAATTTCGGAAATTCATCTTTGTATCTCTGTCTTTTTGTCACGTTATGGTAAGAATATTTTTATACAAATACAACAAATATCGCGCAAAACAAAATTTTACTATCGCAATTATATTACTTTCAATAAAATCTATCAAATGCATTTAGTGTTTGCGCAAGTATTTCTTTTCACGTACTTATACATCGTTTGGAACTGTAAATTAAAATGGAATCCATTTTTGCCATACTTTAAAATTAAAACACGTGTCGGGGTGTAGATGTAAGCTTTTTTGGTATTGGAATTGGGAACGTTATGGCAGTTACCTTAATTAATTGAATAGTGGAGATTGGATTTGAGAAACAAGCGAAAAATGTGCAAATTAGAAAATTTTTACAATGTGATTTAAATTTCGGTTTTGGGACTTCAATATTTCGCAAAAGACAGCTTGAGGAACCAGACCAGTTGCGGAATATGAATAAACATCCGTCGGTTTTATAAAAGTCAGATTTTAATGCCGTCGAGAGGTACTCCTTCTGCCCAGCTTGAGGCCGCTGCAGTAAAGACAAATTTATGAAATTGTTCGCAGCTTATATACTCGTATTATGAGTGACGTAGTGCTTTTTGTTTAAGACGTAACGCGACCTTGTACGTGACGCGTACAAGCAAAAAAGTTTTAACATACATCGTTGCACAAATTTCGTAATGATTGAATTTACATACACTAAAGCTCAACATAAAATAACAATATACGCAAGATACACTCTTGTTTAAGATAGTTGGTTCTGGTATTGAAAAATTCATTAATAAAATAAAAGCTTACAGAGATGATATTCCATTTGGTAACATGATTACAAAAGCCTAATACATAATCTTACGTACTTTTCTAGATTAAACAGCCTCTAAATCGGACAGATTGCGATGGTTCGTCACAAAGTACAACATAACATTTAACAATTATTGTTACAGTTTTGCGCTTTATTTATTTTGTAATTTTATCATTATTATATTATATATCCCTAGGCACTTTTAGCCCCATCATAAATAATCTCTCGGCATTTATTGAAATTATTAAAAAAAAAACGAACTCATTTCTCATCACTTCCTTCCGTTTCAATCAATAAAATGTTTCCGATCCGAAAGTTCTCGACAACATAATCCTATTACCACCGCGTATTACATAAGTACTTATATTTCTCTTCCGTTGAACGGGGACGGCCGTTAATAGTTCTTCCTTTTTCCGATAATGACATCGAATCTATCCGTTTTGTCGCGACATGTCCGATATATAATTCACAACGGATTAACGCCCGCGCCCGTTAAAAAATATCGTCCGCTCGAGAGTGCACACGACTTTCCTTCCCGATCCATACCTGACGGTATAACATAGCCTGAAGTTTTAAGATGACGACGTGCGGAATGAGCGAGATGCAGCGAAGTTTCGTATACGAACGACGATGAAATAAAAACTCGTCGGAAAGCGACGACTGACTAACAAAAAGACAGAGTCTCAGGTGCGCGACGGTAGTGGAAAACTTCGAGACCGGGATTAGAGTGGCTGATCACGCGACGAGATTAGAAAAGATCTAGGAAAAGCGGAAAAGTTAGAGAGAGAAAGACGGCGGCATGTACAACGACAGATCTTCCCTTTTATTGTTTTCCTTTTATATATATAAGAAGTGCGAGAACACGTACATAAGGTGACAAAGCGACAACCAACCCCGAAGGCTAAGAGGTAAAAGAAGGTGACTTCTAGTTACACCTTTTCGAAGGTTCTTTTCTTTTCGTAACTTTGTTAATTCGCACATCCACACACACACACACACACCAGGAAAAACGAAGGCATTACGACAAAGAAATAAGAAGTTTAAAAAGAAAATTCGCCGATGGAATTAACGAAAGAAGTTGAAGAAGCCTGAAAGAAG
Organism: Dynastes maya; assembly: GCA_029619315.2. Classification (NCBI taxonomy): domain Eukaryota; kingdom Metazoa; phylum Arthropoda; class Insecta; order Coleoptera; family Scarabaeidae; genus Dynastes; species Dynastes maya. The sequence continues at coordinate 52,319,922 of JAROYE020000006.1, forward strand.
TGTTGGCGAGATTAGTCGCGACGTTTTTTGGAGAATTGTGCTAATTCCACCTTTATGGTCATTACCTACATCCGACTCCAGTTTTTCCAGTTACCATACTTATAACAGACTCGCCCATGATCCAATTCCGAAACAATTTTGATCGTGTTATGCCGCAATAACGAGAATGAATGCAGCCACAGTAATCTCTATAAATACCTACGTATCACATAGTTTTTATTGCCTTAACTTGCCATTAGGGCATTTAGATGAGGCCATTTATTTAGAAACAAAAATGTTAAAGAAAATTAGGAAGTTTTGTAATAAAAATTGCTACAATCTTGTCCTGCACCTCGCGACACAAACATTGTTGGAAAAAATTATGTACATTTATGTGAAACAATACAATAAAAATTTGACGACAACTTTGAAGTATTATCTGCGATCACATATAATAATTAACAAAAATCTGCGGTCATGTCATCTACAATATTGTCGTACATTCTATCAAGTGTTTTCTCGGTTTAATGGGTTAAATTATAATTAAACTACAGTAACATGTCAAAATCTCAAACAAATCTATTTAATGGAACACTAATACTGAATACATTACAAAGAATTGTTGTAATCGTTAGGGAATGTGCGAGGAAGATAGAAAAAAGCAAACTTTCAAAATACCATGCTCGATTAAGCAATAATTCTTAAACTAATTTCTACATCCCCCCGGTAAGTATCTAAAAGCATCGCGGGCCTGCTGTTGTGATTCTAACAGCTTCCCTCAAGAATATTGCGCGTCACCACTCGTTGTGGGCGGAAAGAAACGAAAGACCACCACTTCTTTAACGTTATCGAGTTTACGTCCCAGCTTTAGATCAAGTTATCCTGCGGAACGACCTCCAAGACTAAAAGAGGGTCTCGTTCCCCCTCTCCTCCCACTTTTTGTCTCCCGGCATTTTATATTATAATCTCGAAGAGCCGTTGCTGCTTGCGCAATCATATTTTTTCCTTTCGGGGTGCTCCACGCGTTATTGCAGGGTTAGGACGGATACAGCGCGAAAAATATGCGACATATTCTATGCGTTGGTGGTTCGCAGAAGAGGCCGAAGGAAAGCACCGCATACTTCTCGTGCTTCTGTGTTTTTCTTATTATGTTAATAAAAAAGGGGAGAAGAGGCGATGAAAGAACTGAACGTGCAGAAAGGAAACACGACATCATTTTACTGTATGTATATGAATGTATATAAAGGATATATTTCGGAGAGGAATAAGGAATGGTTTTTAATATTCCGCGGGTAATTTATAGGATGATGTGCTCTTGAGCATATTGGAGATGGAATTCTATGTAGTTTGCAGTGCAATTTATTAAATTGAGGATTTGAAAGGATATTACTAAATTGTTTAAGGATGGAAATTAATCAAATACAGTTTTGGCCATATGTCTTACGCCCCCTGGGAAATTCCAACATCGTAGATACAAATAAATTCCAGGTATGCCGATTAAACCCACAATACAAAACTTGAATAGATACTATTGGGGTAATTTTCTCGTCGGTGTGTCTCTAACACCCGTGGAGGAAACTATTCTTGAGATCGTATGCCTTAGTATTTTTATTTTTTATTGGTTTGAGTATGCCTGATTTAATAAATTTATGTAACATGTCGAAAATATGTGGGTTGTCGGTTGCATCATAAAATTGAAATTTCAACGATAACTGTAAGAAGACGTCTTGTAGCTCATGGAAAGCATTTACTTACACAAGACCACAAGAAGAAGCGTCATCAATGGGCAAAAAGGCATGCATATTGGTCTATTGAATGTTTATTAAAACTTATATGATCCGGCGAATCTAATATAGGAGCCATGCATGAACATAATTCTATTTCATTTGACAACGACATAAAATTGCATTTTTTCAATATCTGTGAAAAGAGAAGCAAAGCACACAGTTTCTGTTTTTATGTTAATCACAGCTTTTCGGGCGACCTGGCACGCAATACGAAGAATCCTTTAAATGGTACAGATCTTATTTGCTTCCCTTTTACCGCAGCTAAATTAATTGGGCATTCTTTCAGAAATTATCCCAAAACCACCTCCCTACCTCCGAATAAGCCACGCTATTCGATTTAATCCAACAGATGCGCTATCGCTCAACTTCCATTAAGCGCAAATTAAATATATAATTCATATATCTCCTCTCCCTCATCCAACGTAATCAATTCATATTTAACACCACATGCTGTGCCATTACGCGAATTAAAATCTAATCTCGTTTTCGTTCGGAGGCGGGGATAAGATTGTCAACTATACTGCTGCGACCAGCTGGTCCTCTTCCAAGTTACAGTCTACAGGGATATCTACCAGGATTATCGATCATTAAGTGAATTAGCCGCCTTATTAAGACGTTCATTAATAATGAAAGAAATTAAAGAGGAATTCGTATACTTGGATGAAGCGTTTGCATCTCCTCCAGAGAAAACAGAATCTAGTTAGTTCCTAACTGCGGAAAGATGCCTGGACAAGAAGGGTGTGTTCCTCGTTTCGCTAAGGGAAAGTTATATTGGACAAGCGAGTGGGGCGGTTGGCGGCTGGTTCAAGAAAAATTACGCAATTTCGGAAAGAAATTCGACGTACAGATGCTCCTGGAAACGAAGGGAGAGGTTTAGTAATAGCAGGGAAGAAGTTACTATAGAATAGCGAAGGAGGGTAGCAGGGATAGAAGAAGAAGTGCCGAACTTTTAAATGGTGATTCGATTTGACGGGGCCAAATGGATAAATTAAATGTAAATAACAGTGCGGAGAAGGAAGTAGAAAAGGAAGATGTGCTTTAACGATGTAGGATGGATGATAAATAAATTAAATGTCGCGCAGCTGTGCTATAAGTATAAGAGATGTTTATTGATTCCACGAAAGCGGTAGCCGTTACTTCAATTAGACGCCATTTGCTCAACGGCAAATATTTGCTAGTGTCGATAAGGAATATAAACTAAACTCAATATAATACCGCAGTGTATACATAAAACGACGCATATGTAATCTTAATCTATCACTCGTTTCAAGATTGGTTTAAAGTTTAAAAAATTCTGAAATCCAGTGTTCTACCATTTCCTTCACAACATGTTTGTGAAGTGTGGAAAGTGCTTTAACTTCCTACTAAATTTAAAAAATTAAAATATGTGTTATTGTAATTGACAGATTGATAGATGCAACATTTTCTGCGCGAAACAACGTCATTTGTGTTTTTGTCATAATTACAAAAGGAGAAAGATATATCATCATCACAACTAGAATTAAAGTAGATAGTAAGAGAATGGTCTAAAAGTGGATACATCGCCGAACGGCTACCACATTTTAAAGATCCTGTAAAATTCTGCTTCCCGAAGGATGCACAAAATACACAATAATCTGCGGCAAGCCTACGTATATTCGTTTCACATTTTATTAATAAAATCATTTGATAACCACTTGCCTGTTTTTTTTTTCTTTATTACTGTAACCTCTAAATCTAAACGGATACTCTAAAACTGTGGCACTGGAACACTGAAACAGTTCACTAAAACCCTTACCACAACACTTAATTCGTACTGGACGCACGTTTCGATAGCCAAGCTATCATCATCAGCAGCAAGACTGAACTGGTTCAGTCAGTACGAATTAAGTGTTGTGGTAAGGGTTTTAGTGAACTGTTTCAGTAACCTCTAAATCAATCAAAACCTAGATCCATAGCACTTTTCCACTATTGATCCATCTATTTCCCAGCTACATATATCACATTTAAATCGAAACCTAAATTCATTCAAGTACTTACGATAAACTACATAAATTTCACACAGATATTTGTATTTAAAAAGCACCAAAAAACAGCAAATATTGTGTTCCCCATCATCTGGGCAGCATGGCATAACGTCACCAATACCTTGAAAAATATCGCTAATGGTCTCTGCAGCCTTTACCCGATTTGGAACTTGCTGAACTATCTAAATACGCAACAATAATGATTAGCATTCCAAACGTAATTTCGTTAAATACTTACGTCTGCGGGAGTACTGGGTATTGCTTGTGTATTATCGGAATTCCTTACCTTTATACGCAATTCGATGTTTTAGTTCTCTCCCATCATACTCACACACGCACACACAGCAAATACATAATACAAAGAGCTATTGGCAAGGTATGTACGCCAGCATATCTAATGGGGGCGTCGAGAGTGGGATCGCCTAAATTCAACCTCATCAAAATAAAATACGGCCGCGCATACCACCTGATGGTAAATCGGTCGAAAGTACGTTATGTTATATGCGCGCATACGCTGGTATGTTGTAAGCCTGATGGTAGAAGCATCAGAAACGCTGAAGTTACTGCGATGTTGGTGAGATGCAAAGGGGGAAGGGAGGTAGGTTGGGATGGGCGGTTTGTACGGCCTAAAAGGAGAGGGCGTACCCTCCTCTATCAACCCGCTTGATTAAAACATTCCGCAAATATCGGTAACGCAATCTAATCGAATAGGACCTATCGGTTCCGATGTGAGTTTTAGTCGTTCCCAACTTCCCAGCGATACGCAAACGTATGTACGATGGAAATGCATGTTTTTCTCGTTGGTATAATAAATTGCAAAGGTTAGGTATCTGTACGTAAAGGTCATTTTGGACTAACATTCTAGTTACATTTTGAAGATTCTATATCGTTTATTGTATCGAACAGAAAGAGCTTATGTCCGGAAAATGTGATAGAGAACAAACTCCAATCTGAACCATGGACCTGTCAAATTATTTTAAATTATTTACTTTTATTGCGCAATATTGTCCATGTTTTCGAAACGATAAAAACCATACATAAACGTATTAAAATATTCGGCATGTACATATATATAGATTTTAGATGCGTAAAATTATACCGTACAGACCAATTTGTTAATGATGTAATTTGATAACAATGCGCCATTTAGCTAGAAATCCCGCATTTTGTTTTAGTTTTCCGGCTCGCTCGAAAATTTAACATAGCGATACATTAATTTGTAATTGCATTATCTGAACTCGCCTCTATTATGATACTGTTGTAGGAAATTAAAATAAAATATGGAAGGCCATGCATTGTACCAGATGCTAGTTGAATTTGTACCAAAATGATGTGTATGACGTACAATATACGTAGTTGTTCGTCCGGGCTGATTGTTCCACATAAAGTATATCAAACAAACGCATATCGATACTAGCGACCTCTTCTAGTTTCGTATCCTTCTTGCGAGGGATGTGAAAGTGAAAAACAAGGATGGACACTGTTTCTGCTTCACGCGGAAACGCTCGAAATATGAAGAGATTGCCCAACGAGGGGATATCAGGTTTTATTATCCTCTTTTGCTTTGGCTGGTGTGTATGTAGTGGGTGAGTGCAACAAAAATCAGTCGTTACAGCGGACGGTGTATTTTATAGCGGCTGTTGGTGGTTTACGGTCGAAACATGTCTAGCTGCGAGTGCTGGTAGTAGGTATGTATGTAACATACATACATGGACACACAAGTAAATTTATGGTTCCTCCAAATGGATTTCGGTCGGAAGATCGGTTATCAAATGATGAATTTGATAACCGATCCTTTGTCAATATGTGAAGGTACATATGTAAGAATTTCGGCTCGATACAGTACCATAGTACTAATAATTATTGGCGAAACGGTACCTTTATTCGTTTCGTATTAGTAACAAACCCATAAAACACTTTACACATACCATTTACACAAACAAGGTTATACAAACCCCGTTGGGCCGTCACCACTCATAATTTATTTTACAGCTTTGAGTAGAATGTTTCCGTACAATTTAGCCAATATTACAAGAAATATCCTATATACCCTGCATTTATATTTTAAAATGTAATACCTCCTTATTATTGTTTGTATTCCTGTAATAAAACCTGCGAAAATGAAATTCATTAACAATTCAATATCCAACGAACAATAGAAATGTAAAATAGGCAGTTAGAGTTTACCGTCCTCAATAGATACGTTGGTTAGATATACGAAAACTCATACGAAACGCTAAAACATCTCGCTCTTTTAGGTATTTTATGATGTAATCGTCTCTGCTACCACGAAACCACTTATTCTAATCAAAATTTTATGTCGGTGGGTACTCGTTAAAGCCGATTTATTTGTTTATGTAGCGACGTCTTGATCCCCAAGCCGGAGCTTCTTTGACGGATTTCCAGCGTTCACATAAAACCGAGCATATGGCAACATATAGTTAGATGTTTAATTTTTTTCAATAACATGTCCTCACCTAATAAATTTCTTATCAAAAGCGGAGTTAGTTAGGGTTATTTTTATATTATACTTACGAAAAGATGTCAACTATAAGCACGGCTTGCTATAATATTTCATGTTTTTACGTACGCCATCATACTTTATTTCTCAAAACGGAGACATCTGTTAATGGAAATATGACCGACATAGGATTACTTGTCTATCTGCAAGCAGAGTATAATGGATATTTATTTAGGGGAATTGCGCATGGTGTTGGATATTCTGATGTATGTATGATGGACATTGCAAATTTAATCGGTAATATTTCATCGATATTATCGTGTTATTTCTCATCGTTTCCGAGGAAGACTGCTGGACTTCATAACGTTACTAATGGAGTTTGATAAAGACGACAATTAGTCAAGCACTTTTCTCAAAATTTTTCGAGTTGGGGAAAACAGCTGGGAATCCTTGTTGGGATAACACCAATTTCTGTAGCCAAATCCTGTTTGTCTGTTTCAATCGTTGATGTTTCCTCTTCCTTGTTTTCTCCATTCGGTTCGCCTAAAATGGCAACGGTGGAGGGCGTGATCGTGTGAATTATGTTACCACTTTACTGCGAAAATTACCATCTAATAAGATGGCACTCCTCTACAACGTTATAGCCGTTTATTTATTTGCGGGAGGCGGGACAAGAAAAAAAAACAAAGTTAAAACGCGTCGTCGCTTGCAAATGGAAACGGGCAATTTCCAGTTTGGAAAACAGGCAGTTTGTCATTCTAAGCGCGACAACGGACCATAGTTGTAGCAATGGTCGACCCCTTTAGCGCGTAAAATGTTGGGTCCATTTACTATACGGCTGACTGGCGCTACATTACAGTGCGGTAAGAGATTTATAACTACATAGTGAGGTTTTAGAAACGAAATGTTTTCGAATTCATAAGTGTATAAAGGATGTTTCTGTTGCTTAGATAGAACTTATGGAAAAGTTAACTGTCAAACGAGCTGTCATACTGTGATTACTTTTTGACATTTTTATAATAGACTCACTCTTGAACAACGCTACCAAATGATTGTGACCCTTGTTGGTAAAAGGAAGTCTTCGCTAAGAATTCCATTAACCTCTTCAATTTTATGGGATTTTTTTTTTAATTATCATGTGCTTTCATTTATTTTATGTGCCTTCCTCGTTTCTCCTATGCATTTCACAATTATTGGATTATCCATGTGGTAGTAATGTGGGCGTACATGTGGTGTAAGGTAGATCCATGTGAAGCTAATTAATCTCTAAACATTTATCGACTCAACAACCTCTGATTTGCAAGCTGCGCCACCCAAAGGGCATCCGTGCGATGCCATAATTTCTCGAATACAACAACTAAACATAGGAATCGGAACACAAGTCGAAGCTACCTACGGGGCGGTCCTTCCTGCACCGTTAGAGGTGATATGACCACCCGTCGGAAGGTCTCACCATCACCACCACCGTCGGCATTACCGCGCGCTATAATCTTCAGTTTGCATGTTCGCTCATTAGAACGGGGTTGTCCGGAATCGGACTCTGTGCGAGTTAGAACGAGAGCGTCGTAGATGAGAAAGAGAGGAAGGCAGTATTCGTCGTCAATTAATTGAATCCAACAATGCGAGTAATGAATACTCTGCGAGCTCGTATATATGTGTAGGTCCCCCTTTGATATCTATTTAGTGGAGCTTTTACGTCTGCCGCTCTTCGCACTAGAACGGGACGGATGCAAATGTGAAACGTTTGCGTATATATGCGGCACAGATCTACCTAAATTAATTCCTGACCGGTGGGATTACCCGGACCGATTCAAACCTAGTGGTCTCTCCGGCAAAGTTAGCATTCTACATCGAACATTATCGTTTTGAGGAGTCCGGCGGTATTTCTCCTTTGAAAGCTCCGACTATCGACATACACGCGTTATTATTAAGCCTTTTAAATGGCTTAATGTCTGGATTGGTTACTAATTAACGCTGTAGTATATAGCAACTACATGGAACTATTCAAAAAACACTGGCTATGTCTAATTAAAAGAACATATCGTAAGAGAAAATGAGATAAATAATACGGTAAGTTGAAGTTGAAGAGTACTTGCACCTAGGAGTATTAATAAACAATGACGGCTAAGAAAAACATGAAATCCAATGGATATTCCCTAAAATCAACAAGTGCGTAAGAAGTGTACATGGGATACTAACGCCAAGGAATTTATTCCAAATGTCAAAAGTCAAGCTGCGTACAGCCACACCAACATTAATATATGCATGTGAAGTATGGGTAATAAACAGAAAGACGCAACAAAACTTGGACATCTGGAGAAGAAGAGAAGATTTTCTGTTAGGAAGAAAACAAACAAACAAATATATCAGTCCCTTAAGGAACAGAAAATAAAGTAACGCGCAATTTAAATTAAGGGTTTGTGATCATAATAAGAAAAAATGTTGAAATACGTGAGACATTGTATCATGACGAGCAGTGACCTTATGTCCCTGCGTACGGGTTGATAAATTAGGTAATCGACACATGATTGGTAACTGTTGACGTTCCACGTACGAAACCATGTTGATAAAGTGAAATATAAGATTTTGTGTGGTAATATATAGAAGAAAACAAAACACTTCCGTTCAAATGTGGACAATAATACTGGAGGCTTCTTCCTCAAGTAGAGAAAGATGGTAAAAGGCAAAGGGCAGATATGGAGAGAAATCTTCGAGTTAGAGTTTTTGGAGATACTACCTTATTTAAAGCATATTGCCTGTTTTTACAAAGAACGGTAGCATAATCTCAGCCTAAAAGTTAGGTTAAGAAAAAACCATCTATCGTTCTTACAAAATTACATATTATCCATCAATTCATGAGATATACTCGTAAGTAATGTATTTGCCATACAGTAAGCTGTTACATTCTCTACGGTAAGTAGGTTGTTTAAATTATACAATTTGGCGAATCTGCGTTGCATGTTCTATACCTCTCTAAATCTCTAATTGAGAGGTATGGAATATGCCACCGGTACTAACATTATTGGGCGCGAGTCTACCCTTCTGTATACCAATAATGAGATGCATGAAAGGTGTCGCTTCTCTTCCGCTAGCACGGAAAGGGCCTCTGTACCAGTACACTGCCGTATATGCAACCTGCAATGATTAATGTTCGCATAAATCCTGGCGTTTTCCTCCTGATGGCGGCAGATATATGCACAAATCGTAGCATCTCTGTCTAGCTTAATGAAAACCTATATTGTGGTGTAGATACATACGTAGGAACTATGTAGCTACCTATGAATATGTGATTACGCATATACAGTCATCTGTCTGCGTATACACACATGCAAGTGTGACATAGAAGCAGTCCGTAATAAATATACATTCATAGTTACCGCGTTTCATTTTCCCTTAAACACAACGTCAGTCGCAGTCAGGTGTTCTGCTCTTGTTTGTTGTCGTATGCGGCTTAATTTTCCGTTTTATTTACTTGCATTTTGCACCTATAATGTATTCAGTATGGCCACTCGGTCAATATGAAATTTCCTCTGGCGGCTATTAGTTCTTTTTCAATAGACTACTCCCTGAGCTTCCGATCTTTGGAGCGAGGGGACTAAATATTTAATTTAGGTCCAGCTAACGACAAACGTGGTGGAGCGGTGAAGTTAACATTTCGAATCGTAATATAAATTCAAGATAGAAGTGAAGGTTGTACGAAAATGTACGAAAAATAACTTTTGTTATTTGTTATATTACTGGCAGAAGCTACGACAACGACGCGGTTCCAATCCGAAAATCAAGAGTATATTGTGTTAGTGTATTTTGTAAGGTTAAACAGCTTTTTTTTATACTTTTTATCTTGATTTGTATTTTTTTCTACGTTTAAGCTTCGGGCCGCAATATAAATAGTACAAGAAAAAATCTAATCGAAGGAAAAACGACTGCGACATCGACTTATAGTTTTTATACGATCGTAGAAGAAGATGCATGGTCACTAGATCTCAACTAATGACTCGGAGCGAAGCACCAGGAATCGTCCATCATCGTCGCACGTTATTTGTCACTGGGAGTCAACGCCCGCACCACTATCTTGCACTTTAATTAATAATCTTTCTTTTGAACCGAATTACTATATACAACGACATTACTTGAACCTCCCATAAGTATGATATTTACTGTGTAATTACTGGTAAATTGTTGACTGTCAATATGCCTGTGTGCTCGTACGTTGGTGCTTACTTTAAGTTTTTACAAAAACAACGATTGATAAAACATTTTTGGTACAAATCGTTTTATTGTTTTTCAAAATATTCATCACTAAGATTTATACACTTTTGCATGCGTTCGGATCAATTCTCGAAACAACTTTTCCACTCTGAAGATAGTATCTTCAAAACAGTGATTTTGAGGGCTGTAACAGCTTCTTGAGGTGATAAATATCGCTGTACACACACTTTTTGTTTGACATTCTGGAACAAAAAGAAGTCATTAAGCGGTAATTCAAGTGAACACGGTCAATGAGACATTAATTCATGTTTTGCTCCTTCAAATAATCAATAGTTTGACGTGCTGTGTGAAAGCTGGTATTGTCATGATGAAGGATGATGCGACGGTTTTTCCTGATTTGGAGCACAGAGCTTCTAGCAAACAAATTCTTTTATACAATCCAGCATTAACTGTTTTTCGATCCTCCAAAGCAATGCGTGCATGTCCAGTACAAAGAAAAAAACAAGCAATTGTTTAGTTGGAAATTTACATTTTTTTACAAAACTGAGCTGTTACTGCTTCAACAAATTTTGCGAAAATAGTAATGTCAAATTTCCATAGCTCCATTTAATGGTCGTTCGTGAGCACTTAAGACGCTACCCTTGTATTCAATGCGAATTTCGAGAACCGTTTGACGAAAATGATCCGCTATTGGACTTCGCGGATCTGGAATAGACATGATAATTATCAATATACGTAGTAATACGGTTCAAGTGTCCAGTGTACACGAGGATGATCGATAATGAGAGGATTGCGTTTGCAGCGGACAACATCTGATGTCTGCATGTTGTCCGCTATCTGTTGTATCGGTATTTGCACGTGGCATAGATAAATGCGATTATTCCGATCCCTATCTCTTGTTATAAAGGGATGCATGTTATTTGTACATCGCACGTATGTAGGTGTAGGTAGGTACTATACCGCACAGAGGGTCATGCAAATTATCATCATTATGATTTATTGCATCAACGTGTTTATGAGTCCGATGAAAAATTACTATGATTAATACTAATTTGTCTAGTAATACTGGAGGCTATAGCTTATAATACAATCTGTCTTTCCCGACAAACAGCCTTTTAAATTAGGATCAATTACTTTTTTAACGGATCGATCTTGTCGAAAACCATTGCACATCGAAATAAAGTTCAAACAGTAAGAAACTTGAGTGAAAAATTGAACATATCTATGAAAAGAATCCTCATCATCATTGATGACGAGAATCCACGAATTCTGGAAACGGTCATTCCAAATTAATAATAATAATAATTTCAAAACATGCCATAATAAAGAAGCAAATCACTAACACATAGAACTAAAATTAAACATGTGAAAATTAAGAATTATCAAAATAATCATTTATGCAATAGCAATTTATGCTTAACAAATAGCTCTTGACACTACTTCGAAAAATATTAAAGTTGTTGACATCTTTTAAATTAAGTAGCATATTAAATAGTTTAGACCCCATGAAAAGTAAGTATTTTTGAAAACCAGCGGTTCTGTGATAAGCAGGAAGCAAATAATTTAAATTACGAGTATTGTGCTCGTGTGGACTATTCGTAACAATCGCGATATTTAAAAACAAAGCAAATTACTTCAAAGATATATACATCATAGAAAGTCGTAATACCCAGAGATCTGAAGGTACTTTTGTAAGAATCATGCCAACAGAGTCCTGTTATTATTCTTATGGCACGCTTTTGCAAAACGAAAACACGATCAGAGCTAGAGTTGAAACCCCAATATATAATCCCATAGATCATTCTGGAATGAATTAATATTGTTTTGAGACAGGATGTATTGACTTTTAACTGGATTCAGTATTAGTCTGTTAGCATGCGTCCAAGTTTTAATTTTGTTATAAATTTCATTTATCCTCAAAATAAGATCATTTAAATTGGAACATCTAACAATAATGTTAGTATCATCTGCATACATAGATAGTGTCTCAGGTATGTTTAAAGATTTAGAAAAATAATTTAAGAAAATTAAAAAGAGGGTCGGTCCCAAAACAGAGCCTTGAGGTACACCAATGTTAACCCTTGACAGAGCAGATTCTTTACCTGCACGCAGGACTTTCTGCTGCCGATTACTTAAATACGATTGAAATAACTTGAAAGCAGCTCCATTAATGCCATACTTCTTCAACTTGTGAAGCAAAATTGAGTGATTAAAACGCAATCGAATGTTTTCGATAAATCAATTAGCATTGCCATACACCTCACTGGTGTAAGTGAACGGCGCAGTATTGCTTGATCGGTTTTGGGAGGAAACCAGGTTGACAATCACTGAAGTATGAAACTATAGTTAGTATATTTGAAAACATTTCTTAAGGATAAATGTGAAAACTCAATCATCAGCTGTAGAATGCGTGAGTGTAACTTTGCAAATAAGTGATCAAAATAAGATACAAATTGTATTTACTTATGATTTAAAAGGAAATTATGCTGTTATCAAATAAAATTTACGTTTTTGAACACGTACACTATTTATATTTTTTGCACTTATTTCATTTAAGTATAAAATTTTAAAAAAAGTCTCTTATTACTGCCCCACTTCACCCTACAAGCGTACTGTAATTCAAAATTCCCGCCACTAAAACTTATTGCCGCAATTCAGTGTTTCAAGATCTAACTCTTATAAAAACAACATATCATTGATCTATTTTTAATTTCCTATAGCAAATGATATTTGGGAATAGCGCCCTCTAACAGTCGTGGAACTAACTGGAACACATCGAAGTAGAATGAGCAGAGCACATTAAAGGAGTAGGTAAAGCAAGATATAACCCGTACGGTACTCGCTGAACGCCCATACACATAAATATTTGATCCCCGAAAGGCAAAACCCCATCCGTTGTACCCCGGCGATGATCGCGTTTAAATATTAAACAATTCCGCTTTAAGAATTAGCATGCGCTTACTAGGATCCTCGTTTAAATGCAAGCTTATAAATACGTATGCCTTATTCACTTATTTATACGGGCATACAAATGTTGTTTCGAACTTTTGCCGGCTATGAATTATTTATTCAAAGCAAGAGAGAGCGTATTTTGGTATAAACGTGTGTACGGAAGTCGCTAATGTTTGTATTTAATTAGATATCGCGTTTTAGCGTTAATTACATAACAGAAACGTAACGTATTATGGAGCGATTTTCATTGCCGCGTTTGTATCGTTGGCGAGGCGACGTTGACTTTTCGACGTCCTTGCTTGGCTGAATAGGCGGCGAACGATGTGAGAGCGTGTAATTCGATTACACACCAATTAGCGGGTTACCTTTGGCCACCTAATAGGCGGAAAATTGGATATTGAACGCTTTTATTATGTCGGAAACAATAAATCGTTTGCGCAAATACGTACACAGCTAATTGGACAAGAGGGAATTGTTATTTCTTTCTCTGAAATCGTAAAATCTCTTAAGAATCGTTTTCTGCCGTACAAAACGGTTGTTTTCTTAACTCTATACTTTTTATTTTGATCACAATTTAATTAACGCTGCATTACATTTTTGGCAATAAATAACATTATACGAGGGTACAAGTATTTTCTTTGTCAAATTCAGTTTTATTCCTCAACATAGTCTCCTTGCAGTTTCTGCCTTCAGCTTGTCAAGTAATGATGTTCCCGTTATTGTTTTTCCTTTTTCAAGATAGTCGATTAACACATCTCCATGTCTATCCCAAAAAGTAGTCGCCATCACTTTCCCGGCCGATGGAACAGTCTTCGCCTTTTTTGGAGCCGATTCATCCTTCGCGGGCCACTATTTCGACTGTGCCTTGGCCTAAGGAGTGTACCGGTGTATCCAAGTTTCATCCACAATTATTAATCGACCACAAAACGCCGACTTATTCCGCTTAAGCAGCTTCAATAGGGCTTTGGAAGTATTCATTCGAATGCGTTGATCTTGACTTTATGTGTTCAGGCAACGCATTAAATATTGGTAGACACACATGTTGTAGCGATGAACTGGCATTCTGTAGTTATTTCGGAATTTCGTTACATATGTGTGGTGCAAACAATTCCTTTCAAATTTAGTTGAGTGTTCGTACGCGAAAACACAACAATGTTATATTATAGCGCTGTGGTCTTTAAATATATATCTCCGCGTTTCATGCGACTTCAATCCAAGTATGTCTAATTATCCGTTTCCCATTCCATGTTACCACTGGATCAACAACCCCACGATATGACAGTAAGTTACGAATGAATATGCCAACGAATAATAGACGTCAATTAGTCCTTGCAAGCTCAAACAGTCTTCCAGTCTGAGTACCGCATAGAAGGCTGAATTAAGTTAGCTTTTTCATGCCCAAATCTTCAGTCAATATATGACAAACACGCTTTTCCGAGATGCCCACAACCTCTGCTGTCTCATTAACCTTAATTTGACGATCGTCTTGCACCATTTGTTAAACTTCTCCAATGTTAGAGGTAGTGGTTGAGGTTTTTGGCCGTCCCTAACGTTCATTGTCAACAAAGCTGGCATGATTACGTTTAAATTCAGCTTCCCAAACTTTCATCGTGGCAAATGATGGTGCAGAGCCCCCGTAAACAGGGTCCATCTTGCCTTTAATTTACGTAGGCGTATTGCAGGAATTTAGGGAAGGCTCAATATTCGATTTTTTCCGTTCTTACAGAAACACCAAGATCAATTGACACAAACGACTGTTAAACAACAATTAAGCGTCCATCATGGCTTCAATTTTGAAAAACGTCTTTCAACGCATGCGCAAGCAGATGCTCTACGTATTTAGCAATCAAAATTCTACAGCTGGTATTCTTTAGGGGATACCTAAGGGGGATATTACACTATCAAAGATCTTTGCCAAAAATATTTTATAAAATAAATTTTACATGATATGTTACAGTGTAATGTAGCATCTTTTATCAAAGACATCATTGACCTGTATAAAATCTACATTAGCAAAAATTTTATAAAAGTCTTTAACAAAGATCTTTGATAGTGTAAGATCCCCTTACGTTAACTTGCTGTACTATTATAAATACTATTTCCTTTTTTTAATTGTAATATACATTTTTTTCACTAAATACGCGTTATTAGAAAGTCAATCGTTTATAAAAAACAAATTAAAAAGCGGATCCGATATACGCACATACATACATGCCTATATGTTTCTACAGTCAGAAATCGAGGACTTATGTTTGTCATTTAACTCGAAACTAATTCGAAACAAAATCAGCCGAATTCGGATTTATTCGAGATAATGAAAAATGATCGTTTAATTCGATAGCAATAAATTCCAAAAAAAATCATTAATAAAAAAAATTTCATCCGATTTTTTCGTCTAATAACTGTAAAAAAAGGGAACCTCTAATTTGACGTTATAATGTGTCTAATCTAAGGTTACGCTCCCCAACTTACATGGGTATGGGAAAATTAAACAAAGCGAGACGTCGACGGTAAAATGCTTGCTTGTTTGCCGTTGTTTTTCGTTTTTCTTTATTTCTGGAAATTCTTTACTTTTCTTGTTACCTACATAGTTTTGTTACTTTTTCCTGTTTTACTTCTCAGCATCTGCTTTCTTTTATTTCCTTTTGTATGTACATTTCCTCAGACCTCTTGTGTTTTAATATTTGCTATTCTTTCGGGTTTCTTTTGTTTGCATCTCATCCAATTAAGTTGAACAAACCATACTGTGCACATAATATCCACTTCTATCTGTATGTAGCAGATCTTTAAGAAAAGGTGCTTCTTATAGCTAGTACTTTTGTATATAAATATACCTTTCTATCTCTCTCTCTCTCTAAAACACTGAAAAGCACTGAAAAAGAGATTATAAAAGAAGAAGATTGTAAATTGTTGCTAACATTTAAAAGTAATAATTTCCAAGATTCAATTTTTCGATCAACTCATAAAAATTTCATAAATCGAAGCAAACGTCCTGTATGTCTACCTCGCAATTGCGCTTAGTGTATAGTTTTAGAAATGTACCGTACAGAAATGGACTTTTCTAAACTTACATTCAGAGAACGGACACGCTTACACAAGTTTTCAAATCGATGAGGAGACAAATAGGTTCCCCGAAGTGCTCGTTTGTCGCAAAACGTGCACTTACTCTTAAGCGTCGACAGTATCTCTATACGGAGCATAAAACAAGAAGATAGCCTGTATATAAGTTTTCCACTCGTGTAGAGCTTTATTACTCTTCTTCTTCTTGTACACGGCAATAAGTGCTAAATCACTGAAAATCTTCAGGATGATAAATTATCGAACTATAATAAGCTTACCGGATATGTTCAGAGTATAATTAATTATAAATTAAAATTTCATAGGAAAACTATAGATGATGACAAAATTCTGTCGTATACGTTTAAATTTTGTATTACTAGCACACTTGATGGTGGTTCAGATTTTATTAAAATTAAATCATTTGTATATACCGGGTGCTTTATATTCTATGTAGCAAAGCAGTTCACGTACGAAATCGAAAGCGAATTGATTCCGCAGACAACCGTGCCATATCTCGACGTTAATGTGACGATTTTCGTTCCCCTCTTATTCAGCGAACCTTTTCCCTTTATTGTCCATCGTAAAAAACAGCAGTCGGCCAACGGCGAAGCGAAAGGAACAAAGCACCATCAATCGCGTATATTACACATATAGACACCTTTTACTACGATCGCCTTGGCATGTTCTCTTGTGAGGTGAATCGATAGCAGCGCCGAACCTCACAATACGACTAAAATGGCGATCTCGCTAACGTTGAGCCTTCTCGGTTGGGGGTCAAATGGATATTCATCTCACGCAGCTCTTCTACCGCCCCCTTCCTCCCCACTCGCGTCCTAATGTCCAGGATCAACTTACAATCATATTAAACCCATTACTGCGCCCGCTCGAAGCAAGGCCATAAGTCTGGATTTGCACCGGTCGCCAACCTGTTTTGCATTCAAGCAACGTTCGAACGACCCTACAGCAGCGTAGGCTCGATGACTTTCTCTCGGCTCCTGCTTCTTCCTTCTCCTCCGCTGCCAACGCGAGTAGGCTTTCTAAATCCGAGTTAAAGCTAAAGATATCGTCGACCGTCAACCGTATTTCGGTATTCAGTAGGAATAAAAGGACATTGTCTATCGACGGCGTATTGCTTTATGATCCTTTGCAACGGATATTCTTCGTTTTTTCCCTCTTGTTCCAGAAACAAATGGCTCAAATTAAAACATCATCTTTCATAAGTAAAGTACGATGCTAACACATTTTCTCTTTAAGGTGTTGCCTTTTTGTACTTTTTCATATACTTTTTAAATCTGTTTCAACAGAAGTATCTCCTTAATAAACTCTACACAATACTTTAGTTCCATTATAGTTCAAATCCGGAAATTCACTGATAAATTTAGCGACTTTATTAGCCAACAGTCGTTAATTTTTCTTGCGTACGTTAAACATACCTACATACATATATTTATCTCTATAATTACGACTAATGCTGGAAAGGGTTGATGAGATGCAATAAATCAATAATTTTATTCGCTGAGGTGACTTGTGCCTATTCATCTGTATACGTACCGTGTCGTGGGCGCGGCAACCTCACTTCTAACCTGGCACGAAGCTCTCTGTGCCCGGCCTACTTATAAACTAAATATAGTCAAAGCCACCACAAAAAATAAAGAAATTGGAAATAAAATTGCTATTTTCTAATACATAAAAATTTGAGTATAATCTCCAAATCTTTGATTGATACGTGTTTTATGTCTCAATATATCGTATGTGGTCTACAGTCGTAAACATTTCCGAACTTATAATTAAAATCGCGCATCAGCATTGTAGGCAATCGGTAAAACCTCGAAAAACGATAAAACTTCCTCTCCAGCTTAACCTAATCTAACCACCTACACGCGTACACAAAACAAACGAACGATCAAAACCACAAAAACCTCGCCGAATAAAAGGATAACGTTCGACGTTTTAAATCCGAAGCCAATCGAATGGACCGAACACAAGGGGCTATCCGATCAAAAGCCCGAACGATTTCGTATTGTTTCCCCCTTACAGATCGGCGGTAATTTACGAGTGCACGTATAGGAGGACCTTTATAGCGCTTCTCTCGTACGTATACCATCAAATATTCATGTAGGTACGGTACGTAGTAGTACTACATATATAAGATGACGATACGGCGACCGATAGGACCGAACGTATTCTATTTCGATGGACCAGCCGAGATAAGAGACGCAGAAGGAGGCAGGGATTTTAGTGGTCGAGTTTAGGGAATTTATATTGTCTATTTTAGAGAATTTTATGCCGAAATAAAAGATTTTATTGTCTCTAACGTTACGGGATGCTCTCGGTCACGGCGTACCGTTGTTCTTATCCCACGATTTTACTCGTAAACCACTTGAAATCTACAGGACTGTACGGATATTAGTGACCAGCAACGAAACAATGGAAAAGGAAAATTTAGTTTACTTTACATGCATATTAACAAACACTAAACGTAAGGAGAAAATTACAGAATGATATCGAAAAAAATCATTAAGGTTGTAGTAAGGCCTATTTAACAAATGTGCTTTTAACCGTGCTTTGAAATTATAAAAGTTCTCTGAAGAGGAAAGGAAAATTATTATATATTTTAAGTTTGGGTCTTGCGAAAATTAAATTGATAGAAGAAAAACTAACCTCAAACTTTGACGTTAGACGAACTCCCTGTGTAACGCGTCACGCGAAACGAAAGACTGTTGTAGCATTCCTTCGCTCCATTATTTTATTTCAATTAAATTTTACTCAACTAAAAATGTATACGTTATAAAGCCTAACTCTCAAAGTTATCGGGTTCAAGGTCTAAGAACCTGATAACTTTGAAACGCTTAGTTTTAAGAAAATAGTACTTTATTACAACACAAAATCAATCTTAATTTCTCTACAGGATGGGTTATGCAACAGCAATGATGCGCATTTAATTCGGATCAGCCTGTATAAAAGTAAGGAGTGGTTCTATCGAGATAATACCGTAAACAGCGAGCGATGTTTGCTTTTAATATTTATCCTCGCCTTTTACATAGTAAGTAGAAAGAAGAAAAAAACGAAGAACAAGTAAAGTACGTGGGAGTTATACGCGTCATGTTCCGTGTGGACATAATAATTAGATCGGAGGGAAGAATTTCTCGCCTTATCCGAAAGCGTTAAGCTCTTAACTCTTGTTTAGCGCCCGGCGCTGTTTTCGGAATATCAACGAGGTCGCTAAACTATTTAGGGCACTTGTTTGCTGTCGTGTTCCTATGTGGCCGTGGATCGCTCTTTTTGATGTTCTTTATGCATTTCGAAGTACGTACCTACGTCCACACGTTTTCTTTATTTCTTGTGGAAAGAAGAATGTAAACATACTATAAGAAGAGAGTATTTGTATATAGATTGCCTTTCTGGAGAAAAAAAATGTTAGTAGTTTATATTTAGATAATTAACTAGCATTACCAGTAACAAATGAATGCCGTCTTACATATGAACATAACCCCTGACTAAAGAAATTACAGCGATTGCACTTCTATAACATATTACATTTAGTTGGCTGCTTATCTAGAATTCTAAGATTTTCTACACTTCCAACGCATTCGACATAAACTTAAGCCATATTAGCAATCAATCCCAAACATACAATGGCAATTTTAAAGTAAATCCCCGACGTATTAACAAGGTCGCACATACATATTTAAGGCGTCAATACGATGTTTGGCACGTAAAAAATCCCTACCAAAGGTTGGAACACCTTTGGATTCGGCAAAATTCTACTGGGGTCTTCTAAGAAAATCTTTCTCTTTCGCTCAAAAAACTGCGTTTGTTGTTTTCTTTTTTTATACTCGACCATAGGAACACCCCACTTCAACATTCAGCAATAGTCAATAACTCTTGAAACTTAATCGCTCGTTTATTATATGTATATAAGTGATATCGAAAGGTTGAACAATATTATTGCACAATGTTATTGACAGTCTAAAGCCGCCCTAAGTATTTTGTTAATATAAGCATTAGATGTACATAATTCAACCAAATTGTATGATTGCCTTAACAGTTTTAAAATTCTCGAGTTAAGATCACGTTTCACTGGAAGGAACTACCCAAGTATTCTATTTTATCTAAAATATTCTTTTCTAAGGATTAACACTAAAATATACAGGGGGTTACATTTAAGAAATGTAAATGGTCTATTTTTTGTTGACAACATTATAGAATAAACTCTACAACATTGGCAATTTAATAAACGTCCTAGCACCAATTTTTTTATTCATATTTAAAGTTAAATACTTCCATAAATTGTCTATTCAATTTCGCCCGCTGCAATAAAACCCGAAAGAAAAAGTTTACAAACCAAAGCGTAAATAACAAACGAATACCGACCGTTGCGATTTATTTTTCGAGCCTAACTCTAGAATCTCTTTTTTCACCTTGCCCTATGAGCGTGAGATGAATTTTTCAAAGGCTAACCGCTCCCGCAACGTTTAAAATCGGCGAAAAGTGTCCATATTTATCTCTCTCCTTTTTTCTCTTTGTAGCAACCCTTTTTTCCGCCCACGCGTAATGTAGTACCTAGTAGCAGGGCGTCAAAGCAAAACAAGGCTCGTGAGGGCCAGGGAAGTTTTTTGTGCGCCTCCGGTGAATGAGTTCTCAGTTCAGGCAAACACGCTTCATCTTTGTTCTTTGCATTACATAATGCATAATGTCAGTTATACATCGCGTTATACGTAACATAATAAAGAATACATTCCTTTTTGATGTCGCCTGTTATTTTTTTGTATCTCATTATAAAGGCAGCAAATACATTTAATGTATTCGGAGCATTTCGGTTATTAGCATCATTTCGCCTTCTGTGACAATTCGTACCTACGCAGGCATGAAACGTGAAAAAAAAACGCGACTTTTTCACTCTTAAATTACCTCATTTTTACGACCACCAACCGCCGGTTGTCAGTACAGTCGGGATAGTAGGAATCTTCTGTTGTTCTCCCGGTGCCTGGCGTTGGGTTATGTTCGTAAATGTTTTATGGACATTTTAACGCGAGCGGTAGGTATATTAAAGCGTTTTTGTGCGTTACGTAGGTGGCAGTAGATGGAAAGAGAAGAAGAATTTATTGAGTTATGCTGTTCGTTTACGATGCTCGACAGAGTTATGCGGTTGTTGTTTAACCGTCTGTATAGGTTTTACATTTCTTCCCGTGCATGTCGTACATACGCATAATGTGCATGTACTTACAATCTGAATGATTTGGTGTTACAAGTTTATTATTATCTAGCTGTTCTATACATACATATATGGATGTCGTAATCGTTAACCGTAGTAATTATTACGTCAATGTTATTTATTACTGCCTATATACTATTACGGAAGAATTAAAGGACATGGTAATGAGTTATAAGTGAATTAATCCATCATGTGGGAACTTAGGAATGAAAGAACTAATGTTTTAATGCTGTACATTGGCTCGCAATGATTTAAGAAACCTAGATTTGGACTTATAAAGTGTATAAAACGAAATTCAACAATACGGAAGAACTGTGAGATTGTGTTTTAAAGATAATCTAAATTCAATTTTAGAAAAAGCGATTTATTTAACACTCACACAGAAGCTTAATTAATTTACCGATTCTAAATAGTTATTCTTTAGCTTTAAAAAATATTGGACCCAAAGATTTACTAACCACGTAGAAATCAAACAGAAAGGCATGAGATGGCACGTGACATTATGACCGAGTAGGTCAAGAAGATGGGTAACATAAAAAGAGAAATGATTTTGGACTGTATTCAATCAGTGTGTAAGCTCCCATAATTTATTGATGTGTTAAAAGGTTTGTACTTGATTAAAGCTGCACGGTACAAAGTAAATCCTGTTATAATTAAGAACTGCTTGGCGAAAGCAGGATTCTAGAAAAGTCAAATCAGTCCAGTTGAATACGATCCTGAAAATGATCTTCCAATGTTAACATAGGCCGATTTATTTAGATGTGGCAAAGGATTAGGAGCAGAAGATTCAAGAAGATTGGAAGAGTTTTTAGCTACAGACAAATACGTCCAGACATAAGATGACAATGGCTATATTGAAGTTTTTGAGTTTGCCGCGGAATGAATCTGGAGATGAGCTTCAAGTATGAGAACAGGATTCTATAACTTCCTATAATGAAGCATTGGGCGTTATTTTCAAACTGAAAGAATTTACTAAGAACGATTTTACTGCGTTTCAATATGTTAGACACCTTGTGACACATTTTGAAAGTTGTATCATCAATTCAAGCAATCATCAATGAATAGGGTTTATCTTGTTATTGTACCAGTATTTGCAGTTTATTTACGTACGTTTTTTTTTGTTGTTTTCTTAGGAGAATTTGTATGTTTTACGTTTTTCATACATTTAGCATTTTGAAAATTAAAGGTTAAAAAACCGTTAGCTATACTGTAAATTTAAAAAATAGACAAAAATAATCTAATAAAATAAAATGCTTTCATTTTAATAATACCTTCAGTCGGTATCGGCATTCATTGTATAATTATCTCTGGAGAATACTGCGAAAACCATTTGTTTTTCAAATATGTATTATATATATATAATCCTTCAAAAAGTGACTCTAGATATTCCAGTAAAAAAACAAATATGTATGTATGTTTTAATAATACCCGAACCCGCATGTACCACGTATATGCACAAGAATAGGAGGTACCAATATGTGCATACTCAATCAATCTCTTCAGGAAATCGTTTTAGTTATTATTAATAGCGATCCAATTGTATATTTTCTTTCTCGTATTGGATCTCGTTCATTGGAGAACTGATGTCGAAGAATGCGCCGTATATAACGAGAAATATGTCTGTTATCATGCGAGGTTTGCACGGCGCGGCGGTGATTTGTGGCCCCACACGGATGGTCGTCCATCAGTTAGTTCAGCTATTGCGTGACGGGAGTTGAATCGATGACCCTTGGTGCGGATGTAACGTCGGTATTCCTTGAACAATAATTATACGGTTGCATCTTTCGTAAAGAAAGAAATGGGAGTAAGACGACTGAAAAGGGTGATTCGGGAATCACGTTCTACAAGATATATGAGTTATTCTTCGCGCTGAAATGTTCGAATGATAGATTGCAGCGGTTTGTGAAATACTATCATTTCGAGACTTTAATATATCGTAGTAACGTTGTATGTTCTAAGGCATTCATTCTCAAGATTGAAACTATAAAAAAACTGTTCCAAAACTAATATAAGTAATAACATTGTATTGTATCTACACGTCTGGAATTAATAATGCCGTTAAATCATCAAATTTACTAATGTATACAGATGTATTATTCTTTTAAGGCGACAGATTGGCAACAAGTTGGCTCCAGTATAAGTGCATTCTCAAAAATTCTGTAATATGAGTGTCTTATTATAATTTTATTGCAGCCCTTAATCAAAGGCCGTGAGAACTATCGCTTTCCTTGCCTATACTGATCCCTTCTAGCAGATTTTGACGATTTTCTTAGTATACCTGCGAGAAGGGAGCACGTGCGTAGGACTACGGCTCTCTTGGCACTACTTTCGCGCCCTCTCTTACACTTGCTCGCTCTGACACCCACATTTTTCGCTGTACGTATTCCTTTCAGGGAGCTATCGGCGGTAGCCTACCTGCAGGGTACAACCTCGGAAATCTTCGGGAGATCTCCCTTTAACGAGGCTACGTCACTTCTTTTTCGGCCGATTTTACACACCTGATGCTGCAACTGCTTAGTAACGATAATATACATAAAGCAACACAATGTGCAACTACCTCGCCTTGCGCAAACGATTTGAGCTTTACAGCTTCCTCGTAAGTTTCAAGATTATCTCGCACTCGTTTTACTAGTTCTCGAATGTCCATAAATGGTTTCGATGATCCTAATGATCCTAACGAAAATCCTTTTCTACTAGTGTAGAAGTACTGCGTGTCTTATCTGTAAATAGCAGCAAAATTATAAGCATATCTCCCGTACATCTGTATCTATGTTTAGTGGATCAGTATTTTGTACGGTGTATCTATCACTCATACCCCCCAAAAAGCTAGCCGCACAATCAGCGAAATTACGTCCAATTAACGCAAGTGCAATAAATAAACAGCGTTAGCAATAAATGAGGCAATATGTAGGCCATAATTAATTACAGTGCGCCCTCTACGATGTCTGATGCGCAGAATACACTGCATTCTCTCCCCGGCTTACACAAACCATCCATTTCGGAAGCCCTTTCCCGCTTGCTTCTCAATTCATGCAACCATCCCTGGACTCTATAGCGCCTAGTGTCGCACCCCACCCCTTCTACTCCCCGGATTCGTCCCGTCGTGTGTCCGTGCATTGTCCCCCGTTACAAATCACACTCGCATAATGGGCCGTGTGCATAGAAGCCAACACCAATGCTCCGACACCGCTTCCTCACCGGTTCGGTCGCTCGAAAACGCATTATTCCAATCAAGCATCAATTAGTTTATGAGAGGAATCCAGTGTTCCGACCGGACTGGCTCTGATGACACCGGGCCGCTCCGATAATTGCACTTCATGACATACCTCGTTAATGCGAGAGTCTATACGCTACATACGAACCTACCTGGCATATTCACGGATGTGCATAGACGAATAGACCTCAAACCCTCGCGCTATGCACGTGACGGAGTACAAAATCGTGTGATATCTGTGCATGCTTTTGCATGATGTATGCCGCGTATTTCGGAAACGCTTCTTCTCTATTAGTCCGGGGAGATTTTATTGACGAATATATTTCAATAAAAACGACACGTCCGAACATCGCTTGCAGTTATTGATTCATAG
The DNA here is from genome assembly GCA_029619315.2 of Dynastes maya. Classification (NCBI taxonomy): domain Eukaryota; kingdom Metazoa; phylum Arthropoda; class Insecta; order Coleoptera; family Scarabaeidae; genus Dynastes; species Dynastes maya. Next base: position 52,345,178 of record JAROYE020000006.1, read on the forward strand.
TTTTTATGTCATCAGGTATACGTCTTTTAAAACCTAAATACTTCCAAATCCAAAAATGTTGCCAATTCGACTGTAGATATCTTGATACAAATTATTTTTGTTGTTAGTTTTGATCTTTAAAACTTCACAAGCTCTGGTTCCTTGCCAAAATTACCATGAGTCTTTTAAACTCAACTGCTTAGCGTGTGGTACACTAATAGAAGAGAATTTTTAATTCAAAGAAAGATATTTTTTGATCTTTTCTAAAGAATGGTATATTTTAGTAGACATTTAACATTTTTCAACCTATCGTCGGTTTGGTGCTAAACTATCCCTAAGTTCAAAGTCCACATTTTATAAGTTTGTTATCAAATTACTAGGGTAGGTAAGGATTCATCTATAGGCACAAGTCCCATACATATTAAATCGCGTGTTACGATTATGAACTTGAAATCTGTAAATAATTTTAAATAACCTGGAATTTTGATTATGCCCTGTAACGTAAGATTAACTGAGTCTTTTTTTAAGAATAAAGGAATTATATATACAATCAGAATGAAATAACTTAAATTGCGCAAATGTTCTATTAAAATCTAACATTTAACGAATGTTGATATAAAATCCCACTACGGTATAGTTCACTTAATAATATACATAGTAAAATATGTGACAACAGCACATATTTTATTGCGTTAAATAAACATTGTAGTAATTGTAGTAATTCTTAGTGTAAATTGTAATTATTTCAAAAATACAAGGGATTGTTGTGCCAAATTTTTCTTCATGTAGAGGATGAATGTTACTAATGATTGCATTATGTACATATTTATGAAACTTCACAGATTTATTACTTATGTAGGAAACGTTTTGAAACGCATCTCTATAGGAATCTTTGTATAGTTGTTGTTAGTAACTATATATGATAAACTCTGTGCATAAACTTCAAAGTAAAACTTCCTAAATCTTATAACACTTGCATCGAATTCGAAATCAGCTATTACTTTCTCAGACAAAGCGAAATTCGACAAACTGACCTCGTCGTAATATCTCTACTTACAGAAGACTCTCACTCAGAAGTCTTAATCAAACTATCTAATCCACTTAAAACCGCTAAAACTGTCTAATCTTCCCCAATATTCCTGACTTTAATAACGGCAACCGTACCTAGCAAGATCCATCCCCCATCTTGCGAAATCTTATAAGTTTGCTCGGGAGCATCTCGCAGACACTTACTTTCTCTCGGATCTATTTCTGTACGACGGTAATCCCCCCTTCGGCGGTCTAGCCTAAGGAAGAAGAGAAGGAAGTATCAACAGACACAAACACCCCGACCAAGTCGCTTAATACCACTTGCCGCGACCCTCCTAAGGAGAAGCAGAAGAAGCTCTTCTGGATGGCATTTCATGGGGAGTAAAATACTGCCACCGAGCTGTATGACTTTTACATGAAGAAGAAGCGACGGTTAGTCCCTTACTTACGTCCGCAAGAAGCTTACTGCATCCTCTCTGCGCTCTGGCTATTGTTTATTGCGGTCGGTGGTTCTTGATTGTCCTGCTGTTGAGATCCCACCCCGGTAGGGACGCGCTTCATTTATTTAAGGATTCATTAACGAGAGACCGTCCGTAGCGTCGTCGTCAGGATGGATGCACGCTCGGTTGCAAGCCACATACATCATTCAGTCCCTTCCTCTCTTCATGTCCACGGATCTGTGATTGTAATACGGCGTGAAAAAAGGAAAAAGACAACAATACGAGGTGAAGAAACGAAGTGATAGTATGTCGGCTTTTCTATGCTTCACATCGACATTCTTCCTTCGTTCTATTTTTATATTTTCGTTTTTTAACGTGCTATACTAAAAACGTTGACGTATAATGGAGTGATAATTTTTTTACTGTCCATCATACGTTTCGTAGATTTCGTTCTATTTCAAGCTTATCATCGGAAAGCACGAAGACTGCTACATGATTTAAAATGGATGGAAAGTAGATATTATGTAATTTGATTGTCCAAAAAAATATGGTGAATATCTAAGATTTTTTAATGTAGAATACCGATATTCTAACTACAATTTTTGCACACGATCCATTGTAACATTTTTTTTGTAATACTTAAATGAATCGACTTTTTGAAAGTACAGACAAATCATTTTAAAGAAGTTTTGTTTCAAAGTGTGTACACTATTTCATCTATAGAATGCTTACAAAATTCTTGCAATTCAAATTTAAATCAGGCGCCAGCGAATGGTGTGACGTTTTTCGGCGGTGAACTGTTCTCTATTGTACAACCGTTTAAATTGTAGGTACCTGACCTAGAGTCACTATTATCGTAGTAACGTTGTATGTTCTAAGGCATTCATTCTCAAGATTGAAACTATAAAAAAACTGTTCCAAAACTAATATAAGTAATAACGTTGTATTGTATCTACACGTCTGGAATTAATAATGCCGTTAAATCATCAAATTTACTAATGTATACAGATGTATTATTCTTTTAAGGCGACAGATTGGCAACAAGCTGGCTCCAGTATAAGTGCATTCTCAAAAATTCTGTAATATGAGTGTCTTATTATAATTTTATTGCAGCCCTTAAGCAAAGGCCGTGAGAACTATCGCTTTCCTTGCCTATACTGATCCCTTCTAGCAGATTTTGACGATTTTCTTAGTATACCTGCGAGAAGGGAGCACGTGCGTAGGACTACGGCTCTCTTGGCACTACTTTCGCGCCCTCTCTTACACTTGCTCGCTCTGACACCCACATTTTTCGCTATACGTATTCCTTCCAGGGGGCTATCGGCGGTAGCCTCCCTGCAGGGGACAACCTCGGAAATCTTCGGGAGATCTCCCTTTAACGAGGCTACGTCATTTCTTTTTCGGCCGATTTTACACACCTGATGCTGCAACTGCTTAGTAACGATAATATACATAAAGCAACACAATGTGCAACTACCTCGTCTTGCGCAAACGATTTGAGCTTTACAGCTTCCTCGTAAGTTTCAAGATTATCTCGCACTCGTTTTACTAGTTCTCGAATGTCCATAAATGGTTTCGATGATCCTAATGATCCTAACGAAAATCCTTTTCTACTAGTGTAGAAGTACTGCGTGTCTTATCTGTAAATAGCAGCAAAATTATAAGCATATCTCCCGTACAGCTGCATCTATGTTTAGTGGATCAGTATTTTGTACGGTGTATCTATCACTCATACCCCCCAAAAAGCTAGCCGCACAATCAGCGAAATTACGTCCAATTAACGCAAGTGCAATAAATAAACAGCGTTAGCAATAAATGAGGCAATATGTTTTTTAACGTGCTATACTAAAAACGTTGACGTATAATGGAGTGATAATTTTTTTACTGTCCATCATACGTTTCGTAGATTTCGTTCTATTTCAAGCTTATCATCGGAAAGCACGAAGACTGCTACATGATTTAAAATGGATGGAAAGTAGATATCATGTAATTTGATTGTCCAAAAAAATATGGTGAATATCTAAGATTTTTTAATGTAGAATACTGATATTCTAACTACAATTTTTGCACACGATCCATTGTAACATTTTTTTTGTAATACTTAAATGAATCGACTTTTTGAAAGTACAGACAGATCATTTTAAAGAAGTTTTGTTTCAAAGTGTGTACACTATTTCATCTATAGAATGCTTACAAAATTCTTGCAATTCAAATTTAAATCAGGCGCCAGCGAATGGTGTGACGTTTTTCGGCGGTGAACTGTTCTCTATTGTACAACCGTTTAAATTGTAGGTACCTGACCTAGAGTCACTATTAGGTGCGATCTTTACGTTACTCTAGTTGCAAAATCAGGCTTTATGTGTTTTGCTGTGCTAAGAATTATCTGGAAAGGAAGAAAGAAAGAAATTTTAACGGACTAGTTAAAAATATTACCAATTCGTCAAGACTTCTTATTTTGATAAATCCATAGTCTTCCAGACTAAATCTAAATCTGAAACAGGCTATATCGAGTGCCCTCACTCTTAGTAGAACGAAGGCATTACAGCGTGGAGATCTTAGAGGGCATCTCAACATCCTTGAAGATTCCAACATAAACTATCTGATGTATATTGCAAAGGACACGATCCCTATGCAATACAATTTTGATCAGCCTTATAAGGTGATCATTAAAAGCCGTATTGGGTGGGCATCCGGTGAGCCTCAATGCAAAAGAGGTACCCTAAAATGGTACACGGACGGCTCGAGAATAGAAGGTGTCGGAACAGGTATAGGCATTAGTGGTCCTAACTACCATCTAAAAATGCCTACAGGACCTCACACCAATATATTCCTGCTTTAAACCTGCGTACTATAAAGATCCTCGCACGGTCAGGCAGTGTGGTTGTTTTGAACTAGATGTTTTTCCCATTGTCGAATGGGATTTTTAAGATGTTCTTTAAAACGTATAGAATATTCGTGCCTGTTTGGCGTATCTGAAATTATTAGCTTAGTAAAACAAATTCTGAATTGAGAATTTGTGTATATATACGTTTATAGGATATTCTCCTCTTATCAAAACAAACAAAACCGATTTCTCAATACGATAATAATAAAAATATCATGCGCCAAACGGAATTTCCTCATCTTTTCGCACTTCTTCTGATCTATATCTGCGTTCGGATACGCTCACATACGATGATAATAACGGTCGAGGAAGGAAATCCGGAGGCTATTTTTCCGCACAGCGTACGCGAAGGATACAGCAACGATCCAACCGGCACCCGTTCCGTGCGTGTTTATTTCTGCGTACAGTAACGCGAATGTCCGACACTTCGCCTCCGCGCGCCGCCCAATATCCGAGAAACATTTGTCATCGGTCGACGCCGCCGTCGGGCTGAAAAAGAAAAACGATTTTTATTGGAAGTGCCCGGCCAAGCGGTGTTGTTCTCTCGTCCATCCGATGTGTGCGTACGATGCGTGTGTTTGTTTTGCTTCGCCCGGATTGACACACGCACACGAGCAACACGTACAATACATGTATATGAGTATGACAATCCGTCGTCGAGTTGTTTACACTTTGTTAGATTTCGCCGTCGATTGCTTTCATATATAAATAATATGCCACATATGCTGTTTTATTGAACAAGGTTTACCGATGTATATCTATTATAATGATAATGAATATTGTGATTTATTAAATTGGAATAAAATGTAAATCAAACAGGATTTATTCGCTATTAAAAAAAAATCTAATTATATTTAAAATTTCTTACTTATAATGGACTTATAACTAAATTGTTTAAGAAAATGAATATTCTGGGTCTGAGGAGTAACTGCTCGAAACGAATTTCCTCTTACCTAACCGACAACAGAGAGTTATGAGAAATGATTCAGTGACGGTTAAAAAACATTATTCGGATTGGCTGCCAGTAGAGAGGGGCGTTCCGCAGAGGTCAGTGTTAGGACCGCTGCTTTTTGCGGTTTATGTGAACGATCTCACAGAGATCATTTAGGACCATCTTGTATGCAGATGATACTTCCATCATTTTAAAAACAAAAAATCCCGTGGGTAATGAAGTCATTACAACTTTAAATAATTTTAACAAATGGTTCAAAAACTATGATATAAAGTTAAACAACTCAAAAACGAACTTCGTGGAATTCAGTTATTTCAAAGAAGCGCCGCAGTCATTCGCTTATAATGAGAGAGCAAGAGCTCAAAATCTCTTGCTCTTACTGTGGATAGCCAGCTAAACTGGAAACCACAGGTTGACCGTTTTCGTTCGAAGTTGTCATGCTCTAAAGGTAATTGCACGTACGATTAGCATTAACGCCGGATTAACTTCCTACTACGTTTATATGTACAGCAGAATCAAATACGGAATCATTTTCCGGTGTGCATAAGTTGATTGCCAAGGGATTTTCAGATTACAAAAATCTTGTCTGCGTAGTGTTTTCGACCTGGGATTAAAAGATTCGTGTAGAGACTGATTTTCCAGTGACAATATACTTACCCTTCCAGTCCTATATTTCTTGGAGAGTGCGGTGTTAGTGAATGAAAATTATCAGCTTTTTAATACTCAAGAGTTAACACATGTATGTAATACGCGTGCTACAGATTCCGGCTATCTTCTGTCCACAAACTACTAAAACCCTCATCAACAAAAGTGTTGTGACGCAAATTATAAAGATTTATAATCATTTACCTGCGGAAGTGGAACAAAAGGACAATATCGTCTGTACAGGACATTTGTTTCGCTATCTTCAAAACAAGGTTATGTACAGCATAGACGAATTTTTCTCAAAGCCATTAAATTGTACTAGATAGATTTTCACTAGTTTTCTATTTTCCACATATATATGTATTGTTATATTGTATTGTATATTTGTTTCAATTTTATGATATTTGTTCGTATTGTTATACATATATAACTTTAATGACTTTTATGTAATTGCTTGTATTTATACATATGTTTTTTTATTTTGGATTGGCGTATTCTACGCTTTATGCTTATTATAAATAACTTATTGCTATTCCCACTTTGACTTTTCGGCAAGCAACACCTTCCTGTCAAAAGGATAGCCCAAAATCTCGTAACTCTGTTCAATATACGAGCGTATAAACACTTTCAACGTAAAGAATATACAACAAAATAACGTAAATTATCTAATGGACGCCTTGTTCTGTTTCCACATTAAAAAGGAGGCAAAATACCCTTCACTCTGCTCGATAATTGCTACATAGCTCATATAGAAGGTAGACGGTTTGAAGACGTTGCGCTGTTGCAGCAGAGTCGTCATCGTAAGTTATGCTGCACATTTTAACGAATAAATTGGATTTAGCGCGGCGAGCGGAGGCCAAAGAGATACGGCAAAAATATAAGAGTAAGTAAAATAACGGCTACAAGAAGAAGAGCGCTATGAGCAGTCATAAAACGCGATATAAAACGTAAATAAAAAGCGTTCGCTTGCGTTGTACAGCGGCAGCGGTAGGAGAAAGAAAACCAGGAAAAAAAGAAACGGTAATGCGATGCTTCCGCGTCGTTTTCAAGTTTTAGCGTAGCAGATTCTTTTCCTCCCGTCGTAATCTTGGAACGCGGTGGATGTATAAATGTGTATACAACAAGGGAAAAGCAAACATCCAAACGAATTATGCAAACGCGCCGACTGACGGAGAGGACTAAAATGTAAAGAAAAGAAAAAAGGAAGAGAAGAAACTGCATTAGCTAATTATTATCAGTCGACGCGTTGTCTGACTATCTACTCGGTAATATAAACAAACGGAATTTACTGATTAAATTCCACTTTTAAATATTTCATTTTGAATTACGTAAAAATTACGTCACTACTACTACTTTTACGTCATTCCACCAAATGCGAGAAGTTTTGGTATTTTATCTTTTTTTCTTAAGGATGTTATTATTTTGATATTATTTGGCAATGAATTGAAAAACGTACAGTCAACGTAAACTAGGAAAGAAATTACTAAAATGAAAGAATTTAATACAAGAATATTAAGAATATTGGTATTGAAATGTTGCAACTCAAAATAGGTTTTTGTTATTATACGAAGTAGGCGCCATAAATTCTCGGCTTGATATAGAATAAATAAACTTGGTAAAGTATAACAATTTTTATTTTTCAATATAATCTCCCCTAACTTGAATACATTTATTACAACTATTAATTAATAATACTATAGCCTTGTAAAAAGAATCTAAAGTTTTTCCCTCTAAATCTTGTACTGCTTGCAACATCATCCTTAAAACGATGTTCCCTAAGGTCTTTCCTTAAATGAGAGAGTATATATGGTGGATGTTCTAATTCTTGAAAGCCGCATTCGCGGATGGCAGCTTGCGAAATGGCGGCAGTATGGACGGGTGCATTGTCATACAATAATCGAACACCTTTCGTCAATTTTCCTCGACGTTTTGCACGAATATTGTCCCTCAATTAATGCAACAAAGACGCATAATATGCACCGTTAACAGTGGAGTCAACGGACGCTCGGACCAAATATTTTACTGTATTCACGGCTAACTTATTCAAAAATATCCAGGGCAATGTACTATTTTAAAATGATAGGACTGAATATGGATCCTTGAAATACACTCAATTATAAGTACTGAAAGATCTGTATTTTCTAGTAACTTCCCCTTAGAAAATCAAGTAAAAGCGTCATTCATCACCGCGTCTAATGCTTTTCAGTTGGCAACATCGTCCGTGAACATTAAGAATCGACGTCGCAAACCGGCGAGGAGAAAATCGAAATACAAAGATATAGAACACGATCCGACGTTAAAATAAACCTTTTGACTGGCTCCGAATAGCCACCCTCAATTTTTCTTAATACGCACAGGCGTCAATGTCGTCAAAACTCACTCTGCAATCCCTTTTAATAAGTTAAATGTGTTCTTGCTTGTCCTTGAATTGCCACCGCGCGGAGATAGGTTTCAGTTAGCATGCCTTCAATGGGCCAAGTTAAGCATTTCTTCCTGTTCCGCTGCGTAACGACGACTATGGAACGTTGAGAGAAAGAAACAGCGACCCTCGGCGGTAGTTTTTCACGTTACTACCATTACGCGTTACGTGTCGGCATGTTTTAAAGTTTAGTGCATGGGAAGTAATGGCCAATTCGCAGCTTTAATAGCCTTTATTATTGCATGGTTTTTTTGCAGCTGTTATTGCTTATTGCATTGTAAATTACACCAAGTAGGATGTGCAGATAACTGTAATTTTAGTGAACTTTTGATGCGTTACTAAAGAAATAAATTATTAAGCTGTTACAAGTTGATTTCATTTTATTTTTCCCCCGTATTTATGGGTTTCCGTTAAACAAACACTACACTAACAGCTTCTATTTATAAAATAACTATCGTACAAAAGAAAAGGACAACAACAACTGTGTTTGGCAGCAAACAAATGCGAACGCAATTCATTTGAACGTTTTTTGTTGAAGTTAAATTTAACTTTAAGATCCTTAGTTTTCTCTCTGTAAAGGTATAAATACTAAACAAGTGAAACGCAAAACAGAAACAAATCATACACATGTGAGACGAAATCACCGTTTAATTTCGTAAAAGGAACAACGCAAACATCATAATAAAACTGCTTTTGATAAAAGCCTCACGTGTTTTCGAATGCCTCTTTTTTCGTCCCATCTCAGACATATTAGTCGCTGGTGATATTCATCTGTTTTCCACATGCGCGTCTTTCGTCTTTCAACGGTTGGAAATCTCAAAGGTTTTTTACTTTATTTGTGTTGGATTTTGCTAATATCGTCGTCGATGATGCTGGCACAGCTGAACATCATGTGCAGAAAAGGATTTATAGTATAGGCCGTAGCCTATGCGTGAAATTGTATTGTAATAAGTAAATCCTGACAAACGGTTGCACCCGCAGAGACGCCTGTACGGGGAGGTGTATGTACGTATGTGGATGCAGAGTTCAGTGATGCGGTGGACATTGAGGAGTTTGGTCGTTCGGTTATTTATCGGATTCTCATTGTGTGTTTTCGAAAACATGGAACGTACGCCTGGTGTACCTCTTGTATCGCATGTGAAGAAATATATTTGGCGTTTCCCTGGTTTAGAATTTACAGGTTCGCGCATTCGCTGCAAATTTTGCGGTATAGGGTTGCTAGGTCGCACGACATTTGAATGTAGGAGTCATATTAAAAGTAAACGTCATGTATTGGATTTAAGAAACAATATTCCGTACTGGCAATTTTTGTATGACTTTATTTTCATGTTGAGCACGTGCAACATTCCACAACACCTAGTAGATAATGAAAACTTTCGTTTTTTTTTTGGATAAATATGTTCCATCATAGAAGCTACCAACAAAAATACAATTGCGGTACAATTTACCACATGTGCAAAGTACAGTAAAAGACTGTATAAAAGACGAGTTAAGAAATCAAAAACTTTGGCTTACTGCGGACGAAATTACTGATGCTCAGAAACACAGCGTGATTCATATTGTGGCGCGTCCTTTAAAACGTAATGGTGCAGCAGCTTTCTTGTGGTTAGCCAGTAAAAGGATTGAAAGAATTGATGCCGAAACCGTTGTAAGCATAATAAAAAATATGTTAAGAGAATTTTGTATTGTAGGAGCCCAAGTCACCATGTTAGTTTCTGACGGAGCCGCAACAATGCTGAAACTTGGTAGAATGTTAAAAGTATGCTTTCCGACTCTTCTTCACATAACATGCTTCATACACGCATGTCATCTCGTAGCAGGAAGAATTCGAAGCAAGTATCCTAAGGTGAATGATTTAATATAATCTACCCAAAAAGCGGTTGTGAAATCTCCCAAACATATCCGCGTATTCAAGCAATTCTATCCGCAAATTCCGCTACCACCTCAGCCTGTATCGACGCGATGGGGAACATGGATCGAGGCAGTACCTTATTATCGCAAACATTATTCCCAAGTGAAAGATGTCATTTTCAAACTTAATTCTTCCAATTCTCAAGCGGTTCGCGAGAGTCAGCAAGTTTTTTTTCCGATTCGGACGTTCAAAAAGAAATAGATGACATTTCCATAAATTATTCTGTAGTGACACAAACTATTTCGCAGTTAGAAAATACTCGCTTAACTATACAAGACTCGTTAAATAACATCAACAATTTAGCAGCCGCTCTAAAAAGCTTGACGTATCCTATAGGACTAGATGTCGCGCAAAAATGTCGTGCAGTTTTAAATAAAAATCCGGATTTAGAAAAGGTTCGATCTATATCTGGAATTAAATCTTACTTCATTAGATGCTGAACGATCATTTGCAAAGTATACGAGAACGTTTTCAGACCGTCGTCAAGGTCCGACCGAATCGACAATGGAAGCATTGCTTATGTTGCAGTACTACGCGGCGTATCATGGCAGTCGCTGATTACCGCAGTGGTCATCGATACGTCAATAAAAGGAAACAATCTATTATTTTTTTATTAATACTGTGTCTACTTTTACGCGGTACGCCCTGGACGGTTCCACTAGTTTCTCGAACATTATAAATAGTACACGCACACCGATCAACCGATAATAACCGAACGCTTCTTTCACGGCACCTCTGCGGGTGCAACCGTTTGTCACGCTTTAGTAATAAGTAATACATTTTGCTATCGCTTGCTACTTCAGAAATAATAAGTAGGACACTAACGAACGTAAAGAGTACAGTGAGTATTGCATGCATATTTCGTTTTGACCAATCCTAAATCTCTCCTGACGTGTAGCTCAACCGATGTCGTCGTTCATATGTTTTTCCTGCCTTTCTTCTTTTAACAGTACGTTTCTACGGATAGAATCTATGGCGACGGTACATCTGTTGCGGCCTTTTTGTCACGTTTTCTCCCATTTAGGACATGTACTTCGCCCGCAACTTTTCTTGTTGTGTGCGTGCGCGTGTATTCCATTAGATTTTAGCGAGACCGAGCCGAAAGGGCAAAAAACTGCGACGTTTTTTGCCGGCTCCCGAGGCGGATAACATCTGACGTCGTAGTAGTAGTCGTCATCAGGGCTTCGTTTTGGAGGAAGAAGTTGGCGTCGCCGCCAACTGTCTACCGCAAAAATATCATTTGGTGCGTTTTTTGAAGCTTTTCCTTACCGCAGATGATATTTCTTATCTCGTCTTTTAGCGCATAAGATCGAACTTAAGATTTAGGGAAGCTTTAACGCAAATAATTACTTTCATATTACGTTCTTAGTTATCACAAGACTACTACTCTTTTTGCTTATACAAAGATCAAAGTGAAAAGATGCCTATCGATTGCGAAACGTATATTAAACAAGAAACAAGTTTAGGCAATAATTGGATATTCGTATATTTCGTCCGTTTTGAAACTGAATCAAAATATAATGAGAATCATTTTTATACAGATTTCTTTTATACTTATGCATTCGCGTACGAAATAAAGTCCTTTTAACGTTACATTTTCGTCGTTTTTATCGCCGCTTTTTACATCATTAACCCTACGCTGGCAAAAGACAAAAGAACTCAAGTTTGCGTTGTAATCCGATCTTTGGCTTCATTGCGCATCCCAGAGAAAAATGGAATACGAGAAACAAATGACTCTCGTCGTCCCCGTCGTACATCAATTATCTCTTGGTTTCATTGTCGTCTTTCACCAAGTTCAGTTCGGTGGGGAAGTATCGCTGTGATTTTTTTCCAAATTTAGAACGATCAAGGGCGGCGGTAGTCGACTTGATTATAATACATTCAGTCCCAACTCTAATTTGATGAATGACCGTAGGACCTCCCATATTTAGGTCGTCGGATCTTTTAACTATGTTTTACCAGACCAGAGACAATTAATCTAGCTAGCGCTGATGGGAATTAAACAATAGCACACGCGTTGACAAATGTCCTCGGACAAGGGGCGATAGGCCTCGAGTTAAGTTAGAGATGGTTAACTGTTGTCCGAGCGAGTTCGGCGAGTGTTTTTCTAGTTTGGGAACATTGTGTTTGCCGACAAAAAAGACCGGTGCGTATAGTGACTTCTTGCGTATACTGCTTTAATGCTGGACGTCTGATGTGGTTTGTATCAAGCTAAAAGGTGAACGATGAATGGGTTTATCAAGATAGAGAGGCGGAATCATGTGGTTTTATTGTTGAATCCTTTTGTAATGTAGAAATAAATTTCTTTGAGATGTTTTCTAAATAGATTGTTGGGTTAATATATTAATTGTACCTATAGGATGTTTCTTTATGGCGGATTATTATGAATTGCCGTCATATATTTTAATATATACTCTTCAAATCCAACCCAACTACGTTTTTTTAGAAAAAAACTAACGAAGATAATGTTTCGAATCAGCTTTGCGTCTTATCTTCTATTCTACACAAACTTTAAATGTTCTTCAGTCTTTTTTCTTCTACATTATTAGCATTAGCAGACGATTTTATAAAGGAAACCTTTTTCTCATAAATTAACAAATACATTTTTCGTCTATCAAATTCAATCTGCACACGCAGAGAAACGTTTACTTGTATCAAAGCTGTCCGCCTTAATACAAGATAATTACTGTTTCAATTATCCGCAATACAATAACTGTTTTAAATCAAACGAAATATTTTCATAGCGTTTCTTTCTCCGCTTAAGAGAAGTATATACTTGTAATGAAATAATTGTAATTCTTTCGTTAAGACATTTGTTAACTTGATTCAACAAAAATCTTGCAGAAAATTTGAAGGAAGCAATTCTTAGTACAAGTAAATGGCCGTTATAACACAAAACAATATTTTCTTAAGAATAGTAAATAGTTTTTTTAATTCCAGAAAGCGTTTAAGTATTGTTCATAAATCAATAGTTTCATTTTCTGAAAATTAAGAATTCTCAAAATGCATATTATTTATATACACATCATTAATTGCGCTTACCTTGTTTAAAACAGTATGACATATCCGCAAATTATTCACATTGCTTGTGATTTAAAAAAGACTAAAGTAGAGGTCATACACAATAATGTTCCAACAAAAGTGAACTTAATGTAGAAATACACATGAAAAAAGTGCCTAGAAACAATAATCAAGATGAATCACTACTGGCAGAAACAATATGAGAAGAAGAAAGCATTAAAGGTTCTTGCACCTGACGACATTGCTCTTACATCTCTCATTTTATGCCACTAATTTTTTAAAACTGCAACTGAAATATTTTCTGGCGCCACCTAGTTCCAGTAGCTATAGTCATACCGTCCTAAATAGTAGAAACCGGAATACGGATACCATACCTACCCATACAATGATATAACCTTTAATGTTTTATAAACATTTTCAAAAAATACCGGTTAGTGGAATATTTTTTTCTTTTTATTACAGTTTACCACGTGTACTAATTTAACTATAGTTTTTTTTAATATTTTTTAATATATAATAAACAATAATATTAAAAGGAATAAATAAACTTAAATAAACTACATAAAAATAATCTCTATTTAATTACATTATTAAAGAAATAATTTAATTATACTGTAACCTATAAAAAAGACTTCTTCATTAGTTCATTCACTTGCTCCTAATTTTAATTATTAACTCTAATTTCTTTTTTCCATTATTGTAATTTTATAAATCAGGTCAATACGGGCAATGAGGCTTTAGTTCGATGTTTTTCTCCTCCAAACAATCAATTGTTTAACGTGCTATGTAACAGCCGACATTTTTGTGTTGAAGGATGATGCGATGTTGTCGATTGTCTTTCCTGATTACATCGGTGACTTCAGGCAAGCATATTGATGTGTATCATTCAGCATTAACTGTTCTTCGATTCAACAAAGTTATGCTTGCGACATGTCCAGTACAATGAAAGAAATAAACAATCATTTTCTTGGATGTGCTTCGTAAACGAACAAATTTATCGAATTCGATTCATCTGGGAACATCCAAACAGCTGATTGTTGCTTCGTTTCGACTTCGTACGAATACATCCAAGTTTCGTCGCCTGTTACGATGTTGCTACGGATTTTGAAGTTCCTTTGTCGAATTTTTTGAGCATTTCCTTGCACCGATTGACACGAGCCTCTTTTGAGCTTGGGTCAAATTATGCGGAATCCATCGGAAACTTCTTTTTCACACCCAAATGTTCATGCAAAATCGAATGTGTAAGGATGCCTCTATCTCACGATAAGTCACATGCCGACCCTCTTGAATCATGTTGCGCACAGCAAACAGTCTTTTCTGATGGTGCTTCATTACTAAAAGTTGAACGAAGCAATTCGAGGCATTGTTGTTGTATTAGGCCTTTACTAAAATCGTAACACTTCATCTAACGAAAATCGATCGCCAACAAACCCGAGTTGGACTCGAATTGTAACTCCAAGAGAATAATGAAATATTCGACTCGAAGTTATCTTTAGTGTTTGATCAAAGTATTTATAAAAAATCTCATCTACTAAAGCCCAGCAATGCGCCAGACATATAACACTGTAGATATACATTTTCTTCGATTAGTATAGAGTAATCGTCGCGTTAGACCGGCGTTATATTGACGTTAACGGGCTGCGTTAGACATCGATTTTCAATTAAGCGGGTAAAAGGTTTCGTACCGAAGGAAACGTCGGTACCTACATTACATACATACAGACGTATACAAGCTAAGCTCGTTTAGGCTATACACATACGTATGCACACCATTTCGAATACACTCACACAGACGCGGGTTACGACGGCAGACATCGCAGCAGGCGAAAAATATCTAGACGTTTACAGCGCGTGGCGGTTTGCCATTACCCGTCGAATCCAATCAATCATAATCATCCGACTTGTTAATATTGATACCCTGAACTCGGATACTTAATGCATGTAGCCTGTATGCAGCAACGTTAAACTTGGGTACGTCAGGGTGTATATACACAGATTTAGATCGAAGACGTAAGCAGTAAACTGAGAGATAAGCAAGTGTTTGGCTTTGGGAATTTACTGGAGACTCTTCGTTAAAAGACTTCTAGAAAATTCACACCTTGACAGATTCCCCCTTACATACGTGAATTGCTATTGAAAAGAACCTCTGGAAACCATTCCTATTTCGCTACACTGTTTGTAGCATTACTTTTTATCTATACATGTTTTTAAATCACATATTCTGTTAATTTTTTATTTATATTTTATACGTCTTCTTATATATTCTTTAACAAATGCGCTTATGTATATAGTAGTATGAAGAATCTATAGCCATTCCTCTATTTTATATAATTACGTTTTTCATATCGAATTTTATTAAATAATCAGTCACAAGTTTTTATTATAATTTACCTCTTAATAACATTTTTTGGGAAGAAACACACAAAAATCAACCGCAATACTATTTACACGGAATCTAATAATCAAAATCCATAAGGTCATCCGTAACATCACAAACGATCACCGATAGGCCAACCATAGAAATATCGAAGTCGTTAGATTGGCATTTCTGTAACAACGGAATATTAGTAAACAAAGGGATATAGTAGAAATTTTTAACAGAAGATAAGTTTTGGATAAAATTATTTTGAAAATAAGTTTAAGACAAATGTCTAAAGAATTTTAATAAACAAAAACAATTAAAAGAAATGTAAAACAATTTAGAAGCAAAAAAAAGAGAAAGTAACAATGAATAACAGTCGAAGCAGAATTGAAGAAAATCTACTAGCATCAGTGAATTCATCAAAAAGGACCTTAAACGTTATCTATAAAGAAAAAAAGAGGATTTTAACGAAGAGTTTTAAAAATACACACATACCTCACACACAGGGGCTTATTGACAATAGAACGAACTTGAGATTATTCTCAATTTTATATTTCATTGTAACATCTCAATATACAGTGCGCTCCTAAAGTGCCTAAAGATGATAATTGTTGCCTGATTTACATAGCACTAAAATTGACCCAGCAATTTTGCATGGCTCGTAAAAGTAACAACACAAAAAAACTACCTCATTGTATACATATAATCATTTTCTTTGACATGCCATAAGGTTGTTTCTTGTAATATAAGCGTTAGCACTAACCGAACGCACAAGGCAAACCTGAGTATATGTCGTGGCAAGTAGATTCAACAGATTGGATTTTGTCAGTTTTATAACAACAAGTTGTCAAATATCCAAACGCGTATTTTTTAAAACGTTACAGTTTTACTACAAATAAAGGTCATTATTTATTTATTCACAATATCCCAACATTATCGAGTTTTTCCTTGAATATTTTTTTTGTTTAAACTGGACAACCATTATGTTTGACTAGAGAAGAAGTTCTGTAGCAGCAACCAATACAGTGTTTGGGATAATAGTCATTGGTGTTTCACTTAACCAGATCGATCTAGCCAGTCAACTATAAGCATAGTTTAATGGAAACAGCGTTAAATTTGTCACGCAAACATATATTTAAGGGTTAATAACGAAACTACTTACTTCCATCGATTTTTTTTGTTACTTTATACAGAGTGCATGCATCAAATCAACACAAATAGTTCAACCATTACATTTTGTTAAAGGAATAAACACATTTGTTTCGCGATGTATAAACGAGACGACTTATTAATGTTATAAAAATTTTATTGAATTAACTTCTCCCATATGAGTGTTCCATTCATGGAAACACAAGTTGTATCAATTTTTCCAATATCCTTTATTCCTTTTACACTGTTTTACTATAGCAAATTCAGAAGGTTCACGAAAGGATTAAACATTTTGGTATCCTAGCTATATGTTGGGCAAGTAGTTTCTGGTAATATTAACCAGAATTTCTACTAAATTTTATTGATACGTAAGTTTCTTTCGCCAGAAATAAATGCGTTGCGCGCCCTATTTAAAATACAGTATGACATTTAGAGCTTGAATAAATATAAAAAAACACTCTGTACATACACACTTCGAAGAGAAATTACAGTGTTTGTTTTCTAAGAAATCAATCGTAAATCTGAAACAGACATCCCGTGCATCACCAAAGAGATATACGATCAATTACTGGATACCAAAGCGGTTGGCTTTCCAAAAATAGCAGGCGGTTACTAATCCCAAATGTACACGTCATTCATTAACGTATTAATTGCCTACCGGGCGAACCAACTCTGAATTTACCGGAGCAAATCTAAGTTTATACTTAGATTAATTTATATTAAACGTAAAATCGTTTGGCGGTCTTCCAAGAACTTTGATGATCTGTACCTACGCGGTACTCACTAATACGTACATGAAAGAACAGCTTTAAAGCGCTTATTATATTGTTACAGCTTTAATACGACAGGAAACGAATGAATAATATCTTAAACCATTTGCCAAATGTTTCAAATCAAAACTTACGTCATATTCCGTTTGAACCAATTTGTAAGCAATTTATTTTACTACCTCCTTTCTTAGGCTTTCTAAACTACAACGTCGAATAGGCCATTTCTAACGAGACCGTCGCCATCGAAGCATATTTTATGTTATGATGTCTGCATACAGAGCACTCCACCAATCAATGACGAAAGTAGGTTGATCCACTGCAACGAAATGACTATGTTGTAAATTTAATGTTTCAATCTTTTCTCTGCTATTTTTCCCGGCTGCGCTGCGGAATAACAAAAATCTATAACGATGGTAGGTACTTCCAGGAGATGTTAAAGTTTATTTTTTCCGAATTAGTTGGCAATCGTCCTGAGATTCGCAGGTGAGTTCTATTTTTCAATGGGATCGAATTTGGAACGCGATTGAATTGAAAGTAAGATCCACTTTGACTACTTATTGAGAATTATGAGTAAGCCTGTTATACCGAGTGTCCCAGATTCAATGTTACAAGGGATATCTTCCTTATTTGTAGAGAAATCAGATGTCGTCGAAAATGGTTTGCGGAATCTTAAAAGATATACTTTTTTAAAACTACTCCTAGTAAATTATCTTCTAGGAATCCTCCTCCCAACCATCTTTTTTAAATTGCACTCCTCATCTTTTTGACTTTATGACTGAAGTACGAAGAGGTTGGAATACAATAGTATAAACGAAAATTGCATTGTTGGCTTGCCAATACTATCTGGATCTGATCCTAAGGCAAGAAATATTTAGTTCGTGCATTTAGGTAGGTTTTGATAGTGAAACCGTCTGTACAGATACGTAAATAATGGTTTACTGGCAAACTCGCTAATTTTCTGATATTAATTTTAAAATAATGCAATGCAATACTACAAAAACCCTAAATTTTGGAGGTAATGGTTTGCCCAATGTGCGATCGTACAGGCGCATGATACAATGACGCAATTCTATCAATTTGTTGTAATGTAATAATCTGTCTAGCTTGATGGAAATTATTATTTGTTCGCCTAGCTCGTTGCCAATTGCTGATAGCGATGGGGTTGGGACAGGCAAAACGTTGTTTGTTCGCTGCCCATTTAGATGATGATTGAATGCATACCCGTTTATACGTACCTACCAACGCAGCCGCATGATATTTGTTGACCATTCGGATTACTCCAATAAATATTTGATATTCGACTCGGATTAAATACAGATATGTAATATGTATAATAAATGAGGGCTATATTTTAATCACGGTAATGATCATAGCGAAATACAAGGTCTTATAAATCATGGAGATTCTCTCCTAACAAATGTTGGTATTCAATCTTCAATTAAGAGAACCATATTGAAAATTCAAGCAATAGCAATTCTTTCAACTCGTAAAATCCCGAGGATAACTATTATGCGTTAGATATTCAAAAAAAATAGAAACGATATCCTAAATTAATCTTGAGCAAATAGAAAACCACTTTACGAAGAAGCCGTAAGCACATTCACACTTCTGACAAATACCCCAATCTCAAGATGATTCACAAGCGACACGCTCTCGAAGTACCATACGCTCTGCTATTACCACAGAAAGTATCCTAATGTACACATCCGGCTCAAAATTCGTCCCATTTTTTTCCGCTGTCTCGTGAAGAAGAGCAACGACGTGAACCGTTGTAATACATTCCCTTCTCGAAGTGGCAAAACGGCGATGAAACTGAGGCATCCCCATTCACCACAAGCAGGCAACCAGTACATTATCCACCTGTGCGCGATGGAGAGGGCGAAACACCTCGACTAATGCCGAATAATTTATGGCGAGGTGTTAAAAGTGCTCGTCCGTGTCGCATAGTACGTTATTCGGCGTAAATTTTCCTCAAGTGCCGCGTTGCCACCTCCTTTATACTTGCATATGTACGTCCTCTTCTAACAAACAAGCTAGCGGAGATCAGACGATCCTGTAGATGAGAAGGTATACGAACAAACGTGTGCGCGTGTATTATTGGATTACCATGTCAGTGGTGATGATGAAGAGGGCCTTATTGTGACCTTACTTCTATCCCAGACTTTCCTTCTCTTTTATACACTCTGCCAGTTATGCCACTATATTACTAATAATACAATAGCCGGGGAAAAAACGGATGAATATGGTAGTAAGAGCTCTTTAGAGAAATGAAGACTGCTCATTCTAATTCTCCAATTTTGTGTTTCTAAAGGCGCTAGCTTCTGTTATTTGAAAATTAGTATGAGGGAAAGATGACGCGTTTAAGTTAGAAAAATGTTTATGTGCCCCTAATGGACATTTCTAACAAAGTTTTCAGAATTTTAAAATCTGCATTCATTCCCGGGATATCGCGCTGTCCCGTTCCTTGCTGAACACACTGTACACAAGGTATTTAAAATGATGTGGTAAGTGCATTGAGAAAATGCTGTACTCGATGTCTATTATATTATCGCAAAATTTATTAAATTATAAAATTTGCACACTAGACGTAATTCTTTCATCTCTCAACAAAAAAAAAAAATGCTGAAGCTGGATAGTTTTCATTAGAAATCGCTGTATATTTGTATATCTACAGTCTATTTTGAAATTCGATAAATTATTGTGATTACGGGATTGGATGGAGTGCCGCCTCCCGATTAAAATGATTGATTTTGACATTATGGTAGCCAAAGTTAAGCTCCCACCCTCCCACCCATCACAATCTCTTCGAAACGGAATAATTTCCTATTGGGAAAATATCTACCGACCGTTTTATTATTGATCGCCGTCGATATCAATAAAATATCTACTCTTTCTCTTCTCTACTGTTCCGGACGAACAGAAATGGAGGAGAGGGAATAATAATAATAAAAAACAAGAATACTAGGATCAAAATATACTCTCCTAATCTGCTTTTTTCCTCGTTTTTCTCATATTCAGCGAACTTCCACCTATATTACGCTAGCGGACTGACTACCGCACTGAATTATATCCACGGATATAGACAAAGATAAATGAAATTGAAGTAATAATTCTTGGAAAGCAATCAAAGATAGCTTCGCCGCATCCCGCTCGGATTTTCTGATGAAAATATGGTCCGAAGTCGTCGCGTCGAGTCAGCCGATTTCACCAATTTAGCGGCCGCTTCGGTTGTCGTACTTTAGGACAGCGGAAAAATCGCCTTTAATAAAGTTATGTAATAAGAGAAGTTAGCCGCGTATATCATCGATGGGAGTCGCGGAGAATCCCTTCCAATCCGCTCATTTTTTTCGGAAAAGTTTTTGATAACGAACGATTAGAAATTCGAATTATATCCGATGAAAAAGAAAACAACTGAACGTTATTTGCGATTCCATTTATCCGTTCGAATGTATTTAATTAGTTTGTTTTGCAGTGTAAAGTTTTCCAATTAGATAAAGTAATTTTTAATACATCAATCAACCGTTTTATTTTTGTATTTCCAACAGAACTAAAAAAGTTCATGTTACCATTTAGAATCATGGAATCTGCATTTACTTTAATATAAAATGATCTGTTTCTTGGTTTCTCTTTTCTCCGGGTGATTGGAAATAGCAGCTTAGATGTCAATCGCAGTGTTATATTTGTTGGATTAAGGAATGATGGCGCCCTGCTTTCCTGTCACTTGTCACCGTTCTGCATTTCGGTTCTTTGTTTTTAATTTTCTGGTTCCTCATTATTCCTCGGATGCCCGATCCTGTATTCGATCTTATTTCTGCTCTTCCTCAAACTCGTGATCTTGTTCATCTTCTTTCGGTTGTCTTCATTTTGTATATAATGAGATTATTTTATAGCTCGGCTGATGGTATCTTCGATTTCACTGAACAATCATCAACAATTCCTGAGTAAACTCGAACTAGGTCGGTTTCGTTCGGTTGGTCTCCAAAAAACAGGTTTTGGGGAAACTTTTTTCGCATTACTTTAATAATTATTCTAACGAGAAAAAAATTAAATAAATAAATTGAACCACAGTGCTACTGCGTATGTGGAATATGTAAAAAACCACTGTACTACTTGACCTGTTAGCAAACGATATTCGCTTTATAGTATACAAGATGTCTCACGAGGAACTGCATCGGTCGATATATGAAAGAGTATACAATGAAAAATTCTGAATACTTGGTAATCTCTTAAAGCCTGAAACAGCCTGCATAGGCCAAGTGAAAAATGTTACTTGGTTTTTGTCAAAATTTATTAGCCAGTGCACCCTAATATTTCAACAGTGGCTGCTGGTGGTGACGTAAATGGGTGGTCAAGAAGAACAGATGCAACGGAAATGCACGAGGAAATTGAAACCTTATCCTTGACCTCCCATTTACGTCATCACCACGCTAATCTATTATCACGCCGAGACTGCTGCTAAATTGAAATTCCCAGACCGTGCTTTTCCTTGTTAGCCTATGAAAGTAAAAGCAGTAACTTTTATCTGAAACATATTTTTATATAAAATACATTTTAGGATATATGTACAACTCCCTCAACTTGAACGCCCCACCCTATTTGTATTCCAAGAAACAGCTACACAGATTACACTTTAATTCCGTTAAAATGGATACCACCCGTGACCACGCGTGTAAATTGGTTTACGACACTCGTAGTTTAGCTAGGTTAAACTCCTATTTATACACTTTAGGAATTACAAACAACACTTTGCATACATACGCAGAAACACAAACATACGCACTTGAGTTTATCGTAATAATATTCATGTCGGTTTTCCAATTGTTTCGCATCTACACCTGCTTCGTATTACACACATGTATACCTATATGTACACATAATCTACCTAGATATAGCCGGTATGTTTCCAAAACTGTGAGAGGAGCATCTAAATTTCATCTTCTAATTCCTCTACGAGTTTAACACACAAAGTTCTGCCACTCGGTAATCTAAATACGCCACTTATAACGACCACCTAAACGCAAACAACCCAAAAACTTATTTTATACCCACCTTGTGTTACATACACATAATATACCTAAAGCTTCTTCCCCTACTAAAATACCAACGCGCAGATAACGAGATTTACGTGTTAATCCATCTTAATCTGGAAACAGCTGGTAGTCCTGTATGCTCTATATACACCCTACATACGTATATAGCAATATGTGAGTCCCTTCTACTTAAACGCTACTGAACGTCCATCTACGTAACGCGCAGAGTTCGTACCTGGCCGCTAGGGGTCGCGATCCGGGAATCCGGGCTTCCGGACAGCCGTGCTCGACCGGAAGATTATGCAAAATGAAGCGAGAACCGTCGTCGGTGAA
Source organism: Dynastes maya (assembly GCA_029619315.2). NCBI lineage: Eukaryota > Metazoa > Arthropoda > Insecta > Coleoptera > Scarabaeidae > Dynastes > Dynastes maya. The sequence continues at coordinate 52,368,103 of JAROYE020000006.1, forward strand.
AATTAAAAGACCGGACGGCCAGGGCGAGTTTATGAGACATGTTGTTGCCCCTTTTCCATCGACGGACAGGGCGGAATACAATATATTGTTGTGTAGAAAGAAAATGACTTCGGATATTACAACGAAATTATGTTATCGAGTTTTGGAAACACGTAGAAATATGTCCTTACTAGAAATTTTACATTTTCAACAATATCACAATTTAGACCAGTGTATCATAACCTTGTGTTGTTACCCCTTTTGCTTACCTAGAAACGACAACATTTTAAAACTATCTAAATACAAACTGATTTAAGAATATTAATAAACAATTGATTAACCCTGCATTTAATGAATTTAGTTCTTAGAAATAGCCTGGCTAGTATCAATTTTTCACAGATGGTTCATTATCTTCCTCTCCTCGGAGAGTTTCATTTGGTATCCTTTCCCCGTCAGTTGACATTCCTTTTATTAAAAATAAATAAGAATAACTTTCACTCTTAAAATTAAGATTTGACAGATTGACATTGTTAGGACTACGTTGCTTAGCAACGAGCTTTTTGGATGAACCTGACCTGACGGGAGAAAATGTTGTGCTTTTTCCTATTCAACTGTAAAACAAAGATTAAACTATCTGATTCTGTATAGACAAAAAAAATCCAATTCTTACTGAAAACACTTTGTTTTCTTGTCAATAATTCAATGTCAAATTTAAATAAAAAAAGCCGACAATAAATATGCGTCAAAGGTATCCTATCATTCGATTACCCCCCAAAAAGCGGAATCCAATTTTCCTCTCACAGTCGCATCCCCAAAACCTTTCTGAAAGAGATATATGGCCGCTCCATCGTTTCCATTGTTTCGCGTTTTTTCTAAACACAACGCCATCTAACGTTCGTTTCCGCTAATTCGTTCCGGAACGTTAAATATTTGCGTCCGAAACTGGAGACATCCGTCTTCGGCCAATCATGAATTTACGACGCCCTCGAAAACCGTCACCGGACGAAATAATTTGCCCGAGAAAAATTTATGGTCGCCGGGCCAAGATTGACTGTTGAAGCTCCCGGGGACCGTTCAGTGTTTTTCGACGACCCGATCCGGATCGGGGTGGTAGTAGGCGGCGACGAAATGACGGGGAATCTCCGAGCGGACGATCCGACGTGTCACAAATCACGCGAGAAATCGACAAGAGAAAGAGATATGTGCGGATGCGTGTGATAGAGGTGTTTAGGATTGTCGTAAAGCGGTAGATTTTATTTATTGGGTTAGGTAGATTTACGAGTGACGAAGGAATGAGTTAAGAAAGGTAGTTAGGTTTCAATAGGGCTGGTTCCTATCCCTTGTTAAATGTTTTTTTTTTCAAATGCAGATTGTTTGGTTACTAAGAAGGGGTTGTGGATTAATAATATATGGTCAAACATGAAACTTATTCATTGCAACAAAAAGGGAATTTTTAAAGAAATGTGACTTAACTCCTTAATCCGTTCGCCCCTTCAATTGTTCTTAGTATGATGTAGATGTAAATATTATAATCGGAAACAACCAACTTATCTTTACTCCTGAAGTTACGTTCCTGGGTTGGATTCTAGATTCTGGATTGTCATAGAAAAACCACGTCACGGTACAAGTAAGCTTTGTTTCCCAAGTCTAAGGACAATAGCTAAAAATGGTGTCGAGGCAGTCTTCAGTAATCATACTGTGCGGAAGTGTTCTCCAAAGTGAAATACGATCTCATCTTTTGAATAGACAGAATTTTGAAGCTACAAAATAGGTGCGTAAGATCAATATTTAGACTTACACTTAATTATAGACACTCTTATGTAGATGTGTTTGGGAATTACGGAATATTTACATTGCCCTCCTCGTGCATCTTAGAATATGCCGTGTTTGTCAAAATGAACTTCAAAAACTTTATGTTTTGTCAATAAATTGTGTATTACTTTACTAGATTCAGCGGGAAGAGAACAACCCTCGTATAAAGGACTTTTTGGAAAATGTAATAACATATGTTTGATAGTCTGCTGAAAGAAAAGAATATATCATTATTATTATTATTAAAACCGTTATTTCCGTAATGGTTAAAAACTGAACAAATTGGTTTAGTTTTTTGATCTTCTGCCTTCCACTTTTTTTAAAACATCCTATATATTTGGTAAACTATACAAAAGCGTAATAAAATAAAATACCTATGCTTGTAGTATAATATTTCATATAATATAATATTTAATTTTTATTATTTTAACAATTATTTACTTATTGTATTTTGTTAATCATTTTATGAATGTTACAACGTCTCATCTCCCAAAATTTTGAAACGCCAGAGCTTTCATTGCATCAAAAATAATCTTAACTAGTCTCTGGAGAAATCATAATATGTAGTTATTCCAAAATCAAACTACAAACCATACACCTATGTATAAGTATCCTCTCGTATACATGTGAATGTAAATATAATGTGCATTATACATCAAACCGTCGATGATGTGGAAGTATGGATTTTTCTTTTCCAATTATTAATGTTATTTCGGCGTGCTACGTATGTATGTTTAATAGAGGGAGAGACCATACCGTTCTGGTGGCGTATTGATAAAACAACTCAAAAATGAAAACGTAGGCAGTGTAGGTACGCCCAATCTATATAGTTTCTATATTAAGACTAGACATGTATATAGGCCTCTATTCCCCAAGTTCACGTTTAATGGTTTGGCGGTGGAGATTGAAGACGGTCGATTTGAGCTTGACACGAAATGTCGAAAGGTCTCAAGGTTGTGTTTAGATTTTAGTTTAGTTTTAGCGTTTTGTTAAATCCTATAATAATATGCATTAATGATCTTTCTGACAAAGTACGCTTGTTTAGTATATATAAACGCTAAAACATCAATTGTTAGTTTGTTTTCTGTGATCCGTTTGATTCGTTCCATTTCAAAATGCAACCCTTTTATTTTAAGAAATTGTTCTCATTGACATTTTTACCTTAAAATAATCAACCTTAACACATAATAACTTTTGTTTGAAAAAAAATTGCGGCTAATCTTCACAATCATTTCAATTACCTCCTCCTTTCTTCGAACTTCGTTGGTATACACGTCTTCAAGAATCGTCCTCAAATTAGACCCAGAAAATCGAGTAAACGGTGTCTCCATCTATTCGCCAAGATTTCCACGAAAACCGTCCTTTCAATTGAATACGCCCGTTTGTTCCAAATAACATCGACTCAGTTGTATTGGCGGTTAGAAAACGGGGAGCAAATAGCGGCCGATCCTGCAGACCATAGTCGCACGTGAGCATTTCGCGCACGGCGGTAGTGAATAGTCAATTTCATACCCAATTACCCCCTCGCCGTTTTCGAGGACGCGAAGAGATAATCAGCGCGCCGAATTCAATGCGTTTTTAATGAGGAGGAACAGGAGCAGAGATAGAGGCTGATAGAGGAAGGAGGAAGGAGAGAACACCGCTGTTATTAATTGAAAGCGGACGCTCGGGGATGCTGCTCCTGGTGTTGCCGGACCCGCTAATGTAACGCCCGAATTCCGCTTGATGGAGGATGGCGAGTGCGTGCCGTATAATCAAACCGTTATTTGTAATGATGGCCGTATTTTAGAGCTCTAATTGCCCGCAGAAATAATTATTAGATACGTTATACGAATATACAGAGTGTATCTGAACGTTTACTTTCCAGGCAAAGATTGATATTGTTAATGTTAAATTTAAATGTTCAATCTTGCGTTTAACCGTTAGTTACACGCAATTTTCTTAAGTGCAGTGAAATTCCTTTCATCTTGGTTTTGGTAATAATGATAATAACAATATACAAGACCGTCTCGGTGGTTGAACGGTTAGCATACTTGCCTTTCATTCTGAACGACACGGGTTCAAATCCGGCCGCGACGGTTGGTTTTTAATTACTTCGCGTCAATATGATGTTCAGCGTTTTAAAAATCCCTACCGGAGGTTGGAACACCACTAGATTCGGCAAAATTCTAGTAGAGTTTAGCTAATGATCACAGTAATCGACGCCTGGATGTGCGACGTGGGTTCCATAACCTAACGCTTCGCCCAATAATACAACAACAGCAACAACAATATAAAAATTACCAACTGTCATTTTTCCATCGCAAAATTAAATTTGAAATCGCCGCGTTTGCGACAAATCGCAGAATCTGCCAACACTGGTTATAACTTGGAGCAAAAGTACGTGACCACGCAACCGCATAACGTCAGTGTTCAGCAGAATTAAATTAGGCAAAACGGTCAAAAATAAATAATACTCAAATCGCAGTTTGATCAAGTTTTCGCAGACTTTCTTTCCGCCTCAATATGATAACACTAAAAACATTTACAACTTGTATGAAACAACTACAAAGGCATAAACATCAACTACGTAAAGAGTCGTCCTCTGCTCTTTTTGAATAAGACGGCGAACTTTTAAAAATATTACATGAACTAGAGTTTTTTGAATGTGCTTTTACTTAATTTAAATCAATTATTTACCTTTGTAATGTTTTTGAAATGCCGACGACATCTCTTTACGTAAGTAATGTTAATGTCTTTATGAGTTTTGTAATTGTTTCAAGCAAGTTGTAAACGGTTTTAGTGTTATCGTGATGAAGCATAAATAGAATCTGCGAAAGCTTTATCAAATGATAGTATGAATATTATTAATTTTTGACCGTTTTGCCAAATTAATTCTGCTGAAGTAAGTACTAAATTAACATACTATTATTTATCTCTCAGGTACCCTAATTAATTTAAAAAATGCCTCTTTTGTTATCGCAATGGCAACGGAGAATAAGATATGCTTTTTGAAACACTATTCATCTAACATCTTTTACCTAACGATTTACTATTATGAAAGTATTTCTTAAAGAAAATTAGATTAACAGAGATATGGTGGTGACAAATAGAAATGGAAAAATAAAAACAATCGAATTACAAAAATATGTCAACCGTTCTCTCTACATACCCCATGATAGCTAATTATTTATACCCTTTTCATGGACGTCTTTAAATTACAGAGACAGATCTACATAAAATAGAGAATCGGAACGATATTAACATAAATAAATTATTCATTTTACCCGACGCCACGGTTTGTTCGGTAGCTAACAGCGAATTCTTCGGAGTTCCATCCCGGAGTTATGCTACATCCTCCAACTACAAACCGAACAGATCCCCATTTGATTTAATTAAATCCGCGTATTTACCCTTCCTATGCGCACTAAACAAACTTGGAAATGTTCAAAAATGTACTTAGCCTAGCAAAAAGTATACAACAATTCTCATTGAAATTCAGTATGTATTTGTAATTCGCAAAAAAAACACTGGCTGTACCATTTCATTTTGATATTCCGAACATCCGCTAAAGTACATCTTTACATAGAATATTTTTGTAAAAAAAAGATCCCATCGAAATCCACAAGAAGTACCTATAACGTATAATACGTATATTAAAATGATGCCAGTGAAGAACCAATATCGAGATCTTTCAAAATCAATGAAGGTGTCGAGGGGAGGACTATATCGTATAAGTAAATTACGTTTCATACGCACACAGAATTTGTAAATACATCTCCTCCTCCACAACCCTAGATGCCACGCTATATTATAGATTATACAGGGGTATTGGGAAATAGGTAATGATAATAGGCAACGATTAACTGTAACGTTCGACTAAGAATTAATGGTAAATATGTCCGCATTGTGTCGTACCGTGTCTATGCCTGTATCAATATAGAATTTAGAATTGATCACAATCTCTTACGGAGTTCTTCATACTGGGTACCTATATAATTTATATCCAAAAAATATTTTATTGTATTTCGTAACACATGTCAAATATTAGCGCTGCGTAAACAGCCGTAGAATAATTTGGAGTTGGATTTACCTTTGATGTTTATTCTTTCTAGAACCGTTTCGACAGTTTTGGCGTATATATAATCCCGAGTGAAACTTACCATCGCGGATAGCGTTACGGAAAGATCTACCAAGTATACGTAAATATATCGAAAATGGAATCAAAGCAGAATTAAAAGATAAACAGCTGTGGCTATGCCTTGATGAGACGACAGATTGTAAAAAAATTCTATTTTGAATATTATAGTACGAGTACTAGATCCTGTTAAACCGAAATTTGCAATCTTATTAGCTTGCAAAAGACTAAAAAAATGTACTGGCGAAGCAGTTACGGGCATAGTGCTCGATACGTCAAGTGTGAACTAGTCAACTGTTGATGTTTATGAGCGATGAAACAGCGACAATGCGTGGTGTAGGCTGTTGTCTTAAAGAAAAGTGTGAGGGACTTTTATACCACTCTGCATTAACTGTTTTCCTATTCTCTAGAAGAACAGAGCAAATGTAACCAGTACGGCTGAAGAAAGAGGCAATCATTTGTTTAGCACAACTTCGTGATTGTTTTATTTTTGTGGGTCGCATTTCATTTTGAAACATCCATTGGGTAGATTGCTGCTTTGTTAATGCATCATAGCAATAGATCCATATTTCATCACCTGTAACGATATTATAAACGGCCTTAGACGTACCTTCATGATAACGTTCAAGGTTTTCCAGGCACCAGTCGACCCTTGCTTTTTTTTGATCAGCTGTTAAACAATGTAGTATCCGACGACAACACACTTTTTTCACATTTAAATGTGTGTGAAGAATTGTCTGAATTGCAGTCATTCCAATGCCAAGAATTGCCCGAATTTCACTGTAGGTCACCCGACGATCTTCCTCAATCATGCTACGAACGGCATCAATGTTACTTGAAGTTGTTGCCGAAACAGGACAACCTTCACGATTTTCATCCTCAAGAGATGATCTTCTCCGTTGGAATTCTTTGGACCAGTTAAACACGGTCATCCGACTTGGGGCTTCTCCAGGAAATGCATTTTGCAAACGAGCGCACGATTCATTAAAGGTTAAACTTGACGAAAATCATTGCACGAAAATGTTCTCGGATCACTTCCATTTCACACTGACCGTTTAACTTTTCAAAAAATTCTATAAGCTTTTTGAAAAAAGATATCGAATAAACTGCGACTTATTCACAAACACTTGCTACATTAAACTAACCTCAAATTTTTTGGCAATTACTGTTAGTGTTGCCATATTCACAAATATACAGTGTGCTCCTCGTATAACAAAGAAACGATCTCATGGAGAAATAAATTGATACAAAAAAAATCACACTGTATGCATTTACAATTTATATCATTACAATACATAACTAATTCAGTATGTAGCCGTTAAAGCATGGACATATACGTAGGTGTGTTAAACGTACCAGCGCCATCTACACAGGATAGATTGCGCACGTGAGCTTATAAATATTTGATTATAGCGTTCGATGTTGTTCCCCACGTCGCTATTACATCGTTGTTTGGCGATGTGGTATTCCTTGGCGCTGGAGGCGATAAATTCGGTGAATTATGGTTTATCGCGACGCGATGTCACGATAGAACTAGGTAGCAGACTATGAGGACGTAAATACGTGTGTGTTAGTATGGTATTGTTTATGCGAAAAACGAAGATGAAAATGTATGGCGTGGTGGTGGTAGTGAGATGTAATAAACGTTCTTCGGGCTGTCATCTAAATTTTACACTCTCGCTCGCACATAATGCTTGCAGTAAATCAAAAGATGAAAGCGCAATAAACGTAAATTTCGTTCGTTTGGAGGTGTTGCTTATTACATATTACTTGCAGTAAATATGAGTTCATATATTGCCTTTAATCTTCCATCAATGAAAGTGGCCAAATTAAAGCTGAAAAAAATGTTTATTTAAATTTTATAATTTCTTCTCTTGTTTCATTGAATGCATGTGTAATATGCATGAATATATGCACATAACAATAACTAAGGTTCGACAAACGAGTGCAACATCAGAGGCATATCGCGCAAAAGTAGGCACGTGAGATGCGGTATTATTAAAAAATAATATATTCTTACCTTTTATTGACGTCCTGATGCCCACTGCGACAAAATACTACTGCCCCGGTGGACATCAGGACGTCAATAAAAGGTAACAATATATTATTTTTTAATAATACTGCATCTCACGTGCCTACTTTTGCGCGATACGCCTCCGACGTTGCACTTGTTTATCGAACCTTAACAATAACCTTTAAATTCGCCTTTGCGTCGTATAAATTTTTAAATGATATATCTGCATCGTATTAATATTTATTGTAAAATCGATTTTGTTCTGTTCGAAAAACAACAAAAAAGAACGAATGAAATTGAATAAGATAACATTTTAAAAAGTCAATGTGAATAGAGCAATCGCCGTCCCATAAATAAATCGGCTCCCGTCCGTACGCGATACCAATATCGCGTAATACAAAGGAGCCACCAGGAAAACTTCTACAGTTCTTCCATCCGCTATCTCGTTCTTTTTCCTTCTTTTCCCATCTTCAAGCGGCGCTTTCCGAAATTGATACTTTTTTAAGAGTTGAAATAAGGCATCGAACACGCGCGATCGTAGCGCCCTCTCTGCATATAGCTTGTAGAAACGGCGTCGGGTGAATTATCGCTTTAATATAGTTTATATAAATATGGAAAAGTTAAGCGTATACTTGCCGCATGCGAAAAGCGACCACGGCTGGCTAGAAGTAGATGAGAGAAAGATGAGAAGCTTTCAGAATTTATTGGAGGGGGTAACACCAGTTGCAATATTTAGCGTTCGTCGCTCTTGTAAATTTCGATAGTGGATGTCTTTTGGAAAAGTTTATATTAAACATTTTTATTTCAAAGCTGTGGGAATAAGATGCAGTATAACTGAAAATAAGCTGCTTCTCCGTAGTTGGTTAATATATCGCAGTGAACCTTTGAAGAAATGCAATATTCGACAGCGCTTTTCTTTATTCTTTATTTTGTAACGAACATTTTTCCTAAAATCGTTAAATCTAAATATAAGGACTGTAAGATTATCAAATAATATTGTTTACTTAAAACACGAAAAATTCTGTTTGCCGTTTCAATTCAACAGAGCAAGAGAATAATTGATGAAGAATTGAAGAAAAAGCAGATCCCTTCGATAATTACAGATCAGAAAGTTAAACAGCACGTTGAACCGGCAAAAAGGCGTCCAAAGTGACGTGAAACCTTAATTAAACTGAATTGAAAGAAACATCACCGCCAACGAAGTAAAAAAAAAAGAAAGGAAAAAAACTTCAATATAGTGTGCGCATCAGTTCGGTTTTCCGATTGAACGGAAACGTCTAGCAGTCGACGCCTTAATTTTTCCCATATGCTATACGGGGCGCTAGAATTCAATCACACATTCCGATAATTGCGAGCGCGCGGGAATAACAAAGTTAAACGCGACGAAATTGGGTCGTTCAGAAGAGTCGTCGACGTTTTCGGCCGGGCCGGAGGCCGGGGCCGCTCGCTCGCTTCGCGAAATCCGATTTGTTATGGTCAGCGGGCCCACTTTTGCCAGATGAAATCGCCAAATCGAATTTGGCCGCCGTAAATTGGACGAAAATGACATTTTCGCGCGCGGACCGCCCACATCGAAGGACGAGCGCATTTCAAGGCTGCTTTTCCACACCTAACCCTACTGATCGAAAGATTCCAAACAAAAACGTACGCATAGATTATTATTATTATTATTATGAACTACAACAATCATTTAAGTGTATTCGAAACAAGACAGCTGTATTTTTACTAACCAAAATTTTATTTGCTATTTCACTGTTAATCTCTTGTTTTATATTTCAAACGCTCATGTGCATATTATAACACAAACACAAGTACCAAGTTAAATTACTTACGAACCGTTTTGCTAGAATGTGTTTTTTACAAAACTGTGTGATGTTTAAAACCTGTTACATTTGACAATAATTAAGTGAAATGGAATACATTACTATTTTTGTTTCTGAGTTATATTTGTTGAGATTAGAAGAATGTTAATCAACAGAAAGGCTTCTCAGTTTTTAAATTCCGCTATTATAAGTAAACTAGCTGGACCCCCGAATTTTGAAAATTCGGGAGTTTGTTTAACGCAGTTGAAACCAACTCGGGCAATGGTACCCCCAATCCGGCAATTGCATCCCCACTCAAGCAATGGTACCCCCACTCCAGCAATTGCATCCCCACTCCAGCAATAGCACTCCCATCCCGGCAATATTACTTAAAAAATGCGGAGAAACTTAAATAACGTCTTCTATAATTATTATTCCAACTTCGCCATAGGCTATCCAACCCTGCAAAGCGAGAAAACACAAAAATTACATCAAAATACTTTCTTCCTATCGATTGCGTTACTTATTGAGCGACCCTCGTATATCACATGTTCATTTTCAACATGACACTTGTCAAGATGACGTTTCAGGATGACGTTTAATCAGCTATTCGAATTGAGCGTAATTAAAGGACGTTTTTCGATTAAATACGTATTAATGTAGTGAAGCTCGACAATTTCATTTAGATGCGCGAATAAAGTTTAGTAACATTATTCTTGTCGCGTGTAAAAGTTCGTCTTCCATATATCTTTCAATAGAGTACAGCATACAAACGTCTAAAGTGACGTTTCAGCGTTTGACATTTTACGAAATTGCGCGTATATACCGGGGTCAGACAAAAGTAGATAAGTACAAAAATTAGATGGCCTGTATTATTGAATCTACCGTGAATATTTTTGTGGTATACCGATAGGCTTTATCGAGAAAATCCTATTAGTTATGGTTTTGGCGTTATATTTTCCTCATCGATAAATTAGAAGAAATATTTTTATTGCATAAAAATGAGACTAATTTGTTTAGATGCATTTAGCGATTGCTTATTTTCATATCTTGTCTATCCAAATGGATTTACAAATAATAGAAATATCTCCATCTTTTTTTTTATTATAATCACCTAACGTAAATAACAAAATTTGATTTTTATACAATAAAAGAAATACAGTTTATGTTGTAAACTTTACCCTAGCTCGATATCAATTTAATCTGTTAAGTTGAGTAAAAGTAATCATTAGCAACTAAACTGAAATTATATCCTGAAAATAATGTACCGTGTGTATTCCTAAAATAAAGTACCATCTGTTCAGAAAGCCATCATTAACTATTCATGTTTATAAATATATAGAAATTTGTAAATCAATAGAGTCTACTCTACTATAATATTCTTCACGTTATTGATCTTCTAATCGATTGTAAAAGACCAATCGTTAATTTTTTCAATATTCTATGCCACCTCTATCTTTATATTTCTTACGACATTTTTTGAATTCAACGGTCTCGCATTCCACCAACTCAAGCAAACTGTCTAGATATGGCTCGAAGGGATACCAGCTGCAGTTTACCCACGCCAGCAATTTTTTTTAGTCTATACCCGTAGGAATATCGCCTGCAGTTCACTCACCCCAGCAAGTTTTCTAGGTCTGAGCTACAGTATACCCACCCCAGCAAATTTAGATGAAAACCCAAACCTCAAATAAGTAGTAAGGAACAGTTATCGAGTTCTATACGCATAGAGATACTGCAGTTTACCATCCCAGTTATATTTCATTTCATTCGGTTGTATGAACTATTTTCTGTAAGGGTTGTGGTAAACCACCCAAAGGACTTATTATTTTCTCTGAGATAGATTTTAGAAAAAAGGTCTAAAAATACCCAATTCGGTGCTGTTTGTCCTCTTAAACGCATTAAATCGATTCCTAAACCTTTTCCTTTTCGTAATAATGAAAATAATACCGGAAAAATAGAAAGAAAAAGGAAGAAAAAAAAACCGATGCCGTAGGTCGGCCGCGAACTCGAACGCTTATGCGATTCTGGCCCGTGTCCGAACGCCAAATCCACTCGGCTATTAGGTATACTGTTATAGTTGAGAATAATAACGGGTTACATGGTTAATTCACATTACGGTCACGACGCGCTTTTCAAACGCGCTCTATAATATAGAGAACTCGCACCTTTTTCCAATTTCATGATAATAAGAAAGTGCACTAAAAGGAAGACTTTTAATGCTTGAAAAACTGATATTAACATTTTACTTCCATCACAAAGTTCGAAAAGCAAATATGTCATTTCAAACGTAAGCTTTTCCGCCACCGGGCCGTGATAATTTGATCTTTTTTGGTTGGTATGTGCAGGTTTGAATTGTCACTTTTGACATTAGAAACTAATTTACGTAACGGTTTATAATATTTTGACATATAGTTGACAGTTCAACTCGATACAAAAATGTATGTTCATTTTACATATTGCAAATCAGTAAAGTACATCGATATATTGCATCAATATAATTATGGCAATTAGATGGAATCGCGATGGTGAAATCGGTATTATTTCTTCGATAAAAGTAAGGAACTTGAATCGCAAATTTTTGTGCAATGTCTTTTCACAAATTTAAACGCAATTGAAATGCGGGTTTCTACTGAGCAAGAGAGATTTATTTTAGAGGCCTATTTTCGAAGTGGCCAACGGAACGAAGTGAGTATCTGGAAATACTCTAGTATTTCGTGTAGAAGAATTTTCTGCTGGATTTCTTGATGAAGAAGTCAACTATGCAAACCTGGAATGTGATGTTCACAGAATTGTTGCACATCTTCATGGAACAGAAAGTAAGAGAAAAATCACGCGATAGCTGGTCGGTTTTAACAGAGGAGTTGATTGAAGGTGTTTGTACTCACATTCCATGAAGTTTTATATTGTTATATAGCACCGCGCGTAAAGCAGTGGAACAAAAATTACACTGTTAATACGTAGAGTTTCTGTTGTGCAAGAGCTATTACCGTTAGATTTGGAAATAAAAAAATAAAATATGTCGTAGCGGATTGCATACGATAGAAGAGCTAGAGAATTAAATTACCATTGTAATTGCAACCATCGATAAGAAACAACTAATTTGTGTTTTCGACAATATATAGAGAAGAATTAGAAAATGTATCGATATTGGTGGAAATTTGCGCATTTGCAACATCTTTTACTAAATACTTCATATTCTATACATTTCAATCTGTTTTACAATACGGCAATTTAAAAAATAAATGAAAAAAATGTCTTTTGTATTAATATATAAATTAAAGTTTTTATTGTAAACCTCGTGTTTATTTAAATATTATACTATCGTTGTAATATTTCATAGTATGAACATTGCGAATGTAGCATCCTAGTATAATACCTACTAAATAGCTGAAGCTTCGATATGTACAATGATCACGCGAAACCATAAGACTTCATGATTCGCCAATACAATTGTAGGGGGACACTTGTCAGGGTGCTCGTTGGTTATATTTTAATAAAACTAACTTCACAAAGTATATAAATAAATGTATTGCTTCACGCTACATCAAAACACCTCCATTTTGCTTTACGGTTGACATCACATCTGTGTACATCACTCTTTTACATTTTGTATCGCTGTGTTCCTTTTCACTGTGACTTACGTCACAGTATGTATCGCCAAATTTAAAGTCTCTAACACTAACTAATATAGTGCTAACTTAAGGTTATACCGTATACAATTATAAATATATACCTGGTTTTGCAACGATTAGATTTTTTATTTAAATATGCTATTTAATACTCTCCCTTAGGGGATGAGGGCTTGCTTAAGTATCGAACATAATTCTATACATACTTATGTGCTGTGTAAAACAGTGTTTGCAGATAGAGATAGTATCTATTACGCATGTCGTCATCAACATATCAAAATAATATAATAATATAGCGCCATTTAGTACTCGAATGTCAAATTTGATACGTTTAGAAATATCGGTAGGAATCTATTTCTTCTATTGGCAACACTCCGTTTAAATACCTTGTAAACATCAACTACATTTGTCAGAATAACATATGTCAAACGTCTTTCACATTTAACATCAAAACTGTCAGAAGTTAGGTGACGTTCAACGCCAATTATACTAAGGTCGGCAGATGATTTTTAAAATGTGTTGTTTTGAATATCTATAATTTTTTCATATTCATCGATTTCAAGATGATTATATTTTACAATCATTTCAAAGTATCTGCCTCTGTTCCCTATCCCGGCAAATATTTAATGGTATTGAATGTGAAATGTATAAAATCTAAATATAAATGTATAAAATTTGATTGTGTTCCATTTTATAACTTCATTTCGGATTATCAGAACGAATAATATTTAATACTAATAACATGTTGGAATGTAATTTGATGACTTCTATAAAAATGTTTCTATTCTAGTGAATTTCCGAACTTATTTAGTGAAGATATCTTTAAGGCTTGTTCAGTTTTATAGAAACAGAAGGAATCCTTTTCATCGGATAATAATTGTCAACAGTAGTAATGAATGCAACCAAATCAATGTTTTATCTGCTAATCAAAGTAATTTCGATAACAAACAATTTGGTTTGAAAGGTTACCGTATTATAATAGGTTCATATAGGGAAAAATCAAAAATTACATTATTACACTATATCTTATCGATTTAACGAACGAACAAACCTTAGGCTTATTTTCATCATGACACCTGCTATTATGTATGTTAAATGGCCTGTTCGGATTTTTAGAGGATATTTTCGAATAAATATATAATAATACAGTGGAGTTTTCGCATAAGTCAATTGCATTAAGATGAGTATTGCATTAAGATGAGTATTGCATTAAGATGAGCACTGCATTAAAATGAGCAAAGGTTATTAACATTATTCTTGTTGCGTGTAAATTCGTCCTCCCCGTCTTTCAAGTATGCCATACAAACGTCTAACGTGACAGAATAATATTTCAACATTTGTTAGATGTCATCTTCTACTGTCAAAGTTATTGACGTTTATTGACGTTTAATGCAATAGGGATTTTCTAAACCGGATACATTATGGTTGGCTAAACATAGCATTGTATCTTATCCAAACGTATTTTATTAAAAAGTGCCTACAACAGCCCCATCTATTTTCAATGTCAACTTAACATCTACTTATTAGCATAGTATAAATTGGTCTTAATTTAGTCGGAGCATTTAATTATAATTTGACAGTTGGATTTCATTTTAAATAAGCAACATCCAATCAAACACACTAAATAAAGCCTTTTGCATTTAAAAAACTGTTTAAACGCCTAAATTTAGTCAAATATATCATGAAAATAAGGAATTGACAATTATGAAATATAACCAAAATAGCGACATGATAGATAAAACGTACTAACCTGCATCGTTTAACGTTATTTCATCTTTCTCATACAGTACGCAGGCAGTTCAAATAAACCTATATTTTTTCTCATGCCACTCGTAAATGGTTATGTAAGCATATAAGATTTCGTATGATTGTTGGCAAACGAAAACAGCTTTGCGATAATAAATTAAAGTGCCATTCGAAAAGTAAAAGCATTAAAAAAATACAAATTTAGAAGGACGAAAATTATACGACCAAATAAAATATTTATCTAATTAATAATATATTTTTTAGTTAAGATGCCGTAACTTCCTATTTCATATGAAAGTTAAATATTCGCGCCTCTTTATATTTACACTAATCGATTGCTACCAATCTAAATGTCTTGCGTTCCCTATTTACTTAATTTAGTTTATTATACCTAAAATTATCAAACTTTGGTATAATTAATTTAAAAAATCAATGACAGCGGTAATTTGTGCATGTTTCAAAAAAGAACAAACCGTTTTTTTTTAAATTGCGTTTTTATTTCTTATAAGATTACAAATATACTCGAATATATTGTTTGTGAAACATTTGCTTTCATGTAATGAACAAAATTATTAATTTACATTAATTTTATATATACATTAGAATAAAATCCGCTATATTTTATACAGAAATTTCAATTGGTGAATTTTAAAGCATTTTAAACTTTAAAATATTGGTGTATATATATATAAAATTTATTATTCATTTTACTTAGTGGAATACATTTTTTTTTGTAATTTAGACGAAAATATGGTACTGAACACGTATAAGTACATGATATAAGAAAGAGATAGTATATTATATTTATACAGAAATACATTGTAATCGTATGTATTATGAAAACATGTTAATTTTTCTATTTACAAATAAAAATATCAGTTGTTTTTACATTTTGCTTTAAAATAATATCAGCATATATCAATTTTACTATTTTTTAATGATTTGTATGGAAAAATAATATAGAAAAGAGATATTCGCTTTTACATTTATCTATATCGTATAGGAATTGTAGTTTTGAGAAAAGGTGATATTACCATCTCTGTCAAGTATTATGGTGTATATATATAAAATTTGTTATCAATTTTACTTAGTACTCCATTTACTACCGCTAATTTGGTGTTTTTCATGGTGATTCCAAGACTGCTTTCGTGGTTAATGCTCCATCTTGCAGCACTGTCTTCAATAGGTAATATGTGGATTACGTAGTGAAAGACGATCTTACGGTTTTCTGACAACTTACACGGCGCATCTCTAGGTTTTCTTTGCCGTCTTTCGATTTTCAAAATGTCTCCTTTCGAAAGCTTAATTCGTTTCTTTCTTCGTATCTTTCAACGGAATCTAAATTCTTTCTCTGAAAAAAGATAATATACGGCATAAATAAAAAATAATAATTTCACATTTATTTGTAACCTTCCATTCGGATTTCAATTTAAATAAAAGGCCTTATCAAATCAAACACTCATTGCATGAGGAAGATATTTATCTCAGCAAAAGAAATAGCATTCAAAAGATTCACCGATATTTCTTTTTGTATCTTTGAGTAAGATGTTTATCGTATCGTAATGTATTAAAGTTATTAGCGCTCGTATAGGGGCACAACTCTCTTTTATTTAATTAATGTGCATATATTTCTTAACGTTATTATATCTGCTCTGATTACTGCTCGGCCAACATCTTTAATATCAGAAATATATCGACCGATTACTTTTCTCACTCACCATGTATATTTGTGAATAAATAAAGAAATTAAATTATTTTTAACTTTTCAGAATATTTGAAAAGAAGGGATGAGCCATCTATTTCTCAATTTAAAAAAGAGCAAGGTATAATATACATAAAATCGATCCTAATCATATGCTTTATGCCAGTTTCCGTTAAGAAATACTTTTTCTCGTAAATGTTGACATATTTTTTAACGTGCATTCGAAATTTATCTATTGTTTTTCGTTATAGAAAACTCTAGTTATAAAACATTATGCTTATTTAATATCAAACCTAAGTCTAAGTCGCTAAGATTAATCATCTATACATCTAAGCGTAAGCATTTTCTAGTGATCTCGCTTTAAGAAAATAACTTTTTAATTAAAGGTACCTGATCTATGTATGTATTATGTTCCTATTGCACCATACGTAGGTACTACGTACTCCTCAAGTATTTCTTATAAAAGAAACCATTTCTTTCGCTGTGTCTATTCACCATCGACAAACTCGAAATAGAAATTATACTCAACGTAGAACTTTTCTTCGAGACGGAAAGAAAGAACGTCACCAAGGGATAGGATCCCTCTTCGAATTGTACGCCTGCGATAATCTATCTCAATCGAGGTTCAATCCTAAACAGAAATATTAAATAGATAACTTACTACACCTAACCTACAATTAATCTTGGTTTGTAAACTTTCTTTTATTCGATACTTTCGCTTTATCGTAATCACTGACAGATTAAAATCAAACATGCGATAATAATTTCGATAATAAACGATTCAATTTACCTTTTGTTCCTATCGTACTGTTATTTTGGGATGAACAGTATTTTTTCTTAAACTCGTCTCCCATTATCTTCTCCATAATTAGCTTGACATTGAGTTGGATCGCTCTGCTACTTTGCGAATAACAATTTGCCTTTTTCTTCAGTATTAATTACTATACGACTTTTATATTCCTAATCTTACAGAATAAACTGTAAATACTACAGCTACTTCGTCTACGGTTCTATTCCTCCCCATAAAATGTAATTGTTGTCGACGCATTAAAATATATGTATATTATTAATTACTTTTCCAACGGAAAGGAAACTTCTCCTTCGAAACATCAAGGCGCAATGGAAAAATCTACAACGAAAAGCTTAATCGTATGTTTTTGTGATCATAATTTTCATTCCTAGGCTCCGTATTACCTTCTTTGGTTGCTTGGAGTACATCTCTGTATACTTCTGTTTGTAGGTTATACGTATGTGAAATTTAGGCGAAAAGGATATTTGTCGTTCGGCATTCTATTATTTTACGTTCAATCTCATATCTAAAATCGTGGAAATATCGTCGTTATTAATCGATAAATGCAACTAATAAACGCGTATAACAAACCTGTACCGATCGTTGGTATCGACACGGAAATTCGTTTGAAGATGGCCTAAATTCTTCGAAGTCGACGATTATTTACGGCGATAGATTACCTACGGTTTATATTCTTCCTAAGAAAACATAATTTACTATTCGTTTTTCTTTCTACGTCAGTAAAAATATAGAATTCCGATACGAATGTGATTCGACAATACTGAACCCGGCCATTTTACATTTTACGTCATATGAATTCGAATACTCTTTTAAATAGGCGAAATTCAAAAAAGAAACGGTTACTGATATATTGAAATATACGTACCGTTTCGTTTCGAAGACGCCGTAATCTTCGGATATTCACGTAAAAGGCACGCGTTATTGAGATAGCGTAGGGTAATGCTTGCCGGCTATCACTGTCGTAACTACTTTTCGCTGGACGGATTTATCCTGAATTCTTCTCAAATCAACGATTATTTACCAGTGATAAATTACCTACCGTTTACATTCTTCCTACGAAAACTTAATTTACTATTCGTTTTCCTTTCTACGTCGGTAAAAATATGGAATTTCGATGCGAACGTAATTTGACAGTACTGAAGCCGGCCATTTTAAATTTTACATCGTATGAATTCGAATATTCTTTTTAAAATAGGCAAAATTCAAAAGAAACGCTTACCGATACATTGAAATATACGTACCGTTTCGTTTGCAAGACGCCGTAATCTTCGTTTCGATTGCAATTTTCGAAAGGATACACGCACGTAAAAGGTACGCGTCTTCCTGACAGCTACTTTTCGCTGGACGGATTTTTTTCGAAAAAAAAACTTGTAAATGTTTAATTGTGGGTTGTTTTATTTAGAATAGGCAATTAATCGATTCCTAAATTATTTATTTACTAATATACATCATAATAATAAGGAAAATAACAGAAAAATGGAAAAAAAAAACGACGGCGTCTAGCGGGATTCGAACAGCGGACCTACCGCACCGTAAGTAGGGCACTTAACCGCCGAGCCGTTGAACGTTTCTAATAGCGGAGAAGTATAAATGGTATTTATACTTGTCGGCGAGCTGTTGGAAATTTCTTTAAAACGTTAAATTTAAAAGAAAATCTCCTCCTATACGATAGTATCGGTGTCGTAGAGAGCGGAAAACGCGATTCGCGCGCCGGCGATGCCGCCGTTCGTCCGGGAAAGGCGAAAATCGGGTACGATTTTTGACGTTTCCATCTGACAGTTCGACGGGACGCTACCGTTAACCGCGTGTTTTTTGTCAAACGTACGCCGACGCTAAGGGTAGAGGATTTCGGCACGGTACCGTTGTCGCGCGTTTCTTCGGACTCGGAAGGCGGACGTGGAAAATCCGCGTAGCCTATACCATATAAGAATCTTGCCGCTAACGATACGCGCGCGTTCCGAGCGTTTTCGCGGACGTTTAGATAGCGGTTAACGACTCCTACTTTCGGCGAGAAATGCTTGTTCGGACGATCTGGCGTCCTTTGTTCGCCCGCGACCCGTCTTATCGGCGAACGGAGAACGGAGCTAGTCCGACGCGCGAAATCGAACAGCTTTTATTAAGTTAATACGTATGGGAAATACAGATAAATGTTTCAGGCGTGAGTAATTCCGAATATAAACACATATATGCAATGATACTACCATGCATATGAAATCTTATGCTTGTTAGCCGTATCTTGAATACGGTAGGCAACACGTTTCACATTTCATTATTAACGTAGTGTACATGTAGATAAATGTATGTATTACCAAACATTTCAATTCACCTCTCGCAGCTAAGCGAAAAGATATAAATCAGGGATCTTTTTTATAGGCAGTTTTGCATAGAAACCTAAACGTATTGCCACCTTTAGAGAGATCTCATTGCGCGATTATTTCCTGCACCTACATCCTCACAGCACCGTACAACAGTCAGAGTAGTACCTACTATGAAGGAAGGAGCAACGAACCACATAGAATCGAAATGTTCGGCACGATTTGAATAGAAACACCCAATTGATAAATGGAATACGAGTAGCGGGGTGTAGAGGGCGCGTCGAACGTAACAGATGTCTGAAAGAAAAAGTACCAGAACGCGTTCGGTCGAGTTTAGATTAAATAGTTCGTATGGGGTTCGTTTTGCGTACCGGGTCGATTCTATCGCTTCGATTAGGTGATTTTAGGTTTTTGGAATTTATTTATGCCATTTTGACTTTTGGCAGCTGTCAAACGCTAATGTTAAAATATGCAATTCAATTAACGAATTTAAAAAACAAGAAATATAAATGAACTTTCCGTTAATGAATTTTGTCTTTCGCTCTAAAAGTTGTTTACAGAACTTTTTTAACAGAAATACGTCTTATCCACATGCGTAAGACAAAAATCTGAGGAAAGTTTGGAAGGAAGAGGCCACCAGCAACTGCTTAGCCTCGCAACATATGCAATTAAATGCAACTATAAATGTCAACAAATTCATTTTCAAACGTGAGTAAGCGAAAATAAATGAACGCTTGAATAATTATCACAACAATTTGTTCTTTCCTGCTCGTCCATACATTTGATCGCTAAATAATACCAAGAATGGACCTCACCCACACATTTATGGAAAATAATATTTAATTGATAGTTAATGATGTGGGTGAAAAAAAAAAACTATATAAAAATCGGCGTGTTTTCAAAGAAAAATTGTAAGAAATGTATATAAAATCGCAAAGCAGGACAAAATACAAACATAGCGTAAGAAAGCAGTTTTTAAATTTATTTTTACTAAGATTACCAAGAACATATAATCTTCACAAACGCACCAAATAACGCAGAATCTCCTGCGATCTTCGCAGCAGGCGATAATCTCATTCCCGCATACAGCTTATTATTCCGATGATTTCGCCCGAAACCGTTTTGTCTCATTTCATGTCCTCCCTCTGTGCGTCCCATTCGGAATAATAATATCAACAAAAGGAAGACGCGCTCGTTTCAGTGAAAACGCGACGGAATCAATAATTCCTGATAACAATACGCAGAATTAATTTCGCATAATACAATACGTACACAAATAAGCAACGATGCGGGCACCAGGCAAACCCGAGGGAGAAAGAGAGAGACGAACGGATGTATCGGCAAAGAGAGGGTGTAATTAAACCTTGAAAAGTGAAGGTGAAGCTTCATTATGTAGCCCCCGTCGTAATGAACGACGTGCATCGCATTGTAGATTTTGCAGGTAAGCCTATAAGGTTCGAAGGAATTTCCAAGTTTTCCAAGGAACGAGGGTAAAGGGTGAAAAGCTAATTACCCTATACACACCTTTATTTCGATCCGTATAATCGAGGCGGAGTTGATGTTTTTATATTTGTGCATACAGTGTGTTCAAATTGTATGGAATATTAGCTAAACATCCACTAACACTCATTCCCCACAGAAAGATGAAGTCCCCAAGAAAGCGTGCGTGTTAGTGAATCATAGGTGAGAGTGCTATCCTTGCGGGTTCTTTCCGTATGGAAACAGTCATAGGAAAACGCGACGGTAAAGAACGTTAGTGGATGGGTAGCTAATACTTCTCCACCCGCTAAACATAGAGAAACATGCATTGTTAAAATAAGGATAAATGTTTTTTCTAATACTATATGTGACAGCAACACTATCTTGTAATCAGTACAAGAAAATTGG
This sequence comes from Dynastes maya, assembly GCA_029619315.2. Lineage (NCBI taxonomy): Eukaryota > Metazoa > Arthropoda > Insecta > Coleoptera > Scarabaeidae > Dynastes > Dynastes maya. Next base: position 52,389,920 of record JAROYE020000006.1, read on the forward strand.
TGTTAAGTTTGTATATTTTAAATTAAGATACCTTCTCTTTAATTCTTTTACAACATAGTATACTAAAACAGAGACTGTATGGTTTGTTATTATAACAACATTAAAATCTTATAATTAACAACTTCATGCTGTACGCAGTAGTAAAATTATATAGTTAAATATATTAGATGGTATTTTAAAATTTAAAGGTGCGATGTGTAGGAAAACAAAACGCGTTGCTTTATATGAACTTATTATGTTGTAAGCATAAATAATGTACATATATTATTTATGCGTGTATTTTTTTGTCAAGTACGATTGCTAAAATAAATAATAGGTATGTTTACATTGAAAAAGGTGGTATTTACATCTACCAGTATTACTTAATTTTAAAAATAATGTATATTTTGATGTAGTGGGCCTGTGCGATTGCGAGGGGAAAACCACGCAATTTTTTAATAATACTGCACATAGTTTTGTCTACTATAAAATACCATGCTTAAAACAGAGACTCAGCTATACTATGAAAAGTTCAATGGATTAAATATGACATTCTAGAGTGCATATATAACATCACTGCGGCAAAATTAACGTAGACATATGTATTGACTATGCCTTCTTCAATATAAAAGCGCTAACAATAAAATGTTCGTCAAATCCTAGATTGATTCTTTTGCTTCCAGTAAATGATAAACAATTTTTATTCCATTAAGTTATATGCTACGTATATCTATAGATCTATCATGTATACGATAGTATTCAACATAACCAACAAAACTGAATGAGAATCGTATGTATTATGTATATTAAACTACATACCTTGAAAAGTCGCAAATAACTCCGAGAACTTCACTTTCACTAACTAATCTTCCATTTTAAATAATTATTAAGGAACGTGGAATTATAACTTTTATATAAAACGTTTTTTCATATAACGCACTATAGCGGCTATAATAACAGTATTCCATACTATATGAACACGCTGTATACGTATTACATGAAAATATGTTTAATCTATAATGGATCTCATACGCATAGTTATTATGTAAAGAATACCTCGGGCTCCTACAGATAAGCTTACAGAGATCCTTACACCGTTTACACTCAATAACGAAAGATGGAACATGACAGATAAGAAGATTAAAAGCGTTATCGGTTTCCGTACCTCTCTATAGCGTTCTCTTCCTACTCGCTTTGCAAAAGATGAGTTGAAAGAGCGTCGGAATTACCTGCGCAAGGATAATGGAGTTAAACGAGAGCTGCTCTATACGTATATTCGTTTAAGGAAAAGGATGTTCCAACCGTTAGTACAGAAAACGCAAAAGCTAACCTAAAAACTGATTACCGAAGGAACAAATGAAAGCTGATCCCTTAGGGTTGAATAAAACCTGCGTTTTCTTCCTTTCGGATTACGGAAATGAAAGTGGAGTTGTGTTCTGTTTCGAGGGAAATTGGATGGAAACGAAAAGTATAGCGTAGAATGAGAAACGAAAGAGAACAACAAAACCGCAAGGATGCGAAGAAATTGAAATGACGATTTCATTTATCGAAAACACAAATATGATTGATTAAAATCCAAAGGAGTTTTTTTTTTCTCAAGACAGTTAAATGCAAACAGAATTGAATTTTTAATATGCGGGTGTGTGTGTGGAATTAAGTCTGTTTGCTGAGATATTGCGCGTCAATTACTAGCAGTGGAATATTTTCTCGTCTATTGCAAGTGATCAGAAAAAATATGACGCTTTGGAAAAGCGATCTTCGCACAACATGCAAAGACAACGGGTTAGACTATGGCCTATACTTTATGAAACTTTGAAATGTATGTACAAGCATGGTCATCGAATTACAACTTTCAATTAAACAACTAAGAAAAGAAATATATTAATTTGCTTCAATAAATACTGTAAACTCGGTTCATTCAATTCTATTCGCAAAATAAAAAATTGATTTGTCGATAATTTTTCAACAATAAATAATTAAATGTATTAAATGATTAACGATCATTCCATACTTCTGGGACAAACTGTATAAATACAACTGTAACAGACGATGAAGCAATAAAATTATTTATAAACACACCACATACACCCTGTGCATACATAGGTAAATTCATATTGCTTCCGTTTTTTTTTTCCCAAAAATATAATCGGAAAATATTTAACTTTCTAAAATGGATTTTTATTGCGCCAAAGATTGCCCGCAGCGGTAAATACCGGTAAAATACGAGCTTGCGTTTTCTCTCGTTTCGGATATCTCCGCTCTGCGCGGAAGATATTCAGGTGCGAAGCTTGAACGTGCGCTGGGAACAAATTTGCATTCATATTTTATAGCGTAAATCCAGCGGACGCTTCTAAACTTTAAATCCGAATAGAAAGCGAACAAACAAAAGAACGTTCAGCGATCGAGAACAAAAAAGAAATGCCTGGGTATTAAAAGAATAAATCTTAACTCTCATGCTAAAGATCGCACGTATTATACTTATCGGTTGTTTCTTTTTATTTTAGGGAATAGCTTAGTACAAAAAGATAATAATAAAAATGAATAAAAAGATCACGTTATATGTACAACTAAATCTAACAATATATTATTTAATGGAGAAATGCCACTATTTATCATTTTATTTTCGTTTTTTTTTTCACACATAAATTGATACAAAGCACAGATGATCTTAAGAAGGTTATACCTCTTATTACACGATAAAGAATTATTAAAAAATGATTATCTCTACAACAAGAGAAAACGAAAAGTGGTTTGTATTTTAGAGTACAAGAGAGTTAGTATGAAACGCGTGTCCAATGTTGTTGCCGTAAGGGTGATAGTGAAGTGTTTCAGCAAAAACGTTTATGCAAAAAAAACATGGACCTGTATATCGTGAGCTATGGAATGCATAGATCCAGTAATGCGCTGGCACTTTTTGAAGATTAATCCTACACCTAATGATATTCCTTCGTGAACATGTAACTGTATTACATACATACACTACCGCTTATAAGTATTTGGGCACCCTTGGATTTTAGACTTTTGTATACAAAGACTATATTTAGGAAATACATTCCAACAGTATGCTAATAATCAGTAAAATTCACTTAAATTCATTAAATAATATCGGTCTATTTACTTCTTTTATCTTTGTGAGAGCTAATACGACAACAAAGAGCGTATTTCTTGAAATTCCAGGAAAAATGTAACAGTGGGTAATTTTATTATGAATCATGAAGCTATAATAAAACCATTTGAAATAATATTTTAAAATTATGGTCAGTTATCGTTCTATGTTAGTAGCGACAACATATCTTAACGAATAGTGCTTATAATTTCGTTTACAATTTTAAAACATGCCGGAAAAGAAAGAAATTAGTGTTGAAACATGTGCTCTGATAGTAGCACAACATAAGCAATCGTCAAATTGCTAGAAAATTACATTTGAATCCATCTACTGTTGATTATAACATTAAATTAAAAAAAAAAAACAGCTCCAAAAATCGCCGCAGAAATCAATACTGTACTTCTGAAGCCGATTAGCGTATTCACGGTTAAACACCGTCCGCAAAAAGCCGGCCTTCATGGACGAATTGCGATGCAAAAACCCTTGCTTCGCCAAATTAATAAGAAAAAGAGGTTACCGAGTATTGTGGACCGACGAATCCAAATTCAAGATTTTCGGTTCGCGAGTGTTTGTAAGAAGATCTACAGGTGAACGTGCACTAAAGCAATACACAGTCCGTACCGACAAACAGGTGGTTCAGTAATGATTTGGGGTTGTTTTGCTAATACATCCGCAGGTGAACTCGTAAAAATTCAACGCATAATGAGAAAAGAGCAATACAAACACATCCGAGAGAAAAATGCAATACGCTGTGGTGTAAGAATTTTGGGTCAGAATTTTGTATTCCAACAAGACAATGACCCAACACACACTTCAAAATTACGCAAGCAATATTTAGAACAGTTGGAAAAGGAAGGGTACCCCTACATCAGGTTTTTCATTTACTTGACTCCTGAAGTCCTCTACTCATAAATAATATCACATGAAACAAATACATTTTAGTAATCCAAACAAAATGTGAATGCGACAACAATTAAATACGAGCACCGCGGAAGAAAAAATTAAATAAGCCATACGAAAACATCTGCCGGCATTTATAACACGGAAGAACAACGTTATACAGAAAAAAAAGAAAAAAAAAACGATAATGACTTCCCGCCTTTCCTTTTATCCTCGAATTTATTTCGTCGTAGTAGACCTATTTCCCGAAAAGTTGCGGCGATGATGACGATATTACTTCTTCCTCTCATAACTCGTTGTAATCCTTTTAAATGGGGACCGCACGGAGGAAGACCGCGCCATCGGGCTTGAAACCGTTTAGAGAATTCCGATGTTTGTATTAGCGCACATGAATAATTCACGACGCGCCTTTTTTCTTCTTCATCTGGAATTTCTTTTTTTGACAAGCGCTAATGCGATCATCCAAATAAATCGGACGGATTAGACCTTTCGCGTGTTTAGTATGAAAAATCATTTAGGATATATTTCAAATGCGCCCTGTATCCTTTTTTTCCGTTCTTACAGTCATCAAGCAAATTTTTTACGCTATTTACTTTATTTGTGCCCCTCCACACACACACATACACATAAGTAAACGAATCTTGAATGCAGCAAGAAACAAGTACAACCCAAGTTCAGAAAAAAAAAGTTTCTTGCATTCTAGAGCAAAGAGAAACAAAACAATACCAATTCAAGGCGGTCAGAGGGGGGTAGGCGAGGGCAAGGGAGTATGTTTTCGTTTCACGATCGCCGCGTAATAAAAACAAAAAGGGGGCAAATTACGTTTAGTAGCTTGGTCGGTACGGCGAAATGAACGTGTTCTCTTTCGCTTCGGAAAAAGGGGGCGTTGGCTGTATTTTGTTAGAAAATATAAAGAAACCGCTACCGCTGCGCTGCACAGAAGGATTCTTGAATGGAACGGTTCATGTTAGATACTCTCTGTTGTTCTCTCTTTTTCAATGAGATACCTTAGAAGATCGCTTTACAACTTTAAATTCGAGATGAAAAGAATTATTTTTTCGTCCATTTCGATTAGTAGTTGGTAATATTTGATCGAGTTCTCAGAACTTAATAACATTTGTGATGTCAATGTTTCTACCTCATTACCGCTATAAAAGGATCGAATCGTCAAGCGTAGCGCAATACATAAACGAAACCGGACACGATATTAAATTAGAAAACCTCATATTAATTAAGAACGCAACTTCGCGAAACCATTTATATGAAAAAGGATGCAAATCTCTTAAACGGGGAAAAGGGTCCATTTGGCTACTCATGTCTGATTGATTTATTGACGTAAAAGGGATACATGTTTACGTTTTGTACCACATGCACTAACCCTTCCGTTTAGTTTCGTATATTTTCACATGTTTTAGGGTATATAAGCGATAAAAGTAGGTATCTTTTAGAGTAGGGATAGAACAAGGCATGTTAGAATTAAAATCTTTTTCTCATATCATTCGGTCGTACGGTTGATAATGGGAATCCACGCTTTCCCGAAATAACTGTTCCAAATTAATCAAATAACTTGTGCGGTGAGGAATGTGCCTTTAGTGTTTATCATATACTTATTATATACTGCCCCACAGTCCTTGTTATCATTAATCTTAAAGTCAGTTAGATATACTGGAATATAATTTTCCAATTTATATCCAAATTATTTCATGTGAAGCATTAGTACTTGAAAGCATTGTCCTGTTTAGTTTACTCTTTTAATTGTCAGAGGTTGGTATTGACTCCCATTCATGGTAAATATAGCATTCGTTAATGAATATCCATTTAATCAATAAATAAAGCTTTTTTTAAATGTCAGCCAGTAGTCGATGAATTATTAAGAGAGGTTTTTTTTGTATCAACACTTCGACAAGCACAATTCCAATTACAACCAATGGGAGTGTTGAATGTTTGTATGAGTATTACGAAATGTACACTTGCACATAAATTGACCGAATGTAATTTATTTGTAGATTGCTGGTTGCAATTCCTCATTAATATTAACACGCGGTTAAAACTGTCGGGATGACAACCGAGGTTTTAGGGTAACTCTTCCAAATTTCACCAATACTTCGCTTTTATTTTTATTCATCAAAGTCATAAAATGAGTTAAAGTAGATAGCCGAACTTGTGAACTTGAAGATTTAACGATGTCCATCTTGGAGGACAAATGAAATTAATATTAATGCCATTTCAAAACCGTCTACCTATCGGTTATTATTTTGGGAGATGTCAAATATCCAATAATATGCGAATATTTAATGTTTTTGTTAGAAGGTAAAGAAACGGTAATTTAGACAAGTTGGGTCTCCTCTACCCGAGATATTTCAGGGACTAGGAATTATTTCATTGGTAACTGCTGATAAGATGAATTTGCAAAAAACAGCTAGTAATGATCCGTACCGAAGTACAAACGGATGATTATTATTATTTATAGACTATATGCATTCATGAGAGATTAGAATTTAGATACAAAGAGTTGCAGTTTGGATTTGGATCCATATCTGTTTCCAATACTTGTTGTAACATTACCACCGTTCCATCACGACGAAATTGCCAACGTCTCAAATTTTGCAAGTGAATTTCAGCAAATTGTAAAGAGTCATTTAAAAAATTTCGAGATGACCACCACGTGTAAAAAGTATTAACCAAAACGAATGCTTATTTAAGCTAAAACACTCAGGAAATATTCTAGTTTCATCGCGCAAATTCTTATATTCACAAATGAAACTGTTCCGGCGTTAGAGCATCGTCTTCAGATTTTCTCCTAACCTTGTATGTATGTACAATATTCCCCCAGTCCCAGAAGACCACTTAACCGTCAGCAATCCAGGTTGTTATTGTCACAGTAAAGCGTCGAAGCACAGCAGCAATGAATCTACTGCGTACATACACACATATGTATGTATGTATTACGGTACTATTTCTGTATATGCTACTCTTGCTATAGAGTACCTATAGTCTTCTACCGCATATATGCGCTCCATTATGTCTTTAACTTTCGTTGTTGTTGTTGTTGGTCGGTCGGCTTCATAGCCGAAAACCATATTTTCATTTTATTACCTTCATCTGATGGCAGCGTGCCCAGCTCGCTATTATTGAGCTTGAATAAGCGCTAATATCGTCTGATACGTATAATTATCCCTCGAGGACCACGCCATCTCTGTGATCTGAAATCGCGAATTAACATCGTCGAAAACTCGAGAAACTAATAGAAGCGAAATACATAGATTCGTGCATATAGACAATGTTATCAATCGGAGATCCAATAAAGAAATCTGACAAACAATACAATCTCCTATTTCTCCTTGCCTCTTTCAAATATTATATTATTTATTATTATAAAAAAAAATGTCAACGCATTTCCAAAAAATGTAAAACGTACATTTTTCTTCGCCGAAATTTATATTTTATGTATACTCACACAAGAAAAATGACACATAACGGCAGGCGAAGTGCGCTTAATGGCAACAACTGCTTATCCACTTTTTTCCATTATGACTGTCATACGCGAAAATTCCCTGAAGGGCTCGAATTCGACGCGCGTATCCGCACATCCACTCGCAAATAGATAGAGAAAGAAGTAAAGAGAAAGACCGAAATGCTGAGAACGTTGAGAAGATTGCTTATATTGTACCGCAACCATAAATCATTGACGTTATGCGTATAAACGTAGACAACATTCACCCTATCTAAAGTAAACTTATACCCCCTAACCTATATTCTATTTATACAAATATAAGTTTGTTGTGTTTTTAGTAGAATCCAGAGAAATTTTGTTTCAGCAAGTTTAAGGCAATTATAGGAGGGATTGGACAGAATCCAACATTTGCACACTCGTTGTCGTCCTGTTGAACAATGAAGAAGATAGAATTGAGAACAATATATGTATTCACCAACAAATTTTGTGAACCTAAACCAAGAGATTCAGTACATTGTGTAGTTTCCTGACAAATATCTTACATTGCTATACGATACAAGAATTATATTTAATAAAAATCTTGTTGTAATTCTTGTCTTACTTTTAAACTAAAATCCTATGAGCAAAATAACGGGGACCAATGTGCTCCGAACTATTGGATGCATAGATCCAGTAGTATGTTGATACGTTTTAAAGTAAGCCTCGTCATTAAACAAAGTTTATATGGTTTCCGTCCAATTGGTACACAAATTTGGATCCTTTTCAATTCAAACGAGTTAATTATATGATAAAATCATACACACTGCAATTGTATGCAACGTATACGATGCAAATACAGTCGGTAATTCAAGTCCGAAATTTCATCAAATTAAACGTTATCATCAATATACCGAATTCAATGCGCGCATTTGCTACTAATAATTTCCTTTGTTGTGCGAAAATAATGCCCATCTAATAGACAGACATGCAGATACTGAAAGAGAAAGAGACATCATATTATACACACACATATCTCCTGAATGGCAGCAATAGTAGCACTAGCAGCAGCAGCAGCGCATGGCCCTTTGTTACACAGTTTGTTAGTTAATTTTATCCGTCCGGACATGTAACCGTATATTGTATAATTTGATGCGGGTATTGTTCTATCGGACTCACGGCTTATTATTATGCGGTTCCGTATAGATTAGCTTACTCTTTATGTTGTTGGAGCTCTCGCTTTGCGGGATTACAAACGAAAAATCCGATCGGATTCGGTAAAATTAAAAAAAAAAAGGAATTTGTGCTGTGAATAGATAAAAACTAATCTTTGTGAGATACTAAGGCAAGGCTTGAATATATTTATGCCTGAATTTAAATCTCGATTATCTATATTCACAAAGCAACTACAAGATGAAGAGAATGCTGGATATTCTAATCAAATGCAATCATTATTTAAGGCAATATAAATGAAGCATTTTGGAATTTTTATATTCCCAATACTACACTGAGGCGTAGAATAAAAACCAAAAACATGAAGAAACGTGATGATAGACGAGGTCCAGATAATGCTAGATGCTCAAAAAAAATTAGCATTACGAATTATTGCAGATACAATCCTTCGAAAAGCTTTTTAAATGAAAGGTTAGAGTGAATTTGGCAGACCAGACACAGACATTGAACAGCAACAACAAGGACGAGAAAATTCACTGGAATCAAGTCTATTTCTTCAAAATAAAATAAAACAACATTTTGTTTTATATGCGTACTAAGAAGAGATGTATACTGAAATATTTACAGTTACAGAATATTTTCGTTTAAACTATGATTTTAATTCATTCTACCAAATATACTCAACTAAAAAGAAGAATTATTTTAAAACGTATAACGCAATGGGGCTATAGAATCCAAAACAGTTTTTAACACCTAGATCTTCGGGCCCTCCAAATATATTTCTATAAAAAATTTAATTACGTCGAATAAACCAAGTATACCACGGATTTTCAGTTTATTTTATATATTTTTTCAATGTCCTGAAAAGGATATCCAGAAAAAAGCACCGCTGGGGATTTCCGTTTCTTAGATTTTACCATACCTACCCATACCATTTCTAATATTTCCTACATTTATTATCAACGATTCATTGTTCAAGCGTTTGATTCAATCGAATTCAATATCGCAAAATCACACGTAGAAACATTTCTCCGCTCCTTCTCTGCTTCATCTCTCTAACTTGGCCAGTAAATTCGCTATCATGCGATCGATATCGCATCGGTACGAAGATGCTACCACAACCAGATACCATCATCCGGGCCGCGATGGCCGTAAAACGCGCGCCAGTTCGCAGTTTGACTGTTTAATTTTACGAGGCGCGCTTCGATAATTTCGCGACGCTTTATAGCGTCTCGCTGGCGACTTTCCAACAGACGTTCGCGAGGTCGATTTCGGGAGACTTCTCAGCTGAGAATCTCGCTCCCCATCGGCCACCCGCGATGATAATATGATAAAACGAATCGCCAGAGTTTGTCTGTTCGATCTGCGACATAATTGCTGTACGATTTTGATGGAAATAAAAGTATAATCGATAAGGAAGTCAAATTGGGAAATGGTGTTGTTAAAATTGCTAAATAATTGTTATTAATGATTCTATATGAAAATGTGTTTGGTATACGTAGGTGGTAACTAACGCAGAGAAATGTTTTCTTGCATCATCAGAAAATATTTTTATTTCAAGACCATAAAAATGTATAATATAAGAAAATAATTTTCTTTAAATTTTATTTAGATTAAATAAATATTTTCTTAAGGTTAGAAAATTAACAAAAAACCAAGACAGAAGAATGTTTATTATATATTATATTAAAAGTAGGAACGAAAAAATGGTCCAGATCTCACAAGGTTCTATTCAGAAATTAGGCGACCAGTTTCGTGTTCAAAAAACACATCATCAGGCCACCTACAAGGATATCCAATAAAAGAAAAATTACAATAATGGAAAAGAAAACCTAAAGTTAATAATTAAAATTAGGAGCAAGTAAGTAAGCTAATGAAAAAGTTATTTTTTTAATAATGTAATTAAATAGGGATTATTTTTATCTATTTTGGTGCCGTCGCTAGTATCGAGGACGGCATGACTATAACTGCTGGCACTAGGTGGCGCCAAGAAATATTTCAGTTGCTGTTTTTGAAGATTACTGCCATAATAAGTTAACAAATCTCTTGAACAAAGAAATACAATTACAGACTTCCCTTAAGCGGAGAAAAAAACGCTAAGAAAATATGTCTTTTGATTTAAAACAGTTACGCTATACAAAGTGTGTACTTTTCCTACACTAAAAATGTACTTGAATTTACTTCCATCTAGCGTATCGCTTAAATCATACTTTACACGAAGAAGTGCACTTGATTTTGCACTATTCTACACTAAATATTTTATCCATGCACTACATGAAGATTACACGAGTTTTTTTTACTGTGTGATTATATCTTTTCGGGGTGCTCTGTGGCTATGCACTTCTTCTTCATGTACTGCATATTTAATATATTTCCAATTTCGCATTTTTTTTTCTTCTGCAAGCGTTCTTGTCTTTTAACTCAATTACGATTTCAATTTAATCCAAATCGGCCATCGCAAGTAGACATTACATAAAGCAGCACCCATAGAGTAGCAACATCACGACCAGCAGCAGCCCTAGCTGGCACTAGGGAACTAGGGATAAAAGATAATAGGACGGGTCATTTGCTGGCAGTATAACGCGGACGCAATTTGTCGTTGACGTGTACGTCGTATCGCCATCTAACAGGCTACTAATAGTCTGGCGGAGTGGCGCGGCGATGCCACTGGCAGCGGCCATAGTAGCTACCGAATCTCGATCTAATTGAGGAAAATGAGCGGGTCTGTCATCGGCGAATGAGATTTAGATGTAATCTACTGAAATAAAGTGAGCGAATGGGAAGGAAGGTAATCCCTTCTGAGCCTGCCGGTCGTCCGCTCCTCAATAGGAGGATCAAGATTAGGATCGATTAGCCGAACGGTTTTAAAAGGCACTTGTCCGTTTACATGCATAGGAGGAAATGAAAGTTACCTTTTATATGTCTACGTATAAAAAGCTTTTTTATTAGCATGCATTATCTCTGCCATAGCTCGTCGATTTTGTCCCCAGCGACCTTTTCCTGTCTCCGAGGCTGAAAGTTTTTACTTTTACTAGACACTAATTCCCCTATTTACGTATATAGTTTCCAAATTTATCTATTGACAAACCGATCAAGGACAGGTTTTTGAACAGTGGACTAAAGAAGATGCAAACTTTTCGATTTTTTTATAAGCGGTCACTTCAAGAAATTGAAATGTAGGATTTTAATTTACAACACACATTCTCTTGCCTTCTTTGCCGACGATGATGACAACGACGCTTTCATTTCGAAACAAAACCCAGCAGAAAACAAAAAAGCAACTCGCGCCCGCTCAGCACCGCCGCCGCTAACATTTCGACGCCGCCCCGCGCCGGTACTTTTTAACAAACTACGTTCGCTCGCCGTCGACTGACGACCGCCTTTTGCGCCAGCTGCACCGCGATGGTCGATTTTTCTTTTTCAATGATGATGCTCTACAGCGGCGCACATACTACAGACATATCCGCTACTACTCTTGTCGTTTCTTTTTTAATCGCTTTTGGGACGGCGGCACTGAACGAATATTACTCACTTCTCTAAAACTGAAAATGTCCATATGCACAGATATTATACGTACGAGAATACGAAATGTAATGAATTACCTATACGGATTCGTGAGTTTCACTTCGATTGCTTTAACCGGTCTCGACCCTTGGAAAGATACGAACGCGCAAAATTTCAATCTTTACGTGTTCATATGAACATTATGCTTTCGAATAAGTTAAAACGTTTTTGAGGTATCATTAAATGCATTCAGTGATTGGTCTAAATCATTTTCAAATAGATATATTTTTTTATTTAAATGATCGTTGTATATAAACTCACGATCAGAATATCAGTGCACCACTTAAATATAATTTTATATAATTTTTACAAAATTGTTTGATTGGTGAATTACGTTTCAATATTATCAAAAAGCAATTTAGCTGGAGATGATTAAACATCTGCTCGTCAATAAGCTTCTTTTTTAATAAGAACTTTTAATAGAAAAAATTGCAAATTCCATTCAATTACAATTCAGAAACAAAAAAAAATGAAACGAAAGAATGAGTTAATAACTGCTGGAATTCGCCGATGTAAGCTCATTATCAAATTTTGGATTGCTTCTTGAGGAAACTTATCCCACTCGAAAAGAACGGCTTGTTCCAATTCCTAGCGGTTACCAGGAGCTAGTAATTGATGCCCTTACTGATCTTTTCTGTGCAGACGTCAAAGCAATTCTCACAACGCCACATTGGTTTTCGTTTAGTATATTTTCGAAAATCCTCCCATGTATAATAACTTGCTGGGATTGCGTGTAATCATCAAATTGTCGGATTGTTTGAGAAATTGCAGAAAGAACGCTGTCAATTCTCTAGCTTAAGGATAGTAATTGACCTGGTCTGATTTTTCTGTGCAGGCGTCAAAGCAATTCTCGCAACGCCACATTGGTTTTCGTTTAGTATATTTTTCGAAAACAATGCCTCCCATGAAATAATTATTTTTTGTTATTCTCTCGGCGCGATTTTCGAAATTGAAAAGACTCGTCAAGATCTTTTAAATGAGAAGCCGGGGTCTAGATCGGACCCCAAACATAACGCTACATAATTTTTTTTTTATTGCCGATGAAAATTAAAACCAGAAGGATGAAATAATTTTCCTCGCCCCATCAGATCAATATTCATTTTTTCCCACCATGTCGAAGTATTTAAATTATAAAACTTTCGAACGCACTTTATTAAAACCCTTACTCACTCTCCCTTCGTTTCGCGTCGAAAAATACATAGATTCTTTCGAATTAAAATTCGCCTCATCTGACGCCCGATAATCCCAGCAAAAGTCGACCACCTCATCTATTCCAGAAGGGATTATAAAGTTTTCCATTATGTGTATGGCTCTATCGTGGGCCTCCTGCGCTCAACGATTGATTATTCATTCGCTAATTTGATTCTCGTTCCTCTATCTCTTCTATTCTTGCTGCGCCGTTCGTAAGATTCATAAGGATAGCATGCCCCGTCCTCTTTTCTTCCGCTTCCTGGCGGAGACGAGGAGTCGAAAGTGCGATATTTTCGGCGAAATTAACGAGTCCCACGCTCAATAGCGTCAAAGTTCGGCGGAAAGTTCTTGCCGCTAGACGGCGCGTCGATCGAGAAAGATAAGATATCGTCTTTCGAATGCGGAGGACCCGGGGAGTCTGGTAAATTAATTCAAAGACCGTTTTTCTTTACTCCGGCGATGAAACAATGCCCGCCGCGCAACGTACGGAAAACAGAAGCCGTGCGGAAGAAGAAACATTGCCGTTAAACGCGTGTCGAAAATCATCCTCCGCAAACTCATTAAAATAATTAGAATTCGGAGAATCGGTCCCGAAAAGAAAATAGACGACGGCGAGGACGAGGAGGAGAATTAATTTGTGTATCTGAGATTGTCATTGGCGCAAGGACGGGTCACGTAATGCTTACAGTACCTTGCGTAGGATTTCGACCATGAATTGCATTCGTACATCAGAGATCACTTGTTGGACTGCAGTAAGAGACTAACAATAAGTGACTTAGTCTTACTTCTTAGTTCCCTAACAAGATTTAAACTATTTATTGGAAAAACAAAGTCAGAGAATTATGAACCTTGAAATGGTTATTATCGATGTTTCAATATAAAAAAAGGTTATTATACCATACGAATATCAACAATTTTTAGTAGCTTAGATAATAAAAAAAAACAAGTATGAAATTAAGTTACAGAACTGTGATGATATATTAGCAATCCAAGAAAATTGGTAAACCTAGAGAACGCCATCAGTATTTTAGAAATGGTAGCGCCGTTTCAAAGATTGATATAATTTATTTTCTTTGAGATTGGCAGATGAAAAGAAAGCCAATTAGATTGTTATTTCACAATCTAGCTAGCATCTTTGTACAGTGTGACCCATTTGAAATGGAAGCACCCCTGTAGAACCTATACTTTACACTAAAATGAAAATAATATAGAAATGCGTTAAATAAAAGTAATGCAAGATTACTTAAAGAACCAATGTAGCTAGTAGGTATTACTTATTTCTTTAAAATTTATAATTTGGTAGATGTATTGTTACATTCACTTTTGTAATTGTAGTTAGATTTTTAAAAAATGGTTATTTGCAATTTTGTGAGATTTAATAAAATGTTTAATTAATTTTGTTTTTTTTTTTTATAAATTTTGATCTACCTTGGTCAGTAGATGTTGTAAGAAGCGGATTTATGAAGTAATGCAGGGTAAAGTTTGAAAAATGATTCTCACATTACCTTTTTATTAACAAACATATTTGACTGAAATTTTGGCTGAAACCATTTCAAGACCGTCTGAATTCAGTACTTTGCTTAGATTTTTAATAAAAAAAATGCTAATAAAATTTTGGTATTTTAAAAATTTAAATGAACTTCTGAAATTTTATGTGGAAGTGACTTTGATGCACTTATCTATCTAATATATAGGTTTTACAAGGATGCTTCCATTTCAAATGGGTCACACTGTATATATTGACATATTGTACATTCGAAATGTGTACCCTAATTGGTAGTGATTTGACAATTGCTATCGTGAACAAAGGACCGAAGGAACGCTACCAGAGTTTCGGAGTTTTAGTTCAAATCGCCATTGAGTTAGCACGTATTTGGCTAAATGTCTTATTTTCCAAGGGAATCCAAGTGTTTCAGTGTTTATATTTTACCTTAAGTAAAAGGTTAATTCGCGAACGCGGGGTGTTAAGCGCGTGACGCGTTACCGTAGAGAGTTCGCGTAACGTCAAAGCTTGAGGTTAGTTTTTCTTCTATCAACTTAATTTTCGTAAAATATCATCATTTGCGGTTTATTTTTCTTCCAAATTATATTGTTTTCTTCATTTTTATACAATTAATAACTTTTGTTTGAGCTGCGGCCGATAATATTCGCACAGTACTGTATAGGTATACAAATAGTCCCCGATTTCGACATAGCAAGGAAAGGGTTGGCCTCGTCTCATCTCGAGAATCCCTTTTCCAAACCCGGAGAACTCCTTCATTAGCTCTTTCGTATACGGTGACCGGCCGTGCACGACAGCCCCGGCTCGAGTATTTAGGATTGCCGATTTCAATTGCTACACGGTAGAGCTTTTTGATGTACCCGTAAAACAGGACTGACACGTTTTCTTCATTGTCGCTAATGGACGGAAGATTTTAGGTCTGTCTGTAAAGCAAAACCTTTACGTAAAACTGATCCTCTGGCCGATTTTACAAATGACAATTCGGCATTGAAAACCGCATAATTTGGAATGATAACACGTTGTAAGGCAGGTACTGTTTTTTGATGTAATTTCGAAGCTTGGTTAAAACTCAATCTTCCCGCTTATCGTAGTGAAAAGTCGTAACCAATTTACGAAAACAAATTCCCCGCTGAAAGCGAAACGTATCATCTCTGGCTATTCATTAATCGAAGAGAACATTTATGTAATTTATAGTGGAGATATTATTTCATTAAATTTGATATTTCAGTCGTAATAACAATTCGGAGAAATTAGATGGCCCCGAAGCCATCCGAAGTGAAAGCGAAACTTACTTTGAGATGAGGAACTAATCTCCCCGCCGTGGTCGTATTATATTTGCTCTCCCTCTAATATATAGCAGATAGAGGAACTCGCGGTAAAGTATCCTCCTATCGTCCTAAAAGTTTACCGATAGATACGAAGAGGAATTGTACTTAAAAGATTGTTTTGGATGAGAGGGAACAAATCCCGTGGAATGCCTTTTATTAGAAATCGATAGTCGTGATTGTGTTTCGTAAGTTAAAGCTGTAGGCATAGTTTCGACGTAGAATAATATTGATTTCTGGTACGATTACAAATTTATTTTAAAAATCTAAGCGTTACTGAAAGCTGCAAGGCAAAGAGGATCCCGGATATCATACCTATTGTAATGAAGAAATGTCAAACAATCTGACTAAAGATGTTGAGTACATATTTTATAAATGTACATGCAACCATCACGCAAGTTTTTCAAATTCTATAACTTCATTGTGTAACTGGAATAGAAGTGAGTAATTTATCTTGAGTTTTCCAAAATCTTGTTCAACAATTCCTCCTTTATGTTGCGTATCAGGAAAAATACAAGGTAGGAGCGCCGTCTATTGCGAAGGCTTTAGACGCCCGTCGAGACACTCAAATTGTCTGCGGACCTTCTTCGTTCGACCGGGACGAAGAAGTCCTTCTATCCTTTCCGGACCTTTTCTTTCCTCCCAGGATGGCTCATGGCGTGCCCATAAATATTTTTATCTCGGGGCCATATTCGGATTATTACCGCGACCGTTTCGGCATTGTCGCGCGGAAAAACAGCGACCGTCTACGGATCGGCACTTTAAACGCTTTTTCTTTCGTTTGCTTTGTGAAAATCCGCCTTTTTTATGCTACCAGGAAGGATCTGCTCCGTTCTTCGCTATCGCATGGGGTCATTATTTATTGAGACGTTGAAGACGTTGGGGTACCTGCAGTTTTATTGGAGGAATTTACAACGACATACGGACATATATCTTCGTATTATAATCGTAGACTTATGCACGTTGAAACCTTTAAAACTCAGGTTCGTCGAAGTTTTTTTTTGCTTGCTTGAACAATTGGAGAAAAACTGTAATATGTTCGTAGTTCATGTAAAATCAGATGCATTATCACAATATAATTTAATTTAAAACGATGTTCTTTTTAATAAAAAGCAGGATATACAAGCGATTGTATTACAGAATAATACAAGGTGGTTAGAAAAACACGTAATCGAGAGGGCCATGTCCTTTTTAAATTACTTTTTTTATGTTGGTTACAATTAGATCTGACAGTTAAATCCAAGATCGAAACATCAAATTACTTTCAACATTTATTGACGAGTATGACAATTCAAATTACATTTGATGTTTATTGACGTGTCATAAATTTTAAAGTATGCCTGCTGCAGAACATCAAACATTTACCATTGAAAGCTATTTTCGTAATGGTTAAAAGCAACAGAAGGGGGAATTCTGGTCTTATTTTAAGCAACTATGTACGGATTAATTTCGTCTTCAGTTTCCACATTTTGCAGTACCATATCTTGATTTATATCAACAAGTCTTCGCTACGTTGCTAAATATCCTGAAATTTATGCAATAAGTCGCAAAACCGGTAGTGGTAGACTCAAGGAAAAAGCTGCCGGTCAGATGTCGTTCCGTAACATTGTGGATTAATATTTACAAAAATTAATTATTTACTTTAGACATTATTGCAATTACATCTAAAAATGAGAGCGAAACTAGATCGTTTGCTGATCATCAAATTCAATCGTTTTTAAAACTTTTACAGATTAATGAATTTTCAACCTTTCCCTTTTGTTTTAAAACAAGCGTTAAATACCGCTTCGCCAAGGTACGACGTACCGTCCTTCCTTCCGTTTCATTACCCTAATCATCGTCATCGTCTTCGCTTGCTCATTATTGCATTGTCCTTGTCCCTACTCTCGTCTTTTATTTTCGCGATCCTCCATCGTGTTTCCGCAAAGACAAAGGCGAGGAAGAAGACGAAGAATCGAAACGCTCGAGCTGCCCGGTCTCTCGAAAAACGAGGACTCCTCGTCCTGCGATATTTATTAGCTTTGGCATTGGCGCGGCGCCTGGCGGCGGCAGCAGGAGCAACAGCAATCGGGCCGTAAAATTTCCACTTATTATTATTATGAGAAGAAGGAAGACGCGAAATTTAAAATTAATTTGTGCCGTAACAGGAATCAACGGAGCCGGAAATGAAGGAGATGATGAGATGAGATTAAATTAAAGATATCTATTATTTGATAGCGACACAAGTAGATATCCATCCCGTAATACTACTCATGCGCAACAAAATCTCAGTTAGAAACAACTATTAAGGCGGGGAGACGAAATGTTTTCTGCAGTTTTGAGAATGTGCTCAATTTTCTATAAATAAATTCAATCAAAAAAAATCAATAATTTTTTTTTAAGATTAAAAAGAAACCAACAGATTTTTAAATATACGTAAGGAGTATGATGGTCGTTAGGAACTAACAGGTGGTTGAAACTGTCGGGCTGGCGACCAATGTTTCAGAAAAAAATGTAACTCTTAAATTTCACCAATATTTCGCTTTTATTTTTAAAGCTTCATCAGGTCTATAATTGAGTTAAAGTATATAGCCAAACTCGTGAACATCGAGATTCAAAGATGTACACGCTAGGAGCATTGACTGATGAATGCAACAATCTATGCCTTGAATCTCCGGATTTGAATTATAATGGAGCTAAAGTATTGTGCAAAATTCACACAGCGAACATCCTTCGACGAGACAAATGTGGAAGCAAACCTGATGGTGCAAATTTTTCTCCAATCTGATGCACGTTGTTAAGAAGTTATGTTTATTTATTGTATTATAGTATTTATTGAAGTTAAACTTTTTATGTGGCGTATTAAAATTAACATAACCTTAATTTTAAAAAGCAGTCGATATAAATACATAGATATTCGTTATTTTTGAAAAACAAAAGTACTTTTTACTGCGTACCTATAGTTACTCATACATTTTTGAAGAATTATGAAAATCTGTGATTTTCCTTGGAATTTCCGACGTAACTAAACACTTGAAAAAATTTCGTCTCAGTAAGGGATCGAACCTGACTCCTCCCGCTTGCCGGACGGGCGTGCTAACCACTATACCACGGAGATCTTGATGCGAGGAACGTTTACTTTTTAATACCCGGTTATTACTTTTATCTGCAAATATATCATAATATTTTGATAAACAATTTTTAATTCGTACATGCGAACTACGCATGTACGAATTAAACTCCTGTCGCGCAGACCGATTATGCCTGGCCTACTGATCACTATTGAGAATCGGATTTTCTGAAACACATTATAACGACTTTCTACTGTAATAAAATTTTATGAACCAAATGATAATTTTCCTTCAGAAATCCCATAACAATATCTGTTGCTTATACCGTCCAATTATTTATTTTAATTATTTGTGCACATATTATTCTATTTGGTACATCTCTTCTGCATTTGAATATACTCCTTATATACAAATGCGATTTCAATATTCCATGCAGGATCAGATTATTATACCGAAAGCAATAGGAAGTACCTTATACTCTGTACATATGCGAATGCTTGCTTCCGCATAAATGCCTAATATATGTATACCCGACTTTACCTATTGTTCGATGATCGCTTGCTTGGTGTGTGTAGGTACTTATGTTGTACATTGCGATTGTCTTAACTTCTACCTCACCGAGAGAGCATAGCACAACTACATCGCACGCCCCATACGGTTCTGTTATCTTTCGCCAAACAAGCAGCGAGTTCACAGCTGGAAATCGGTTGGAAGAACAGCGGCGCCAAGAGCTCGTTCTAGCGCAGGATTGCCAACTATTTTCCGCTCTCCAGTACATCTATCTACGACCGTATATTGTGCTGTAATTGCGAGAAATTGTTGAGAGATCGTAATAAGTTTATCTCTGGAAATTGGTTTCCGTTTGTTCCGTTGTTCTATTCTCTCCCGATGTCGACGCGACGTCAAGATCTTCTATGGTGTGCGGAGTTTATGGAGGGGTGAGAGGTTAGGAGAATGGTCGTAATCTTTTTTTTTGTGGACGTTGTTGTGGATGTAATTGGGATGTCGCGACATCGTCTGACGAGATCTCGTGAACCTAGTCGGATCGCAAATCGTTTGCCAAATAAACTTAGCTTGTCCAATATAGCTTATCGCAGATAAAAATTGTATTATTCCAAGTATGCGTTGGAAAATCGAGTTCTAATAGGTTACAAACTGATAATATCTTCCAAACTGCTACGACCTAGGTTTTAAACGATTTTTTCCAATGTAAAAATTGTCTATTGCGTGCCTCTTCAGTCAGTTTAATATTCTACTATCTATCGAAAACAGCTGTTATTTCCCTTTGAATAAAACTTGGTTTTATGCTCTTTTATTGTTATCACTGTTATCAGACACTTTTTTATGAAATTTTATATACAAGGTTCGTGAAAAATATTGCATGTACAAACTGTATACATATCTAGGTTCGATATTTAACAGGGTACAACTGTTCATAATGACATAATTTTTACAGAAGTTAAATGAATTTGCACAAATGAAAATAATGTATCTAATATTTCATCGCTTCAAAATTACATTATTCTTCCTTATAGCCAAAACAACGTGTTGTACTTTCAAACTTTCAATGAAGAAACATATATGCACATTTTTACTTTTTGACAACTTGTTCACACCCTACTTGATACTGAAGAAAGTCTTTCATCGCCAACCTAACTTTTTACATTTGGATTTTCTGTGTCTAAACAGTCAGCGCATATGCTTTTAAAGGCTTTTAAATTTTCGACTTATATATTCATTTTATAATTATTTAAAATCGTTTCAATACAATTTTTTATGCGTATTTTTATATTGTATTAAAGTAATGCCTTTTATAAAAAATCAATAGTGAGGATGCCATATGACATATGACTCCAAGACCTACAACAAAAAAGAAAAAGGAACAGGTGTTCAGACGCTTGCCTTCTTAGAACGCAGATGTTCCTTGACATTGGGTAATTCCATTATCGCATCTCAAGGGTGCGCAAATATGATGCACCTGCATCTAATGCAAGGTCAAGGTCGCGTTACGAACAGATGTTCGTACACTCGCAGACATACCGACGCGCGCATTTGATTTTATTACGTACAATCATGGACTCTTAAATACGTACATAAGTACCTAAATTTGTATAAGACGCTTATCTCCTCTCGTTTGAAATTTTGTAGGTTATCATCACGCGAATCAACAACCGCCACGCATCACCGAGCATCCGGTAGACACGACGGTCGCCCGTCACGAACCTGCTACGTTGAATTGTCACGCCAATGGCGAACCGGAACCGATCATTATGTGGTTCAAGGACGGGATCGCCGTTCGAACTGCCCCGCAGGATGCCAGATCTCATCGGGTCCTTTTGCCCGCTGGAAATCTCTTCTTCTTGAGGGTGGTGCAGAGTCGAAAGGAAAATGATGGTGGGGCGTATTGGTGCGAAGCGACCAACGCTTTGGGGAAGGCGAGAAGTCGAAATGCTACGCTTACCGTTGCTGGTAAGTTTAAATCTCTACGACTTTTAAATTTTATTGAGAATACTTATATTGTTGAACTTGCAAAATACGACTATAAGTACAAAATGTATAAAATATGCGAGTTTTAGAAATCCCTACCGAAAACAATGCTCTTTCGTTTACTTCCCTAGAAAAAAAAAACGTTGTACTTGATGAACTTGTGGACTGTATGAATCAATTGACACGATTACTTTGATGTAAATGAAAACGACACTTGAAACACGTGATACATATTTATTTTTGACAGCCTTTCTTCGTAGTACGTTACGTTACATGGATGGATTATATCTCTTCATTTTTTAGTTTTTATTGTTAAAACATTAGAATAAAAATACTAAACAATATGACCACCTTTGGGGAAATTTAAATTTTAAATTAATTGACATAACGCCTTAGCAGAACTAGAGTTTCGACAATTATATTTTGCTTTTCTCGGATATATGAGAGAAATTCTCAGAAGAAGCAAATATACATATGTATTGACTACATTTTACATTAAATTTGAACAACGTACAGGCAGATAACATCCAGAAATATTCTATAATATTGAAATAATTTAAATTCATGCACAATCGACCAGTTGTCTCAAAAAATGTTCAATTAGCTTTTTAACATTAAAATACATTCTTTTAAATTTAATAAAAGTGTTGGAATATTATTCTTAAAGGAATTCGTAAATTTAAACTACATAGATTTTTTTGTCATGTGAATAAAAACTAAACGTTGGAAACATTTTTTTTTATTCGGAAAACATTGAAGAACACCACCAACAAGTTGTAGTAACAATTTTGACAGACCATATGCATAATGTCCAACACACTTAGCTCTCACACAATCAGATATAAATTTTTTTACAAACCAAATAAATCGTAATACCTACAGCCTTTATTAGTACGGTGAATCTTGTAACTACGATACGTTGATATAATTGAAGTCAAGAAATATGAAATTCAAATTGCAAATTTTATTAGAAAAACATGATTAGCAGAAAAAAAAATGAATCATAAGTGTGCACAGGAGGCATCTATATTCTGCATTTTAACCGAAATTTTGAAATACCTTGCACAATTTAACATAAAATTTTTGATTGTGTGGATGCGAAAAAAACAGATATATGCCTATACCGTGGAGAGAAGCTTAGGAAAAAGAATCAAGATAAAAATTGAGAAAATCTGTTGCCTTTTCGATTTTTTCGAACCGCGATTACGTCTCGATTTCGACTGGCCTTATTGACGCAATCGTATAGGAGCTTTTGACGGGCGCACCGATCTAACCTCGACGATAGGCAATTTCTCGCCTCATCCGGCGCAGATGTCATCATCGTCGGGCTTTAACGGGCGATTTCGGAAGAATCGAAGTCATGAAATTGGGTACTTTTTTCTCTCCTAAACGTATATACGCTAAGGTACGCCCGAGATAATCGAAATCGCGATTTTTGCGACGCGTGACAGCTGTTTTTTTCCCACATCCACATCGCACCCCTCCCTCTGCCATGAATAGGTTTACCTCTTCAACTAATTTCACGCGTCCTTAATTCAGAAAGCAAAAAAATTGTAGTTCATTTCCTTTAAGAAAACAGTAAATTTCTAAGACCAGCTCATCGCCAAGGTTACCATGCCTATAGCAACGTAGTAGTAGAGATTTCGGCAGACACATTTGATTGTTAAAACAAACGTTAGCGTCATTAAATTAAATAAGCGCTATCTAAAGTGTTGAATTGAAATTTCAAGAATTTTACAATCCCACAACAAACAAATAAGAAGTGAGACCAATATATTCATAGTCCTTCGCTATCCTAACTACAATATTCCTCTCGACTCGCCAGTCGCTACTACATTTAAATCCCGTTAAAGTCGATGAAACTCGGTTAAAATTCAGCAAGAAAATGGTTCCAGAACGACACGATTCTCGTAAGACCCTATTCCCATTAAGTATTCCCTTAATTCCAAATAAAACTCTCGACATGCGGCGCCTGCACTAAAAAAAACTTTCGAAACAAAGCCGAAGCTAACACAAACGAACTATTGAACACACCCTCTCCCCTCGATGACATTGAAGACTTCGGCTCTATAAGGAAGGAAGAGGGAGTTGTGTAATACCTTTTGATATCGCGTCGTAAAGGTATTATGGCCCTGTATACGGTAACCATAGGAAAAAAAGAGAGGGTCCGTTAGAATCGGCTATACTAAGGATAATGAAAGAATCGCAATTAAAGGGATACTATTACGTGAGCTATGTGACTCATGCTTCACTGTAAAATATTGAAAGTAAGAGTAAGCATTTATTATGGAGATTACAGGGATAATCAATAATTTTAAGAGAACAAAAAAAACACCCATATACATTTGCGCCACGCTAAATTCTCGTCTATTTCAACAATAACCTACAACGATCGGATGAAACCCGCTTATATGATACACGAAATCCCCTGGAGGATGGGAAACGAAAAAGAAATACAAAAAAGGTAAGGAACAAAGTGGATATAACGATATTATCCGGTTTTTATCAAATAATACGATGATACGAATCCGGCAAAAATTTCGCGTGTAGCCGAATTTAGCTGCTGAATTTCGAGAAGTAGGTAGCCGGGCCAAATTTTTATTCGATTAGGAAGAAAAGAGAAATATCTGCGAGGAAAATGTAGCGAATTAGTGCTGACTGAGAGAAATTGCAACACTGTAAATTGTTTCCAAACAAAACAAACAAATGTAATCCCTGAAGCTATAGTTCAATTGAAAGTTCTCTTAGTTTATAATTAACCTGTACTGTGATAGACTTTATAAGTAAAGATATCAGACTTCTTACGCCCTTTCGTCGCCTTCAACGCAGTTATTGGTTAATTAAATTCGAATAGACCAATCAACGGCGACGAGAGTCAATTAAACCAACCAATAAAGCGTAATTTCCCTTTCCACAACTTTACGACGTAAAAAAAACTAATTTTTACAGCCAACTCGTTCGAGTACTATCGCGCGTGTAGAGGAACTTACTTCCTCTCAATACAAGACGGAAGTCGTTGAGAAATGAGTAATTCGAAGCATCAGCATTAAAGCAAAAAGGTTGGGAACGACCGGAGGGGTGCGAAATCACGATTTTTAAAGATTGACAGCTATTGACTAGGGGCAGTAAGAGGAACCATCTATCTATTTGCATTTATGGTTGAAGCACTCTGGATAGATATCGATTTTGTTATATGCTTTGGGTATGTAATTAGTTGAACTTCCAGATGATGAAAATTATCAAAGCGTATAACAAAACCTACTTCTTGACGTTTTCCTTTTGCCTCTAGCTTAACTTTCATAAAGAATATATACCTTCATGTTGTAATGTTGTCCTGGGACTGACGTTAATTTCAAAGCTCCACAACTCTCGGGTGTAGTTGAAGTTTGTAAAACATTATTAGGCCGGCCCGCGTTGTGAGCCTAATATATCAAAGCCATAAACATTAAAAGTTTACTAATAAAACCAACTGGTATGTCTCAGACAGCGAAAACAGCAAGGCGAAACACGAAACATATATTTTCCAGAAGGTAATTGTACGATATTTAAGCTGGGATACAAAGCAAAACATACGATTAAGTAATTACAAAATTTATCAACTGAAAAATGATTTTGTTTGACGTCCAGGTGTTCCCTTATTTATGAAAAAGGCGACACAAAGATTGACGAAGTTGTTGTTTATACCGTTGTATTCCAAACTCTTCGTACTTCAGTCATAAAGTCGAGGAGTGCAATTAAAAAAAAAAATTGGTTTGGCAAAAGTTTCTTAGAGGGTGGTTTGCTAGGGGTAGTTTTAAAAACTATATCTTTTAAAATTATACAAACCATTTTCGACGACACCTTCCTCGATCTTATACCTCTACGAATAAGGAAGATATTACTTGTAACATTGAATCTGGGATACCCAGTATACAATAGTACAAAAACAAAAGTTTTGCTAATTAAGATTTTTATTATTATTATTATTGTATACCGTTTTGGACATGTGCGACAAAATGCCATCTTATGAAATTTGTTTTCTAATACAGTATCTTTTTTTTGTGTGCTCCGGTACGAGAGGTTCAGTTAACCGATACTCGTTACTCCCAGTCTACGATTCTAATACCGTCATTTGTTTTTTGTGCTCCGCACCGCTTCTGTCTCCCCACAAATACTTTCGTTTTTCGCCTAACAAATGACCGCATTAAGTGTCCCCCCAAAAACGTATATACCTACATCGGGCAATTTAGTTGGAAATTTAGCATTCGTAAAGCGAATAAATTTGACTCCAAATGCGATAGAGAAAGTCCTGCTCTTCTACGTTTTATTTAACATATAACAATTTAGTAAAGTATATCCATATCAATTCCAAAATCGGATTTTATTTTAATTTATCTCGTATAGGGAAACTAGCAATCACCCCTGCTGCTTAACGTCGATTATCCATTAACCAAATTCACTACTCTTTCAACGTTTTATCGACGTATCTGTGTATTTGCTTTTTGATCTCGTTTATACATCTATTTGCTTATCTGCATCGACGTGTTTCGAATGTTATTTTAGTATTTTTCCGGCGATGAAAAACAACTGCACGTTAGAGAAACGTTTGCATCAAATATTTAAGGATACATCGAATGAATCTATGTACATTCGGCGTCGGTAAATGAATATTTGATTTTGCCGGTTTTTTTGTTTTTTTTTCCTTTTTTGCTTATTCCGCCCAGTTTTGAATGCGTATCTACTGTGAAACGATTGCGTTGTATTGAGGGAATATTGCCCATGTTCATGATGTTTTGCTCCCATTTAAAATTTTAAAAGTTAACAGCGTCGACGTAAAAAATGTTCAACATTATAAATGTTTTCGCATCCAAACAAAACAAGAAAATGTAACCTCCTCAAAAAGGCTTTCGATTATGTTCGACTGTTGCATTATTGTAGGTGATAAAAGCACGAACTTTCTTAATTTAAAATTTAACGGCGTAATTAAAAGTTTTTCTGGTTGGTGTTGAAAAACCATGAAAAAAATTATAACATTGAAGCACATGCCTATGGTGCTATGATATCAATTATAAAAAAATAGAAACAACATACAAAATAAACCTAATCACACTTACTATCAAAAATCACCAATGATTGCAGATTCCAGATGCAATGATATATAACCTTAACATCGTCTTTATGATTTTAAACGCAACGTGGTCTCATGTAAACCCAACGCATTTTCTTGAATCGTATCGCGTCGAAAGACACGAGAGTCCCTTTTCTTCTTCTTAGTATCGTGCTTATTTATATTTTCCATTTCGAAAAGCGTCGGCAGATCTTATTTATGATCTCGAGAGTACGATTGCCAGTAGCACAGCACAGGGAGTCTGTTGTCTGCGCGTTTCCGTTGTTCGTTTCCTCCGTGTTTCATTGCATTTCTCTATTTTCGCATCACTCGCGTTGCCTTTCATATAATCTGAACTCTCAATGTACATCCATCTAAATGTAGAAGTAGATAGGCAAGGTACATGAACATATTTTTACATATGTACTTGCGTGTATATACATACTTTTATATTTATGTAGGTATGTCTATTTTTTTTTTATTATTAATCGATCTCTAACTGCTCGTGTAGATAAATTACTTTAATTATATAGACAAATAGACAAATGTAAATAGCTATCTTTTTGAGGGTTTTTTCTCTTTAAAGAATCTATTTAGGATCGTCAAAGGAATCGTCGTTGTCGTTTAAATGAAGGAACGCCTTTCGAAAATAAATAGTAGCCGATTTAAAATATTGTTTTAATCCTGCGAGGGTATTTCGATGTCACGGCTTACCATTTCCGCAGAGCGCGAAAGGCGGCGTAGTTCGCTCCCAAAAGATCGTTTCCCGACGGATTTTATTACCAGCATTAAAAGCGTTTCCAATTTATCAGCAACGCTACAACGGGAGAGAAGTGGCGCTCACATAATGGCGTCTGTATGGATGGGAAAAACGGCCGATTCTCATGCAAAATTCTCGTCTCCTCGCCGAAAGATAAACAACGCCTTATTATGAGTGACACCTCGCCTGAATATAAAACACTCAATTTCATGCATTGTGATCGCGTAGGTACCATCATCATCATCAACATCCCCGCCTTGTTCTCTCTCCCTCTCTCTCCCTATACATACACTTAAAGTGGTAGTGACGTTCAGCCAAGATTAAGGAGGACCCAACGTCTCAATATATCGCCAGAATTCAACGACGTGTTCGTGCCTGCTTATTTGAGAGTCTAAGCGTTCCAGAAGGATATTGATTCCGGTTTAAGGGAGTTGAAGGAAGAGAAAGACGTTTTTTTATATATTAGACCACACGTAAAGTAGAAGGCTTTTGCTTTTCTTGTATTTTCTTTTTCCCTTCTCGTGCTACTTCTTGAAGCGTCTTTCGCGATTGGGTAGGTATGCTGGGCGTAGAAAAAGGAACGGTGTTACTTCTCGAATACACAGCCACGCCGTTTTTATGCATATGTAGTATATATACAAAGTCTCTGAGTATAATAATGGAAATTTGGTGTTGAAGGGGCTGTTGAATTTAATATTTCATTCCATGGAAGGTAGGAGTATGCGGATGGAACGTTCTACGTTGACGGGATGGTAGAAGAAAGGATGCCCCCTATGTAATTATATCTATATAACAAAAATAACAAGCTACCATTAAACAAAAATATAAAATATTAGCAATCCTGTGAATACCAGCATCTTCCGCGAGGAATTACTTATTGCATCAAAGTTGACATTAAAATCTCCTGTAACTATAACTGTCTTATTTATTCTATCTGCATTTAACAACTCCATCAATTCGTTTAAAATCACTATGAAAATATCGAGTATGTTTTACTAGAACCGGGACGGGCGTTTGAAATACCTGTAATATACTTTTCTCCTGTTTGTGTGTAATAGTAAGCACATAAAAATGAATTTTCACTTATTGTCATTACAATAGTGGTGACGTCTTATTTTCAAATTTTTTTGTGTGTATGTACTACGAAATCATATTCTCTCTCTCCGAATACTTTTATCTACAATTTTGTGTTTTTGTAATTTCGAAATATTTTTAAATTATTTTAACACTATTTTATAATTTAAATGCCCTTTAAATTTGCTTCCATTTTATTTTTTAAGATTATTTTTTTGAAACTTTTGTTTTGCTGTCAAATACTTTTTCTGTCCGTTTGTTTATCCGTCTCTACAGGGATACCAATCCAAAGACTTCCATATTTAAATGTTTGCCCTTTTTGATGATTGACTTGATACAGATGCTAATTGTGATGACTTGTTTCCAATATTTGAAAATGAGCGTACGTACAGCCTTGGACAAAATTATTAAGCACCCCTTATATTTCGTTATATTAGAAAACTGATACCATCTATGTAGTTATTTAATCATTCGGGTAATTATAAATAGTATATCTAAATATTCCTCGGGGAATTACCGTGTTATATCGCATGTTTGGAAGTTAATAGAGCTTATTGTGTTTCGCGCTGTTAGTTACGACAGTAATATGAAGGTGTAAGAACATTTGAAGGCCATTTTAAAGCAGAAGGTACGTACTCGAAAATATACATCCAAACAAAAGTTAGAAAGAGCGGTAATAGAGGAATGGAATAAAATGTCAGCTTCTACTTGCGAGAAACTTGTTGCTAGTTTACCGAAAAGGGTAGCTGCTGTAATAAACTCCCAAGGAAGATCAACATGATATTGAATTTTACTTTTTCTTAAATAAAATATTACATTTATACCATCCGTTTCATTTATTTACTGGTGAAAGTTGAGGTATAAACCATATGCGAGGGTGCCTAATAATTTTGTCCAAGGCTGTATATACTTTACAGTACAATATATATATGTATATACTTCACTTTACAGTACAATAGTATATGTATGTATATACTTCACTTTTTAGTGATTCTCGGTGCGAGGTTCGTAAATCTCGGTCGAAGACATTTATCGCCACACCAATAATAATAAAAATCAAATTAAAATATGGCCGATAAAAGCGCCCAACGCACGGGGATAGAAAGCCCAGTAAGCGGTCGGAGTCTCTTCACATAAAACGTGTCTGCCAAATTAAGAATTACGAGCAGACCAGACAGAACAGGACAGAGAAAACCATATAAATAACAAGAGAAAGGCAATATGAATCGAAAAATTATTCCTGTAATCATACCAAATAGTTATTTCATGATAGCATTTTTAAATTCATTGTGGAAAATTGTAAAAAACTAGAAATCCCAAGAAGTGCACAGAAAAAAATTATGTGATGATAATTACAGGCGTACCTCTTTCTATTTTAAGGGATAGTGTAACAGTATCTGAACTACCTAACCCTTATTTGTATTTTTGTTACTCTGATAGTGCATAGCACGTTCCGTAACCAGAGCTAAACGGAATAGAGCTGGAATGTATATATATATACGTACTAAAAAAGAAAATCAAAAGTATACGCATTTTTTATGCCACGTGTGTATGTATTTTTGTAGCTTTTAGACTCACTGTATAATAACGTTAAGTGAGCTGAGTTTAAAGCTCGTCGAACGAATCGATTGCTGCAATTTTGCGGCTTGTTCGAGGCGAAGACCGCGTCAAGTCGCTGTAAGGCCTGTTCGAAGTTACGGAAAAGCCATGCAGATTTCGCGAACCCGGTCCTCCTTTCCTTACGACGATGGGATTTCCGGATCTCGCCCCGTTTTTTTCCCGATACGGTGCGCCACGTCGCTTTCGTTCTTCTCCTTACTTTTTATGTTGCTTTACCGTCTATACCTACACACCGCCTTCTTCTATCGCTTCTTATCGAACGGCGCTAACTTTATGGAAATTTTACTTTCGGGGATTTTAACATGTCTCCTTATTTTACATAAATACCGGTGATAACGTTACTATACCACCTCGTTCTTTCTCTCATCTTCCGCGGTGCTGTCAAGAAATCATTTCGGGCTTTACGACCCTCCTGACGGTTATTTAAAGCCGTCTGGATGTTTGAAGTTTGGTAAAGTCTGGACGTCTTTTCGTATATTCAACGAGGGTAATATTCTCGCCGAAACTATTGTTGTTTTCCATATATTATCCAACAACTACGTCAAATGAAGTTATGTAAACAGGTTAGGAAAAAAATAAAACTAACTATAATTCTTTCACAGCTTAAAAGACAGTATAGTGCGCTGTCAACTATTACATTTTCCTCGTGTAAACTATTTCCTTCCATAAGCATATCTTTTTCTGGTAAACGAATATGTTTATAATCTTTGCAATGCTTTACGGATATACCTATTAATAGTGAATGTGATTCTTTTCCACAAAGTTGTCTGTTTTTCGAATAATAGGCAAGATCCTTCATTAAATTTTCCAACGTGGAAATCTTGGAATCCATTAGTTACCTAAAAACTGTTTATTCAAACTCGATAAACTTATCTTCAAAACAGTGGGATGCATTTGATGACGTTCCTTATCGGGGATGATTGACAAAATGCTCTTTATATAGGTACATAAGAGATCTAACACTTTCACTATCCTGCACATATTCAACGGCTCTCTCAATGAATGAATGAACCAGTTGAGTTGAAACATCTTCCTACGATCGTTTGCTAGAAATAAATACAGCGCCACTACTAAAGTGTACAAGAAGTGTACTTATCCATGCGTGTGTAGGTATAATTTTCTGTTAGAATTCGAGGCGAAATAATTAGCGAATGCGTTCGATTCTCCCACTCCCACTTTCGCCAAATGCATTCGGCGAGGAAATGAAAACTGCTGCCGCTGAATGATAGATCGACGCAATTCATTCCAATCGTGCCGAACTATCTCAATTTCCTGCGTCTTCCTCTTGCTCATCGGCACCGCGCACACCATGAATACGTAGGCCGTGCTGGCACTATTGGCAAGCTGGAGAAATTGATTTTAAATTCGAATCTAGGGTCTGATCAGCCCTCGCATCGTCCCGTTCGAAGGTTTAACCTATGACATTAATTCTTATTTTGGCCGGCTACCGAACTATCTCGCGGAAGAGGGAGGAACGATTTGAATTCGGTAATTGGCTGTACGTTTTCCGATGTATCCTCTGTGTAACCACCTAGATTTCAAGTGTTACAAAGAATTAAAAGCAAATGAGAAAAATCGTTTTGTTTTCAAGATTAATATCGAAACAAGTCAAAGCGAACGAGTTACGTTGGTTGGAAAATGTGAGAAGATTGCCAAATGAGAGGTGGGCCAAGGGAGTATTCTTGAGAGACGAAGGAGGGAAATGAAGAAGAGGACGACCGCGTAGGAAATGGATGTAGTATGCAAAGAGGACTTAAGAAGAATGGGAATCACAAATTGGAAAGAGATTTCCATTGACAGGAATAGGAGGAGGACGATAGCGAAGGACATCGAAGCCATGGGTCTAAAGGGCCCGTAGCGCTGCATTATATTATAACTCGAACATCCAATTCGAAATTCGAGCAATTCGATTTGGACTCGTTTGAATCTTCGACGCCGGGTCAATGAGGTAATGCAATGCATTACAAAATATAATTTACGAAATGTTTTACTTCTTTGGGTCAGTTTCTACAGGTTAAGGAATTAGAAGATACAAACATCAAATGCCCAAACTTCTACAGTGTCTTGTGACTAAACGAATGCTTTAAAAATTTATCCTCTAGCCACATATCAACAGATGACAGAAGGCGCTCATCGTCAATTCACCGGGTATTGTTCGATTGTATGGGTGCGTGTATTACCATGCACGGGCTAGCCGAAGTTAACCGCATCGCACCATTATCATAATGAACAAGCGGACAGAGGAAATGCAACCGGATAAGTGCATTACGTACCTAGATTCGTCGCAAAATACGTGGTAGCTATCGAACAAATTACGCATACGCTAGCCGCTCACATACACAGATGGTGGCAACTGTGGCAGGACAAACGTGGATGATAGGGTCTGGTATATACATACGTATGTATGTACGTATTTTCGCGCGCTTTATACAGCATAATAACGATGCCATTATCACGAATATCCAAATAAAGCGCATCTGGTAATCGGATTATTTCGATGCCATTATATTCCTGTGTGCTCGCGTTTCCGCTCCTGTGCAACGGACGCACAACATATAGGGGGTGTATTTTGTTATGTCTCTACAATGTCAATATATAAGTAAAAGCTAACCGCATTACTGTATGTTTTACATTCAAAATCGTATGTGTAGGCCGCGACAATGTTTACCTGCAAATTAAATTAAAATTGCTCAACGGTAGGAAGGAATGCTGTACTATAAACCTTTCTATAAGAATAACTTGGTTAATATCGGACATAGCGTAAGCAATGTAAATTCACAAGAAAGAAAGGTTTTGCAGGGTATGTTCAGAAGGTCAAAATACGCAATTTAAACCAATATGTTTAAGTCCGATTCTTAACAATTACGGAAATAAATAGTAATTTGATGTTTAAAATGAGGCGATATTTATTACAAACAAATAATAATAAATCAAAGATTATTTTCGAAAATATCGCGGCCAACTTCATGCATTCTCTTGCTCGTTTATTAATTGCCCGTGTAGCATATTTAATTGATCAGCGATTATTTCTTATGGTAGCTGCGGGATTAAAAATACGATCCAGAAGTGTCCACTTTCGTCGCATAACCACCCCCACAAACAATAATCTAGAGGGTTAAGATCTGGTGATCTCGGCGGCCAATTTTGTGGACCACCTCTACCAATCCAACGATTGGGAAGGCGAACGTTCAGAAAACGTCCGCACTAAGCTGTGGAGGAGCTCCATCGCGTTAAAAGTGTACAACATTTAATGCCAAATCATCCATCACCTCTGCCAAGTGAACTTCTCAAAAAATCAAATAACGTACTCGAGTAAGGCGACCATCCAATACAAATGGACCAAATAATCGACCGTCCAACAAACCACACCATACGTTGATACTAAAACGATTTTGAAACATTCAATCAACTGTGGCATGTGAGTTTTCGTCTCACCATCGATGTTCGTTATGGTAATTATTTTCTTCTCATCACTGATTAAAATGTATTTGTAATCTTCGAACTTGACGTATCCAATTACAAAATTGCAGCCTTGTGGCATGATCACCTTCGTGAAGACTTTGAATAGGTTGAATATGGAAGGGATGCAAACCATTTTCTTTGAGCAACCTCCAAGTGGCCGTGTGTCTAGTCTAAAATTGGGTTGCAAGACGCCTCGTACTGATGTGGGGATTCTCTTCTACCTTAGTTAGAATATTTTGCTTCAAGTTCTTCATCTAAGCCGCGTTATTTTTAGAAACATTCCTGTTTCTCCAGCAGTTGCAAATACGTTTTGAAACACTTTTGTGTTTGGAGCTCTTCGGGTCAGCAGTAAATTGGATAAGAACTAACGCGGATTCGAAGGATAATCATTTAGAATCATTTTGAAAAGTTTCTCATTTTACTTAGGTATGTTAAACTTAAAAAGTTCTTTTATCTATTGCTCGTACATATATACCATCGTGATTGATAACGGCGAATGTTGTTCTGTGCCGTTGGATACACGTTTTTAGCGAAAAACTATCGTAGCGGACGTGTGTTTTCGTGTAACGTAATTTATTGTCGCATAAAAGCGTAATTTATGTCTGGACGTAAGAATCGACGACACTCGCACGCGCAAAACAACAAATATAATATGTGCTCCGTGTGTTTCGATATGTGTGTGCGTTCCGGAACCGAGAACGCCACCGACCGTCGCTCTTCGCGGGGGATTGTTTGATTAATGACCACTTAGGGCCGAGCACACGACGCAATATCCTTAGACCAGACCCTCTACTATACACGTTCTCTCCTTCGGATAGAAAAACAGCCGGAAATATTTCATAATACGACGGCAGCGTGTCCAGCGGCGCTGCTGGTCAACAACTGACCACGTGCTGCTGCTGCGCTGGTCGCTCGAAAAATATCGCTGTTTGAGGAACTGAGAAGAAATCGCGCACAAAAAGGAAAATAACAAATGCTTCTTAATTCGATTTCTATACGTTGCCTTAATATTCTGCATGATTTACACATTTCTAGATGAAAAAGTTTAATACATATCAAGTACTTGAACTGTGTGGCGCTGGAATTCTGAAACACTCCACTAAAACCCTTACCACAATACTTAACTCGTACCGGACGCACGTTTCGATAGCCAAGCAATCATCATCAGCAGTAAAATTGAACTAGTTCAATTTTACTGCTATTGAAACGTATGTATGTATGTACGTTCAGTGCGAGTGAAGTATAAGAGTTTTAGTGAACTGTTTCGATGTTTAATACAGTTTATGTATACTTCTTTCTCATTTTCAAACATCTGGTACGCCCTTATTAAAAATCATAACAACTATTTTATCGATCAAGTTTCATTTTCTATATTAATAAAATTAGTAACATCTTCTATTTAACCATGTTGTCAAATAATCTGTTCCGTTTGCAAATTAGATGGCTTCGAATTGGACGAAATTTTGAATAAGTTTTTTACATTTCTTAGGCTGTAGTTCGAAAATCATGGTGCTTCTGAAGAAATCCATTTTATACGCTGCCTTTTTTAAATATTATAAACTCATAGCTCCAAACGTAAAGCTACTAATATAACAAAGTTTACAAAAACAGATTCATTAATGAATTCGAATCAACGTAAAGTTAAACTGCAAAATCTACTGTACAAGATAACTAAAACAATGTTTTCGTTTATGTAGCTTCCCAGCAGGCTGAAAACTATTCGAAGCAGTTTTTATGTACCATTGCATAATTCTTAGGCATTTTTCGTAATTTCTTTTGTCACTTGCGACATCTACGCAAATGTAGACTATAAAAATATGAAGGTAAGAAATAGATTACATGAGATTAGTGTATATTAGCATTTGTCATCATTTTAACGCAATTATTTCAGTTATAATATCTTGTAGATTTTGTAGGTGAAAACATTATTTAATAATATAATTCATATTAACATACGTATCTTTAATGGTGAAAAATATAAATTGAGAAGAATTTGGCAACAGCGTTAGAAAATAATGGAGATCAATTGATAAATTGAAGGAACTATAATGTTGCATCTGTTATAAAGATTACATAGTATTGTAACAAATTTTCGCACACTTTGCAGATCGTCAAAATTTAATTTCAACGCGAAATGATTGCCAATTATCTTACAGGAAACTTAATAAAGCTGCTCTGCGAATCATTAAAATCCAATCTACTCGTTAACTAGGTTTTCTTCACTAACGTGCGCAAATAGCGCTTATATTATCAGCTACATATATAGAAAAAAGTACAAAAATGAACTTGTAGGACAGATAAAAAACCATGATTTAGAGCTTATCTTCCATAAAGTTTTTCTGCATTGGCAAAAGCCTGCAGCGCCGACGAAATTACGTTAATTTACTGTCGGCCAATTCGAATGTATATTACAAACGTAGCTACATGCATCAAAATATACAGAGAGGAAAGAATTAAAGTAATCCGTTTTGTGCGGAACCGACGAGCAGTGTACCGTAATAAAATTAGAATGTTAAATGTTTATTGCAATTCGACAATTTAATTACCGATAATGCACGTTCACCCACAGGCAGTAAAGCGCCATTTTTCGATGTTTAAACGATTCCAAGCGGAAGCGTGCGCGTATCGGCCCTATTCTTTTTTCTATTTTTGTTTTTCCTTTTTCATTCAGTGTTTTATTTACGACCGCTTGATTAAACGCGATTATTTTTAATGAAAATCCATACAATGCTTATATACATACCTACGTATACCATATATGTTATATTTGTTATGAACTGCTATTGAAGGTATGTTATTATTGTGTGTTATTATTACCTATTATTTCGGGCATTCAAACTTTGCGTAGGTTGCGGAGGCTTTACTGAATTTGGAGAAGACTTTCATTATTATAATCTCTGCCATATTTTACGCGTCTAATTGTAAGTCCAAAGAATTGATATTTGTGGCATTGGCTTCGACAAGACATTCTTTTTAACGGTTCCTGTTTAATGACGAGTCTACACTGAAAAAATGAATTCAATAAATTGTATTCGTTGACTTCGTTTTGTTAAAGCAACAACAAAAATTATTATATTAACTAATAAATTTATTACAACAATGAACTACGTTTATCAAATTGAAACCTGTTTATCAATATAATAAATACCCGTTTGTTAACTTACTTTTTGAGAAGTGAAATAAACTTTAGGGATTTTTCATTATACATTAATAAATGTATTCTTTATATCAATAAATCCGTTTATTGTATATAGTGTCAGTACAAAACTGTATGTTCATCGATATAATAAACAGCCATTTATTAAAATGATAAACTCTACACTAACCTATTTTTTTATTGTATATTATCGTATATTTCTTTTGCGAATTTTCTTTAGCTATTTCGATACAAGTTACGGTCGGGGCTCGGTCTTCTTAAGTTTAATAATATAATTGTCCAACAATAGAAGCTACTCGATGCTCCAACCAGGGTGGAGTCCGTTCGAAAGTCACGTTCGTACCTACGTTTTGCTATATCTAGATCTCCGAAACAGACGTCTCTGACGCTAGAATACACCTCGGAGGGAAGAGCTAAGTTCGGACGATTTTCCTCCGTTTTGTATATCGTGTATTAAACGGCGAATTTAGAAAGTATTAAACTACGTAATTAACTCGGTACGCGTGTCTCCAACTGTGTAATTAGCAGAGCGGTGCTTGCGCACATACATACAGGGCATGTTTTTGTTTCCGACAAGTCCACCGTCTCCGAGCTCGTTTTGCGTTTCCACCGGAACAACGTTTAAGATCGGCTGCGCGGATAAAATTGTGCGAGTGACACGTTCGTGTTAGCGGGCGGGACAAGGAGAGAACTTGACGCTTGTCGGTCGTCTCGCTTGAGATGTGTAGAGGCGGTGTGTATAATTTCCAGGCCCGCGTTTATATTAATTAATTTTTATGATTATGACACGACTCGGTCGGTATTGCAGAAGCGACGAGGACTAGGGTGACAGAGAGAGGGCGGGAGATCGGGATTACCGGTTAAACGTTCTCCAAGTTTAGAACATTTACGTCCGGGAATGAACACAAACGTTCCCCTTTCCCCCATTTTTGATATTCCCATGTAGAGTGTAGCAATTTAACCATCCCTCTGTCCGGGTTGTCGGAGCTATAACAAGTCTATACGGTGCACGTAAAACTGAATTGGTAAATTTCGAAAAGGTATAATTTTTTATGGATAAAGTTCACAGACGTTTGTATGCATTGATGTTACGATTTTTACGATAAAAAAAAAAGAATAATTAGTATATCTAGCTAGTTAATAGGTGCTTATTTTAATAAAACAAGGCGGAATGGGCTGGCGCATTGTCTTGGTGGAGCATCTAGGATTTGGTCTTCCACAAATGGGGTCTTCGTCTTCTCACTCGTTCACGAAGGGTAGTTAGAACCTCGATGTAATAATGTTGATTGACTGTCTGACCTTCGGGAACCCAGTGGACGTAGACAATTCCACGCGTATCCGACGCGACGCTAGCGCAAGGACTTGAACGGACGATTGCTACAACAAGACTGAGCGACGTACAACCGTGCCCATCGAGCTCAGGGTGGGGGAAGCATCTACAAGCACAGACATGTTCAAACCTGCCGTGGCGTGCTCGCTGTTTGCCGATAGTAGCACCGGTCCGGTTATTTAATTGCCACACCTCGCAAACACAAAATTTACCAAGTTTGCCAAATTTAAACGTATCCTCTATTTCTAGTAATAAGCGAGATGGCCATGGAGAGAGCGAAAATGAATCAGCCTGGATATCTACAGGTATACACTTGGAAAGATGCTGCATGAGAATAAAAATCTCTACACATATGTGCGATTTTCTTCCGACCTCGTGTGCTATAACGGAAAAAGAAACATCCGACGTGATCGTATCGACCATGTTCAGACCCACAAAACAGCATGCCCAATGCCTTTCCATAAAGTGCAGGTCCCGTACTTACCTACGTTTACATCTTACATCATCGGTCGCAGACTCAGATATCTTTTATACGTGAAACGCGGTAGTTGCATAAGCAAACTTCGAACTCGTGACATAGTTTTGGGCGTAGCGACGACTAAAGTGTTTCAGCGTTCGTGATTTAGGGCCGTATAACCGAAGGAAACATTTCCATACACGTCGACGGATGTGTCTGCTATGTATGTATGCAGAGATATTCCGCTTTTTCGGCTTTGAACTCTTCGCCTTCGGTTTTGCTTTTCTATTTCTCGAAATCGTTATGTATAGAGATATTACGGCGTCGCATGCACCGAACCGCTTTGGCGAAACGGTTCGCTTCCTTTAGCCAAGATAGCGAAATGAGATTAAAGTAGAAGAATCGTTTTATTTCGGCGATATTTAGAACGATATAGATCTTTGTGTTGGAAATACACGCCGAAATCGAATAGGAAAATAACCGCAACTATGTAATATTCGTAAACAATAACTTCAAGTTAAAATTAATTCGATTCGAAGCGTTCATTTTCAAAAATTACGTCGATCTGCAAGGTTCGCATGTCCGAGAGACATTCATCGTGCGATTGGAGTCATTTAATTGGATTGGGTAATATTTTTTAAGCGATACAAGAGTACACGCCCGGTTAGGCTATACTTTGTACGTACGTATATACAGGAACAGTAGTTCTAGAAGCTCTAATAGTTTAAACGTATACCTACCTATAGCGTAGTTCCCCCGATGGAAATAAAATTGGATGAATTATTAGATCGTTTTATCCGATTATTAAATGCACCCGCGGATACTCTTTAACCGTTCTTTCCTCTTCGGCATGTTAAGGGAATATTGACCTTTTCCATGTGACGAATAAAAATGACGCATATTGCTTTGTACACGGAAAAAACTACCGGATTAAAACAAATTGTAGTAGCGATTTCTACACTGAAAAACCCATTTAGTTGAGGCAACCAAATTCACATTATTCTTTTATTTTTTTCATTAAAACTTAAAAATTAATAATCAAATAAGTTACATATTGAAGATTTCTAACAAATTCGTGGAAGAATTACTAAAACAACTTGTTTTTGGCTGAATTAATTACTCTTAAACATAATCACAACGCAACATAATAACAGTTTAATACTAGTATTTCCTCCTTTTGCTGTAACGATAGCCTTCGTCCTTCTAGGCATGCTGCATAAAAGATCTTTAATGGTTTCTTGCGAAATTCGATTCCATTCTTCTTGTGCAGCAATTCTTAATTCTGCAATTGAATTAGGTGCTGGACTTCGCGATCGTATATTTCTTTTTAGAATG
Organism: Dynastes maya; assembly: GCA_029619315.2. Classification (NCBI taxonomy): domain Eukaryota; kingdom Metazoa; phylum Arthropoda; class Insecta; order Coleoptera; family Scarabaeidae; genus Dynastes; species Dynastes maya. Next base: position 52,429,907 of record JAROYE020000006.1, read on the forward strand.
TCCCATAGATGTTCTATGGGATCCCGACGTTTTCAAGATACCGGATCATTGCTCTCGCGGCATGGGCTCGGCCATTATCGTGCATTAGCATAAAATTATCGTAGCCAATAAAGCCGGCATAAAGTAAAACATGTACTTCAAGGATATTGTGTATGTACTAGTCAGCATTCAATCTTAAATTTACGTCAACGAGCTCCGTGCGACTCTCCCAACTAATGCCGCCCCTTAACGTAATGGAACCGCTACCAAAGCTAAGATTTAGTGCAGGATTACATTCTGCGAAACGTTTTCCTGACTACGTCCATCAGGCTTCCATAAATGTATTCTTGTTTCGCCTGTAAAAAGAATTTTTCTCCATTAATGTTCATTCCGGTTAGCACATGCCCTTGAAAATTCTAAACGTCGAATTTTGTGACGTGGGAGAAGCAGGACATTTGGATTGAAGCCGACCGCCTTAAGTCTCCTTATTACTGCTTTAACAGATACACTAACTTGTCTCAAATACTGGTCATCTCTTGGCGTTGTACATCTTTTACGTCCTTGACCTTTTGTATTCTCCAGTCTCATTGTGTCGAGACATACGAGAGACAGTCGATTGATGGATATTTAATCTCCGTGCAATATCTTGGCGAAACAATGTTAACATAAATTGACAATTAAATGAGCCATCTCGCTAACCGAAACTACACCCTCAAACAATAAAGGTCTGGAAATGTCATCCTAATAATACTAAGTAAATCAATCAATGTTTTGGTCGCCAAAGCACACTATGCTAATTTATAACTTTCCATCTTTATTGATTTATAATGTAATAAATGTTTCATTCAAATATAGTCATGGCAACTATCTGTACAATACGCGAAATTTTTAATGGATATCTGAAAAAGCACCACACGTTTATGGTGTAAGATCATATAGTTGTTTAGCACTAAACAATCTAAACAGTATACTAAAAAAATTCCTGTTATTTAGGGATTTCAGCGTAACATCTTGGATGACGTTCGTCGAACATGAGATTATCTAAACACCACGAGCATATGGTTCGTCAATCGTCTCGTTTCGGTGTGGGGATAAATTAGAAACGTTTTCCAACACTCAACTTCGAACGAAGACAAGACAAAGCGTTTCTTACGCATATGTGTACGTGTTTACTTGCTAGGACGTGATTCGTATTCTTTTCATGTTTCCTATATTTATACTAACTATACATCAATTCCATAATTCAACAGGCGAAACCACTCAAAGATCAAAAGATAAAGCCAACACCGAAAACAAAACAAAAACATGTGCAACATACAAAGCCAAGAAAAAAGAATTTACAAAAAAAAAATCAGATACCTTTTTCTTTGATTATTGCTGACAATAAGTTTAAATTCTCGGGGTAAAAAAGCGCGTTGGAGTATGTTTTATTTATCCTGGGATCACACACGTAATACCTACGTATATATGTATGTAGAGGGGTTGGGCATATCGTAGGACGCTTGATCCGAATATTATCTAAACAAACGATACACGTGCTCGACTCACATCACGCAATTGTTCCACGTTAATTGCTATTTACACAAGGGATGGAAAAGGGATATAGAAAAAGGGCAATCGGGCATTCGTTTGTACATATTTACATATGGTATAATGACGTCGCAATAAGTAAATAAGCCGTTGAAGTAAAGCAATTGAAAGTAAACAAGTATTCGATAGCTAATAATTAGTGATGGGGCAGTTAAATGACGACGGAAAGAGTGCTACGAAATACAAAGGAGTAACTCAACGTCTACGTTTACTGCACATTAAGACGATTGCTACTAATTTAAATGAATCGATTTAAATTTGGGGAGAAACTGAAGATGTGAAAATTGTCAAGTAATATAAATACTGTAGTTAATCAATCGTCCCAAATTAATTCCTGAAAAATTGATTTTTATTTAGTAAGTACATATGCTGATTTATACAGCTAATTCGTGGACGAAAGATAATTTATCTCCTGAGCAATTTAGAAGAAAAACTTTAAAATAAAAAATATTCGGCAACAACATAATATTATGTTTAAGTACACAAAGTGTTCCGTTTCCATTACACACCATACAAATTTCGTTTTCTAAATGAAACATCTCGCGAAACGCAAAATTTAATGCAGAAGCTCTTCTAGTTATAGGGAGTTAAATAAGTATAGGGAATGTTGAAGAAAGTTGACATGAATTGAAGAAAAACATACAAAAACGAGTTACTCATGACCATTAAGAAACAATCCACCATTGATGAAACGTTGAAATGCCAATTCTCCTGGGAGCCTTGCGTTCTAGATAATAAAGATGAAACTCACAAGATAAAATATTACCCTCTTTGAAAAGAGTATTTCCGTTACGTAAGGTTATCTCTAATGGGACGAAGACCAAATCAAATCAACGAAAGAACAAGAGAGTAGAAAGTTTAGCTAGGAAGGTGTTGTGTGTTTGGCGCGTGTCTTTCGCAATATTAACGATCAAAGATACCCTACACCCAGGTTAGTCGATGTTAGAAAGGTATGTTGTTCTCGGTCTGTCCTAAAAAAGGTGGCAATTGTGTCGTATATCTGGCAACACGCGATAACGAACGTAGACAGTTTTTTTTTTCTTTCTTGTTGATATTTGATTTACTTGTTTTTGTGTGTTGATTCGGTCTAGAAAATATTGAAAATAAATTAGGATAAAAATGTTTTTTTTTTAATCAACGGTTGTTATTTAGAGTTGACACTTACATAAACATATAGACAATAAATATGCATATAGGTGATAAGACTGATAAGAGTGATAAATAAACAAATCAGTGACTTAATTCTTATTTAAAATAAATTTATTGAATATCGACATTTCTAAATCAATTTCTCTAATTTTCAGACCGGAGGTTACGTATATTTTGTACTGTAAAGATCTCCTTTATTATGACATAGACCAAACGTTTAAATTTTCTTAGTAGAAACATCGCTTATTTTCTTGTTTTAATTGTAATATCCTTTCTTCACTAAATTTGCGTTATTGGAATGTTAATCGCAAATTCGAAAGCAAATCAAATGTAATTTGAAACGAAATTGATCGCCAACAACGCCGAGTTGGACTGGAGTTATAAGTCGACTTGACAATAAATATTATTCGGGTCACTAACGTGTAATTGAAATCTTTTGTGTGATTATTTGTTAGAACTAAATTTAAACTTATGGTCTATTTTTTATAATGAGCGGGATTCCCGGAGTGTCCCCGCGAACTTGGGACAGCATGTATGTATATTGATAATCTTTGACATAAATTCCCACTTTTAAGGTAAAGGTAAAAGTAGAATTAATAAACAAATAAGATTAGTGTGATACTGCCAACATAACGATTTATCTTTTAGATGCATTGAACGTACATACAACGGTTATAGATCGGTGGTAATCCTTCCTCCCCGACGCTGCTTCGGCAGTATCGCTAAATTTTTCAACGTTCCATTCGGATTCGCCGTCGTTAATATTTAACGAAGATCAGGTCCGGCCCAATAAGGGTCGAACACGCTCCAGCATTATATACTTAGGAGCTTACTTGTCGAGAGAGAGAGAGACAAACAAGGGACTTTCTTGCTTTTGGGGACGGAACATCGTAGCACCTATACGTCTATCCTTTTCGCTGCTAGCGACGGGAAACTGTATAAGGAAGGAGTGAAGGGAGTCCGTTGAATAATTAGCGAGGCTTAATCCTGCCTGTCAGAAGTCGTATAAAGCGAAGCTAACCAAGCGTTAGGCGAGCGAAGCATATTCCTGCCGTCGATGGTATAGGTAAAGTTAAACCAACGGAAGCAAAACGCTTACCGTATGCCCGGTAAGCATCATCGCCTTGTCCAGGTTAAAATTAGCAATAAAATAAATGCGTATCACGTATTACGCGATTACAACGGAAGCGAATCCATTTTAATATTTGAGGGGATAAATGTCAATGTCCAAAACAATATCGCTTGAAAAAGCTTTAAACTCGTCAATAATATTTAAACTCAGGCGTTTCGTGTATGCTTTGAGCTATCGAGAATACAAGGGAATCAAAAATAGTTAAAAATATAAAGTAGAAAATTCACATTGGCCCGTGAATTGCGTCACGTATTTGGACATACATTAAATACGGCAACAATGTTTGTATGATCGTTCCTGCTTGCTGTATTTAATATCACATATATGTTCGCTGCTACATATGTATATAGAGATTTACTGTTAAATTGATATGAACAAACGTAGGCGTAGTTTCTATAATAATTGATTTACGTAAGTAAGCAGCTAACCATATATTTAGGCTAAACAAGATAGGTAAGCATATACGAGGATGGTATGAGAAGTACCCGTGCTCGGAGACAGATGGCGCTTTGTGTCAAAATCTGCATTACCATCTGCGAGTACTATTCTTTAGTCGACGTCTGTCGAAATGTGGGAATCCACCATTTTCGCCAGATTTGGCCCCCTGTGACTTCTTTCTTTTTCTATACCGGCTTGGCGGAAACCAATTCACGTCAAATGCTATTATATAAAAGTATTTTGAGAACGAAGAATATACAGCTGTTCCAATTTTATTTCGTGCACAGCGAGAACTGAACACCCTGTGCACTTGAATATAGTTTTATGTACCGCCTGTATATACAGATGTGACAATTGCTATTTGCCTATAGCGGATATCCTTTTTTCTTTCAGTCACAAAACGCAATAAACATCATCGGTTCGTACGTCTCTGCGCTTTTTTTTTTATTTTTTATATATACCTATGTATGCATGTACGTATACGTTTTCAGAGCGGCAATAGAAACACATACGCGCGTATTCCAACACATTTCTCCCGGTGCGAAAGTACCTTCAGCTTCATAAACGGCGACACATTTTTCAATAAAGGAAAAAGAACGATGGGAAAAAGCAACAAAACACGCGCGCCGTCGGCCCGCCTTCCGCGATTTATTATTCGGACAATAGCCGGGCCGCCTGTCGGTTAGCGAGAACCGTAAAAAAAATCCGCCGCCAAACGGGGTTTGAAATTGAAAATCCCGCGACGGCAGTAAATAAGCGCGATATGAAAAGGACGGTCGCGTCGTGCCGCGCGGTATTATGGAGCCAGAAGAGCCCGTTTACCTACGCTACGATGGCGGTTTACGAGCGTCTAACACACCACATTCAAATGATGTTCCCCCGGTTCACGTATATCTCTATCTAGCTGCGTATAACGTCGCCGTCGGTTCATTTCTCTTTGGTCTTCGTCCATCCGTTTTCTATAATGCACGCCACTACGCTTTAGCGACGACGGCAGGTGGAATAACGACAGAAAATGCTACTATACCAGCGAGAAAATTACGAATTATGAGGTTATGTATTCGTAAGTCGCCTTACAAGATTATACTACACATTTATTTATTTAATATTTAGTCTAACAATTATAAGTACAGTGGGTACCTCGATTTACGATAGTAAATCTTGCAACGGGATTTTCGGATTACGAAAGAAAATTTCAATGAATTCTTGTTTCCGAAACCGAAATGGGCCACCGTATATCAAACGCGGTGTACAACGTAATATACAGATTCGGCAGAATTTCCGCGCGACTTGTGTTCATTCTAGAAAGAGATAGTTATATATAACGTAATGAGGTCGTTACTGTGGTTTTCCTTCCACTATTCCATCGCTTCGCATCTAACATGTCAATAATATTTTTACATTACTCCCAAATTTTTTTATCTTTGTGTAAAATCTTTTGCAAATAACAAAGCCGAAAGTTCTACAATGACTATCGAACAATTTCTTATTTGTCGCGTCACTAATATTGTAATATAAATGGAAAAGCCATAAATCGACCCCTCTCCTCTTCTCCACCCTCCTCACCGTCTTTTATACGCTATAAGGAGTACTTATTAAAGGTATTGTATGTAAGTGAAGTTATTTCAATTTAATTTCAGTCATACAGGTTTTTGTTAACTTTACTGTGTTAAACTGTATTTAAAATGCATAAAATGAATTGTTGATAATTTTCCAGTTACGACATGTCTAATTGCAAAATGTTTTTGAACCGATTAATTCAAGGCCAACAAAATTGGCTGACAGAATTCATTCATGCTGGTCATTACTTATCTTCCATATTACGTATTGTCGGTTTAATACTCTACTATCTAGTAAAAGGCATATTTTTAATTTAATTTGATTAATTTTACTAATAGACTATCTAAATCTGGATGTAAGAAAGAGGCGGAACTTTTTGGAAACTATTCCAAGTTAAAATGCAATTGTTTTTTTTTCTTTTCGTGCATTGTAAAATAGAACAACAGGAATAAGTGAAGCATGTTCGCTTTGTATCACATTTTATAAGAATTGTATGGAAAATAAATAAGGTTACGTGTTTTACACAGTCAATAAAATATATTAGCAATAAATTATTTTACCTTTACATTATAAAAACTTATCTTTCATGCTAGCATACACCTTTCCTCGGATTAAACATAACTCAGCATCATGTATACAACATACAGTCAGTCTAGCTGCTTAAGTAATCTCAAAACTGTTGAAGAATTAGGCGTAAGTATTAAAGTGTTAAATACGTGCTCGTTTCACATTTAAGTCGTACAAAATCGCTTCGTCAAATATGCGAATAGCAGGTGACATAACTGTAACGTATATAAAACCATTGCCTACAAACATTTTAATTTGTAAACTAACTATACCTATAGGTAAATGTCGTAAATCAACTAACAAGCGGCAGCGCGGCGCGGCGGTAGATTTTAAACAATATTGCATACAATTAACATGAAAAAGGGTTGCGTGGACGCAACACAACGAACACACGGATGATAACCGCGACCCAACCCCCTACATTTCTGCATTAAATACTAGGAACGTTTATCCTGATAGTATTACGATATCCAACAATATGTATATAGCTAGGCACATGCAACATCATCAAGGGCAATTTGAGAACTCCAGACAAAATTGGCCTCCGCTCATCTCATGGTGCGGGCAAGTAGACCGTTTAATAAAGTGGTAAAATACCGAGCACCACTCAACAATCATATAAGATTTTAGTTGAAAAATATAATGATGTGACTTTAAAAGAAAATAGTGTGCTTACAATGATTATAGAATTTTTAGATGAATTATGAATGTGTAATAATTTATAGATTATGTTGCACTTAAATGCTTATTACATATAATTCTTCGCGTTTCTAGTAATTGCTTTGAAAGGTTTACAAACATAGTAGGTAGCTCTTTTCAGTCTCGGATGTGCTTTACTTGGTTAAGGATAAACAAAGTCGGTCAACTTTAATCTTTCCGTATTAAGCACTTCGTTGCGTGTTCGTTTATGGTGCGAAAATATTTAAAAAATACTTTGGAAACGTTAGTTTAACTGTAATTGTAGCCTATCTGATTGAATGCTTATGTCGGAAAATTCCTTTTAAAACGAAATGGTAGTTCAAGGATACATTACAAATGTAACATGCGTGCAGCTCCTGCATTACATATGTATTATTTCGGCTAATTATCTCCATATTCCGGGAGCGGTTTGAGTCTGCTCGGCTCCAGTCTAAACAAGCAATTAATTCAATGAAAACACCACCGCATATACCAAGGTCTACGTTATAGAACGGAACAGGATTCGTGGGAAGCGGAAACGTGTTGCTATATTTAGAGAAGGTGGCTGACGGTGGCCCGATCTGCCCGAATCGGATCGCCATAGCCTTAGGGCGGTCGTATATTCTCTCTTGCCGTTGACTTCTAACCTCTAACCGGCTCAACAATATGTTAATGTTGCGGCGCTGTGACGGTGCATCTTGCCCGGGGATATTTTACCCGATAAGGGTTGAGAAGACACGCCAGGGCACCGTCGACAGATTATCATACCTTGCGGCTTACGACTTCGCCGTTGCCGTCTCTAGACGTGCAAGAAGAGAAAGCGATGTTGATCGCGAGTTAACCGAAAGGAAAGATTTACATAGCTCGAAGTTATTAGGTCTAAATTGGATTTATGACAAAGTATGGTTGTAACTTTGCTGAAATTTACCAGATAAACGCCTAATATCCATTTGCAAACAATAAATGACTCAAAATAAATTCCCAAAGAGGTAATAAAAGTTACTAATAAAAAACGTGTATATGTGCGTATAAGATTCAACATTCTACAACCTTATTTGCTCGGTGAAGTGATCGTTGTATATTTCATAAATTTTCCGGATCGGTTATATGTACTTATATTATAACTCACTTTACGTTTACGTTTTTTCGCATACATGCAAAATTCTATTCCAATTTAAGTTCGTAAGATTTTAACCAGTTGAAATCACGATTTCCATAAGATAGTTACAATCGACGTTTCTTTGTGTGACGTAATTAATTATTTCATATTTAGTTTTATATCAAAATATTCAAAGTTAAAGGTCCGGTTCCATATCAGAAAGGCAGTCAAATATAATGCAAGTTTTGTTTAATTTACAAGGAAGCTATACTTACCCTTAAACGAAAGTTTATAAAAGAAGGAGTTTTAATAAATTCACAATGCTACGTTTTGTATCACAGTTATTACAAAATAAAGCGACCCACCATGCCGCTCTAATGTTATTTTGCCTAAGCGAAGAATTTTAATGAGCTAGCCAAGGTAAGATTTGAAATTAAGAAGAAATAATTCAATACATTTACATCTATAATAAGATTGTTTTACACTTAAATAGAGATAACATGACATAAGAGCCTTCAGACCATTTAACATTTACAAACAATACAAAGTGGTATCGACAGCCAACTTCACTTGATTCTGGTGGAACAATATTTAATACTTGAGGATATTTGGATTACGCAGGTGCAGGATTTAGGTCGCAGATTCCTATGTATGCGCGTTTTAGAACGACGCTTGCGAACGAACAAAAGTTTCCGGCGATGAGAAGAAGGTATAAGTGTTTACGTAGGCTGCGTAGGGTCGCGAGACCCTCGTTGTACATCTTCTTAGCGTAAGGTTAGTTTGCCCTTTTCCCGGTAGCCATACATAAAGTAAATAAGCGATGTGCAAATAGGAGTCTTCACTACGTCGCGTCGCGTCGTTTCATCTCTGCTTTAATACTCGAACTACTTTATTCGCCAGAGCGGTTACGAGAAACTAAGCATTAAACATTTAGTTCCGTTTCGAATTACGTTTGTCCTGTGTATTTGTCCATTGGTCCTTGCTTTTAGTTTGGTGAAACATTTGAAAGCCTTTCACTCCATGAACGCTACCTAACTTTGGAACTGTGTTACTACTAAAACATGATTATTGCTTGCCGAACAATACACTACTCACTCTACTCTAAACATCCTGACCATTCTGTTCTTTAGATTCTGATCTCTTTTAAAATTTAAAAGCTGCTTATCCTAGCTATCCTAGCTGCTTATCCTGCTAGTTGATAAGGCTTTGTAGTTTGTACTTGAAATACAGTATGGTTGAAAACATTTATTGAGGTGACGTAAAAATTATTTGTAACTGCATTGCTTGTTATTATTTACTAAGTGCAAAAAATTGAAAATTTGAAAATGTAGAAAACCCTTCACTCTTCGGTTATCGAATAAATAAAACAAACATTTAATTTCCATATGTTTGCTTCTCGTTTTCGTAACTCATCATTTCGATCTGTTCGCATCTCTAGTTTTTTAGCAACCTGGTCCACGCTACCAATATTAAAATAAGCGGGAAATTTATATTCAAAATCATGTATACTGCAAAAAAATTGATTTTTTCCTCTTTTGCAGTTTTGAAGGAGGATTTCCGTCTAGAACCACAAAGTACCAGAGTGATAGCTGGCAAAGACGTGGTCCTAGAATGTGGACCGCCGAAAGGAACGCCCGAACCTCAGGTGACGTGGCGCAAGGACGGTCACACCTTGGAAACGGACGGTCGTCTTAGGATCGTAGACGGCTCCAATTTGGCCATCACCGACGCAAAACCAACTGATGATGGCCGCTACCAGTGCGTTGCGAGAAATACGGCAGGTGTTAGGGAGTCGGCCATAGCCCTTTTGAAGGTCGACGGTAAGATAGCTAAATAATTACTCCTTAATCATATTAAAAAGAAACATATATGGTCAAATATTTAGAATATATTTACCCTCTAGAAGACTATAGAAATTATTTCTTCAAAAATATCATGTAAATCAAATAAAAAATAATTTCACTATGTATGTTTATTAACAGTTTAAACATGTTTATGATGGTATCTTTACAATATTAGACTTTTTTTTTAATTTGGTTTTAAAAAACGGTGTAAAACTAGAAAAAGGATAATAGCTATTTTTTCCAGCCACGTACAGGCTGTCCTAAATTTGTGAACCAAACATTTGTGAGGACCATATGATAATAGTTGGCAAAGATGCTAAATTTGATTCTAACAAATAATTAAGTAAAAGATTTTGGTTATTTTCAAGTACCCGCGTATGTTAAATCGTTGTAATCAGAAACAAATAAGTTATTTAATGAAATAACAAAAAAAAGTAGGCAATTGTTACATCTGGCAGAACGGCTTATGGCTTCCTAAAGTACAAAAGATCTCGATCCGAAACGTCGATAATAATGAATTGATCTATTCCGTTCTTTCCAGTTAAACCGTTCATGATACGACCTCCAGAAAATATAACAGCACTAGTCGGCTCCACGGTCGAATTTTCTTGTTCAGTGGGTGGTAATCCTTTTCCGGAAGTATCTTGGTGGCGGAATTCCCCCGGCGGTTCTATGCCGCTGGGTCGGGTCCGCGTACTCGAAGACAGGACCTTACGTCTCGAAGACGTCACTCTAAAGGACGAAGGTCGCTATACCTGCGACGTTGGCAATCCCGCCGGTAGTCTAACCGCTTCTGCGATATTATCGGTGCACGCATCTCCCGCATTTACCACTAGACCCCTAGCGCAAACCGTACAAGTCGGGCAAGAAGTATCCTTTCATTGCAACGCGAACGGAAGTCCTAAACCTTTCGTGTTTTGGTCCTTCGAAGGTGATAGGATGTTGGTGTTTCCCGGGACGATTTCGGGTAATTTCGAAGCGTTCTCTTCCGATGGCCAATCGACATTGATTCTGAAAAATGCGCAAATACAAAATTCCGGTACGGTGATCATTTGTTCGGCCGTCAATTGGGCCGGTTCGATTTCAACGCGCACCAGATTAACGGTAACGTCTAAAGAGGATAGGCCGCCTCCTGTAATCGCGAGAGGGCCCGTAAATCAAACTTTACCGATCTATTCCGTCGCGGTCTTAACGTGCGAAGCGAACGGCGACCCTCAGCCGGTGATATCGTGGTATAAGGGGGATGTTCCGGTAGCTTCCTCGGAAAAAATCAACATGACCGGCAAAGGAAAGCTGATCATAGCTCAATTGGATAAGAACGATTCGGGCAGGTACACTTGCGTCGCGTCATCTCGCGGAGGCAAAGCGACATGGTCGGGATTCCTCCGAGTTGAAAACCCTAAGAATCCCAACATCAACTTCTTCAAAGCACCGGAACCTGTGATGCTTCCGGGTCCTCCGAGTCGTCCGCACGCCTTAAACCAATCGGAGGGAAGCGTAACGATCACCTGGGCGCAAAATAACAAAATCGGATCGTCTAGCCTACTCGGATACCAGATCGAGTTATTCGGACGCGAAGAAGGGGTGATACCAACATGGACGGTGGTGGCGAGGAGGGCACCAGGTCCGTATTTCACTCAACACCTCCTTACTCCCGGCGTTCCGTATACTTTCCTGGTGAGAGCTGAAAATTCTCACGGTCTAGGGCCGCCTTCGATGCTTTCCGAACCGATCTTCGTCGGATTGGACAACGCTCAGAATTGGGGTAATCCGGAAGTGACCGAGATTAGCGAGGCGAGAGCGTCTTTGATCTCCGAATCGATCGCCAAACTCACCGAGGCGTTGCCCGTTCTTTCGACGGCCGTAAAGTTAACCTGGACGATTCTCGACACGAAATACCTCGAAGGGCTTTACATTTACTACATTTCGCTAGAGGATCAGCTTAATTTGCCAAACAGTTACAGCATGCTAACCGTATTGCTAGATAAAGGTAGTACTTCGGGTTTTACGGTTAATAATCTGCTGAAATGGGCAAGGTACGAGTTCTTTCTGGTGCCTTTCTACAAGACTGTCGAGGGACATCCGTCGAATTCGAGGCTGGTTAGGACTTTAGAGGATGGTGAGTTCGAAAGTGACATCAATCATTCTATTCTACGTAGGCTAGGTAAAAGAATAAATAAATAGCAGTTTATATGCTAACTAAATACTAATTTATGAAAACAAATATACACACAGCGCGTGTTTAAATTGTACGGCACAGCCGCTATGGAACCGTTGTTCTCTCAGTTTCACTTAAAATGACCATCTAAAATAATAAACTCAAATAGTATTATGCAGAAAATTTTGGAAAAGAAAAGCAATTTGTGAACAATAGCTTTCTTTTTGGAGAAAATGTTGCTTTTATATTTATACGGTGTTAACTTAGGATAGTTCTACAATATTCTTTAGAACCCTGTCCGTGTAATTTGATAACCTGATATTCTTTTTTTTTCTAAAATAACCCGAAGCAATTCCAGGATTTCGACGAACAACTTTTATATAAAATATTTTTTCGCATAACGTACGATAGCGGTGGTAGAAGCATTTACAATTTGAACACGCTGTGTAGAGAACATTTGAAATCTGCGATTTCGTCTCTAGTACCGAGCGAACCTCCTTCATACATGGAAGCGATGTTAATCAACTCTACTACCGTCTACTTAAAGTGGAAGGCGCCCCCTCTGTCGTCGTTAAACGGCGAGCTTCAGGGCTACAAGGTCGAAGTTAAGGCGAATTCCACGGACGGCAAAATGGAAACGGTGACAGTCGGAGCAGCTCCGACGTTACTCTTAGGGAATCTAGTAGCCGGCGTCTCCTACACCGTCAGGGTTGCCGCGTACACTCGACCGGGAGCCGGTCCATTCAGTACGCCTGCTCTTTTACGCCTCGATCCGGCTTCGAAGATGACCGATCACCAACAAAAGTATGTTTTACACTTCTACTTTTATGCAGGATAAATTGTTTAACTTGAAACATCTGTTCACCTCGATAACGATGTGTTTTAGAGAAAAATGTCTAACGAAAGTAGTTTGATATCAATTAATAAGTACATTCCTCTTTTTCAACAATATGCGTTATTCTTGTACGTTTGTAGGCCTGTCGGTGCGAACATGCAGGAGATAGAATTCATTACCGAGACTTGGTTCATGGCTTTGTTGATTAGCATGGTCTCGGTGATGATTCTACTATTCGTCGCGATGTTATTGGTGCGACGGCGACAGATGCTATCGAAGAAAACCATACCGGCGAGCAGGTCGAACGGCGGCGTCTTGAGCACGCCGACCGTAGGTTCGAAACACGATCCTCCGCTATGGTTAGACAAAGAGAGCATACCGGAGTTCGCGAGCACCCTCCCCGATTACGGAAAACTACCGTCGCAGGATTACAATCGGCTCGAGTATAATAACGGCAGCCTGAACTGTCAGAAGGAATACCCTGTTTATCAGGCGAACGGCATCCTCAAGCAGAACAACATCAATCTGCACACGAATCCGTTGCACCAGAAGGAATACGCGAGGCCGGACAGGTTGGATTACAGCGCGTCGGACAATAAGACGAATTATTCGGCGAATTTGAGCGGGCTGTGCAACGATTTCGAGCCGAACGGAAGGAAGCTGAAGGACTACCGGAACATGCAGATACAGGATTACGCGAGTCCGCACCTGGATCATCCGCATCGCGTATCGTCGCAGTTGGCCGATTACGCCGAGGTCGATCAAACGGCGATGGTATTGAATAATGGCGCCATCTCTCCGGCACCCTACGCAACGACAACTCTAGTCACCGGTACAAGACGGATCGGCAACTCGATGGTATGTTATCACACATGCTTGTAATGTGTTTCTTTGCCCGATCTCTCATTTTCACTTCATTTTCCGAATAGTACTTCAATAATGTACGTACGACTGACAGCTTGCATGTATTCTCTTGAAACAAACACATCATTTTTTTCAGAATCAAGAACGTCAATAACAGAAATATAAACGCGCACTAAAGAATCAGGTAGCCACCTCCGTTATGCGAATAAAGTTGAAAAGTTTAAATTTAAAACCTACATGTACTCTCTAAAAAAAAAAAAAAATCCGACCTTCCTTCTTTATAATACATTATCGGTTTCAAAGACAATCACTTTCTTTCGTTTTCGATGGTCCACCTGTCCAAGATGTCAACAGTTAGTCGTGAAGTTCTTCATTGTATTGTAATATATTGTACGGGTTGTCACGCAAACCTGATTGCATAGATTATATGCCGTTCGAAACAAGAAACTTTGCACCCACCAAGTGAAAAACTTTTTTATCGCTAGTATTTCAAAAAATTATTTCTAAGATATAGTTCATATTTATTTCCAATTTGAGCCAAAAATCTTTAAAATAACACATTTCCTGATTTTTATTGATGTTGACATAATTTTGAAAACATAACATTTAGTGAAAATAATCTTTAACTTTACTAAGATCCACAAGTAAGTGTAGATCTACCCGTTTCTAATTCTTAGCTGGAAATAACACAAAAATTCAATGAAAGATCGATTTGGCCATTTTTAATATTAAATACATTAAATATTCTAGATTCAGAAGTGATTTAATCAGAAGTGATCTAATCACCCCAATTGTCATCTCAGATTCTTCGTTTTGTCGATCGATCGAATGCTGATCATTTACTGTGTTCACTTGATCATCGGTTGCAGGTGTGGAATCCGCGAACTTCACCAAACAATATCGACGAGCCCATCTATCCTTCGTCCAACGGCGGTTACTACAACAGGAAGGTGTATTCGGATTCGTATTTTACGCCGACTCATACGTTGAGGAAATGCAAAAAGGATAGGAAGTCGAACGTGGAGAGTCCGAATCCCCCCGATCTGGTCTCGCCCGGTCAGCCGGTGTACGCGCGCGTCGGACCGCCCGGACTATCCTGGAACGGTGTCGCGCCTCATCTGAGCAGCTTTAGTCCGCAGAAACAGGTCTACCATCCGTCGACTAGGAGCGAGCCAGGGAATATGATGTAAATTTTCATACTACACTCGTACTGTGTTTATAACGGTGATATTACATTTATAATTTATGATAATTACCTGTGTGTACTTGTAAACTATCTTCTGATATCTTCGAATCTCAATGAAGGTACGTACATGAAGTAATACGAAGGAACGTTAAACACTACAAAAAATATCAATTTCCATTTTTTGCTTTAATTGCAGGGCTGATAGAAAAAAGGATTTTATGTAAAAATATTATTAATGAATTAAGTAGTTAAGTGTCATCTATCGGCACGCGACGAAAGTTACAGTTTATAGAATAGCGAAAACAGATGGCGCTAAATTATTTTCTTTATATTATGCAACTTATCTATCTTCTTCAACTACAGTATGTCCTGAATTGAGTAAAATTGCTATTTTTCTATAGTAGTAATTATCAAAGATATCGAAAAATGTCTTACAATATATGTATATGGGTAATTATAATTATTTTAAACCATTACAATTTCATCGAAACGTAATAAAACAAAGAGAGAAAATTAACTACCTGCGTACATACGCGTACTCGTATAGATAACTATTTCTTAATTCAAATTCGGGACTAAATAAGGCAAGGACGGATTATTTTCAAGTGGACGAGTAAACTTTGGGAATGTTAAGAAGAATTTGCTTTATATGGTTCTCAAATTTAAATAAAACAAAGGCAATATTCCACTAAATATATAATTGTTGAAGATTTTAATGCCGGGTAGCTTTAACACAAGGATTGCGACAAACACCATTTTGAATTCTATTTTGTTATCAGCTCTAAATGTACCTAATTAAACCAAATAACTTTTACGCAAAACATTTGTTTTTCTATCTTCTATAACTGCACTAAATGAAATAGCGATTTTCGGTTTTTTCCCGATAACTTTAAACTGCTGAGAATTTTAAATTTTCCGCTACGGAATCTCTACACTGAACGAAAAAGGTACGCAAAAACAATAAAAAAATACGTTAGTGTAACAATGTTTTTAAAATTGATTCGACGAACGAGTTTATCATTTTGATAAATGGCCGTTTACTACATCGATGAACGCATACTTTCGTATATACATTATGTGCAATAAACGGATTTATTGATATAAAGAATACATTTACGAATGTCTAATGAAAAATCCCTAAAGTTTGTTTTTTTTTTGGTTTTACATTACAATAGAAAGCCAAAAATCCGAACTGATTGGGATATAAATGTACTTTGTTCTTCTTATTAGTCAAACATTTAATCGCTATAATAAACGGGTATTTATTATATTGAGGTGATATACAGGTTTCAATTTGATAAACGTAGTTCATTGTCGTAATAAACGTATTAGTTAATATAATAATGTTGTTCGTTGTTTTAACAAAGCAAAGCCAACGAACACGATTTATTGAATTCGTTTTTTTCAGTGTACCTGCACACAGCTTCCCTAATTTAAACGAATCTCTATAATTGATAATAAGAAAGATATCCATGGTAACGACCTACTCAATTTAGGACATATCTCGCACCCATATTTGATGTATAATTCAAACTTTAAACAAATCAGGAAAGCAAGTAATTCGCTTCGAGCCTAAGATTGATCTTCCTTATCTTATACATCATGTACAGATTAAGTATAAGGGATATTCGCAGATGTACAGGAGCATCTGTATATATGTTTGAAGAAATTGTTCAAACGAGATTTGTTTAGATTTAAGCGAGCAGAATTGAATAACACTGCACGCATGCTATTAACGAAACGTTTGGTTCGTTTCATAATAATTTAAATGAAATTCTTTATTTTTTTTTTTTGTTTCTATTCGATATGAAATAACATTAGCTATGTAACTTCAATTGTAATAATGCAGGCAGAAACTCGTCCAGTAGTACAGAAATAAAAAATAATAAATAATGAGGCTATATCAGAATCCTGCCTACATTCATTTGCCAGAATAAAACAAGATGGATGACGATATAGCATTCATTATTATAATGTAGTATATTATTATGTATGCCTAACTGCGAGAAAAGTATTATATTGCAACTAATCGATAACATTACGATGCGTATATAATACCTATTATAATAAGATTAAGTAATCTTAATAACACCGTACACATGAAAAGGATAGAAATGCATTTATTTCATTTCATTTCGTTTAACCTACAACGAATTAGATATCTTTCAAATGACTGTTAATTATGGAGAGAATTGAATTTGACAAAATTTGAAAAAATACACTTTTCATGTATACACGGCTATCCAAAGTACATATGCAGACCGCTTTGTAAATGATATAAAATTAATTAAATTATTAATTAATGTCATTTAGGAATGGCCTGCATGATCTATTATTGTATAATAAATACATATCATATATGTGTAAAAAACATGACTGTATAAAATAGTCGTACTTATATATATATATATATATAATATATATAGTATAGTGTATATTCGGTTTTGTATACTTGTACATCTCAATTTTGTACCTAACAGTAGTTAAAGCAATTCATACTGGCTACGTAAGAAAAATCAAATCCAGCATAATGATGGAATAAAATCGATAAAATATCGATATTGGATTAGAATATTTAATAAAACACGAACTCAAGACGAACACAACCATATTACATTATATGAATAAACATCAATATGTTATTATTCGTACATGCTATTGATAAGCACAAGTTCATGCATAATGCATGATAATCCATATATCCATATTATGTATTAAAGTGAATTAATTTACTCCAAATCAGGATTATCCATGAAACTAAAAGATATTGTAAAATAAAAGAATAAAAATGTTACTGTCACTTCGGATGTTACATATTCCATCGATAGCTTTTTTCCTATCGATTATCGTTATTTTCACTTGCGCATTTATTGAGGATATTCCCTACTATTGTAATGCTAGTGTTAGGCATGCTCCCTATTCTTAAATTCGCATTGAATTACGTACTTCCATGAAAATATGCTCTCCACATATATTTTTATACACGTGCCGATGATAACATGTGAACGATTGAAGATGTAATTAATTGATAATATATTGGTGATGATACGATTGTATAATGTTGTATATGTAGTAACGATAAATATAAGTATAATAATAGGATAAAAGAAGAGTAAATAAAATACGCAATCACTATTCGAGTTGTTTTATTTCTCGTTATCCACATACATACCGTGTTTAATTTCACAAATGGTTAGCTTCGGCATGTTTCATACTGCATAACGTTAAATGCTAAAATTTACATTATGGCAGGCGGGTACATATATCGTACTACGTTGGAAAGTGCCGTAAGTTTGTGGTGGCTAAAATACATAGGCACTGTTGCAAAATGTGCCCGCCATAAGAGTAAGGAAACACGACGACGGGAATCAATCACTAATAATCGACACGCTGCCGTGAAAGGATTGCATTAGACTCTAGTCATGCATTCTACCCCCAGTTGTTTTCTGCGATTGATTAGCCTTGCCTCTCTCGATCTTTTGCTCTTCTGTTGTTTTGGATCTGTATGTTAGTAATTATACTGCAAAATATTTTCCTTTTTAATTATGTTTTTGTAAACCGGAGAGCCTTTAAATGGTACTACGTTGATGGCAATTAATGCCGCAAATGATTGCTCACTTAAACATCTATTATAATGATAGGTTCAGTCGAATTTTTACGCGTTTTGACATAAAGTTCCATAAGCTAGATTTAGAAAACATTTTTTTTGTCTAGAGTTAAATTTACTTTTAAAAATTAATGATTAGTGTGCGAATTTGTTACGCACTTACTCTTATTTGAACATCTAACATATTGGATATTTGGAAATAAAAAAAAATGTAATTTTGTTATTTCATAATGAGAGGTTCTACTTATTCATTCATCACTTTTCTTTTGAAATTGAGGACGAATTATTTGCTTCATGATACGAAAATGTTACATTAAAGTATTCACTTGGAAATACGATTTGACCTGTCCGACATCTATGCAGACATCACGGACTGCAAAAACTAAATAAATCATTAGGATAAAAATGATCAAATAAAGTGTATTACGTATTTCCTAAAATCTGCACTGGCGTCGATCACATGTAGAAGTGCGGTTGTCTAAGGAAATTGAGGTGGGAGCTCTTCGCCCTGAATTTTTATCAAGCGATTTAGTTCAAATATATTAGAATTTATATATATATCAAATATATATAAATTCTTCCTTTAAATAGAAGAAATAATTTGTAATTCGAAAAATTGCTTCTTACTTCCCGATTGCTAAGTTTAACGTTACGAATTGTAACATATACGTATGTGCGTCGATATTTCTCAACGTTTATCAAAATATGCCGTCGGGAAATTTTTCAACTGTACAAAGTAAACGCGAAATATTATATTACTCTACAATGACTCAATACTTACTCGGTTTGCTGCAAAACTATTCGCAATAGATAATTTGCGCGAAAAAAACAGCTAGGGCAACGCGTCATCCTTAGTATGCTACCTATTCCGAGGTTACGGCGATAATTTTTCTTTCTGTATGCATAACACCTAGATAAGACAGTCTTTGCGATATTTTTGAAACGGATATTTTAATTTTAAAAAGTAATTTTAGAAACTCCCTGAGTACACATAAATTTCGCATGGAAATTGTATCAAATCACATAACCGCGAGCAATCACGTGACTTTCGTAACCGTCAAATTCGACATTCTTTTTCCTGAAAATTACAAAATATGGCATTATTGTCGAAATTTTTGTAAAATGTCAAAGGAAAAAAGTTGCTTATTTTGTAATTTTCTTTCCAATTTCACAATTTTCTACACTCACACGTTACAGCCTTAATTTTGTTCCACTTTTTTAAACAGGTTAATTTTTCGGAATTCCAATTAAACCAAATCTGTATTAGATTATTATTTTATACCAAAGTCACCAGTCGAACGAATTTTTTGTTACTTATATATTATTTTAGATACCTACATATTTTTTACGTAAACAAAAAAAAATACCCTAATGAAACTTGATGATCCAATGATTTAATTTGTATAAATAACTACAAGACTACCTTATTGCGATTTTTTTTTATCAAGTACTTAAGGACGTATACATATACATATACATATATATATATATATATATACATTCAATAGAAGAATATTTTTACAATATCTTCCTGCAGCTGTTAAAAAAATAATTTTATTAGAAGGGTAAAAATTGGCAAATTGAATGAAAACAGTCAACTTTTTCGCTTGACATTTTACAAAAGTTTGGAAGATAAACTAATATTTTATAATTTTATGAAGAAAATGTCAAAATCAAATATAAAAAAATAGTATGATACGTTTGTCTAATGTTGTCTATGCAACACTAGAACATGAAGAACAAATTTGTTAAGAGAAATACCTACAATTTTAAGTTTCTCTTACCAGGAAAGAATTTTCATCAAGAATTGAATAATGTACCGATAAATACATGAACGTTTGAAAATAACGATTTGACGATATATAGCAATTGTATATAACATTGTCAAAGGTAAGTAAAATACCCAATTATTATGTACTGTAACTCATTAAATCGCTATTGTTTATGCTATCTTTGGTACGCCGTTTCTAACGCCGCATATAGTTGCTTTTTACTAACTCGAGCCGCACGAACAAATTGAAATGAAACTTGACAACTTATCCGCGAGGATCAAGTGTGTAAAACAACAAAAACAATGTTTTTTTTTTGTTTGCCTGCGCTGTTAATTTGAAAGAAAGGTTAACAATAAAAAAGAAATCGTTTGAAAACGATTGTTTCAGACGATTATTAATTTCAAACTACCTACAACACACACTGTTGAATCTCATAAGATTGTCGAAAATGATGAGAATGAAAAAGACAGAATGCAAAAGTTGAAAATGGATTACCCGTTCTTCTGGGATTTCTATTCAAATACAAAAAAAAAAAAAGGATGTAGAGTAGGTAATCACATCACCCACACGATACAATGTTGTTGTGTACTTACCGCTGGGACAATCACGAACGTAATGACACGTATTTGTCGTTTTCGAATAGTATACGAAAAACCCGAGGTGAAGTTGAAAAAAATGGAGGTTTCCTAATCGTGTCGCATTACGCATCGGAATAACTATTATTTTCTTTCCTTCTTTCGTTTTATTTTCGCCGATATCAACCCGATATACCTACTGTTACAACTACCTTCTTCTCCACCTTCGCCGTATGCGTAAAGAACGGGCGATATCGGTCCGTAATGCACCTGCAGATAAAGTCCGCCGTTTGCGTGTGACGTATTGGCGATTTGGCGCGGCTAGAAATTATTCGACGCTCGCGAGCAACGCAATCACTTGCGAACCGACGATAATATTCAAATTAATATCCGTCGCTGTCCTTCTGGACGCGTAGTCGTCGCCTGCTTAGCTTGTGTTGTATTGTATTGTTATCAGTAAGTGTTTCGAATACGTCAAATATCCGCGCCGCACATTGTCATAATACGGTGTTGCCAGATTCGGGGCTTTGAGGTTTAATTTCGCGACAAAAATTGACAATTGGCGATTGTCTCCAAAACTAAATTCCAAATTATAATTTTTGAGCTTTTCGCGCATTTAGTTGTTAAAAATACTTTTCATTGGTAAATGTTTGACTTGAATTTTTGAAAATTACACGAAGGCGAGTGAATTTAAGTATGGAAAGTAGAATATGCTTTACCGGTATTCCAAAAATAATGGTCGTTGTCTGCGTAAATTTGACTTTAAAATAAAAGGTTTTGAAAGCCGATTCCGCAGGTGACACACTAAAAATAAGTGTAACTTAAAATCACAGTCTTGCGCATCCTAAATTTGAATATAATTTCACAGAGTAGAACTTTGCCCACAACCAATATTTGTAAGCGATATTTGAATGACTTTTAGTGATACGTCTAACGAAACAATTCATGAAATCGGCCATTTCTCGACGGACAATATTTCAAATTAATTGAAAGCCCAAGAAGTATCTGATTAGTATTTCTGATATTTTTCGTTTTAGGACTGTAGGTACGTAATAAAACTTTCCTGTTACAAATTATCGTTTTTTCTGTTTTTTTTTTTGAATATACAGAATCCCTAAAATATGCTCGCTCTTAAGGTATGTTCTTTCAATCTCAAACCTATCGCCCGTTTCGTTTGTTCAATATAATAGGCTTTATCATAGTCACCATATGCGATTTTATAAATTTCCGATCTTTCCTTCGTATCCAGTTCATCTTTCGGATTGCCTAGAAGGTTTCCGAGTGTATTCTGCGAACTGAAACACGCGTTCATATGTTGTTCCTTAAAAACATTACTAATGCCTTTCGATATACTACGAAAGGGAAGTTTCGCAAATTTCTTAAAGCAGGTTTCAGCTTTGCTATCATTATTAATAGAGAGAATGTGCGATTTTTAAAAATTCGAAATTTTTATAACAGGAAATGTCAACTTATCCGTGTATTTTAAAAATTTCTCCCTGGAAACGTCGTCATTTAAGCGACAAAACATGTTTTTTTTGTGTAATTTGAAATGTCGCTTGTGAAATCTAGATCGTCCTTTGCACTGTCATGGTTTTATATTTTATTGTAAATCTACTTATTTTGATACCTTATATGTATACATTCTGTTCAATTTACAATCATAATATGTTAATGTGTATGTTAGAAGAATTACCTGAATTATCGCAAAAATATTTATCGATATTTCTACTCAATATCTTTTCAAGTATAACGATATACCTATTTTAAAATATCGACATATAATAGTAATAATAACAATATCGTTTCCATCTCTAGGCGTTTCAAGTTTTAAAATATTTTCGCAGCGGAAACAAAATGCTAAACGAAACAGAATAAGAAAACAAGGCATTTCTCATTAAAAAATCTTTATTCGTTATCGTGATATTTATACATAGAACGAAACTCAAAATATAATAAATTAAATATTGCTTCCTTATGTATGATTTATTCTTCAACTAGTTCAACTAGTTTCGATTCCCTTTTATTTTCTACATATTTACAAAAATATACATAGGAGGTATAGTAAACGTGATACGAGTACCATTATGTAAATACAAGTTTCGTGTATGTACAGAGTGTTCTTTTTTTCATCGCCCATTAGTTATACAAATAAAAAATTGTCACGAAAATAATCTGGATCTTTGGATTTTAATACCAAAACAATTGCAGAAGACCGGAAGCTTAGAAGATCGATATATAGATTTAATTTTTGAGTTGCTATAGATTCGTGTTCAAATCGGGGTATTATTTTAGCACATACGGTGTGTTCCATTAAAAAAGGCACAACTTATTTATAAAAATATTTTAAGTTTCAAATGCTGATATTCTTGCAATTGTCTGTCTGTCAAAAGGTAAAAAACATGCTAACAATTTAGAAATTTAAACTCTCTTACAGAACTGATATTAGAAAGTGAATAGTGAAAACGGTACCGGCAACTGCGATTGTAAAACAAAGGAAAATAAGCAATACTGAAAGGAATAACGGCACCAATCTCACAACCAGTTCAAACTGCCGCTAGAATAAAAAAAAAAACACACGTTAAGCAATGACTAGAGAACAAGTTTCGCTTTCGTTTTATATTACATTTACTTTGTTCTTAGAGAACTACTTAGAAAATTATATACTACATACAAATTCTGCGTTCTACAACATACATTTAATACAAAAGGAGGAAAAAAAGGATAAATAATCGGTATCAGCGTAAATAAAACCACTTGCTTGCACAAAAAAGCAGTAAGTGTCTGTCGTCAATTCGGAGATGAAGATTACGCGAACGACGCAAGCGCAAAGAATACAATAATTAATACGAGAGAGCGGCGGCTATGAGTTGAGATTGTCGAACGTCATTCCTAGGCGGCGTTGTATCTCGTTGAAACGCTTGAAATATGAGAGCACGTTCGGAGTCTCGAGCGGTGCGAGATGTTCGGCGTGCGCATGTGCGAAGCTGAAAAGCAAATACAAATGGTGTCAAGTACATGGAACATCGTCGAATTATAATTATTGCATGCATTTGTTGTAAACGTCAAAAATGATTTTTTTTTTGCCAATTGGTATGGTTAAACGTAAGCATAAAAGAGTAAAAAGTAATGACTACATGGATCTTTATTAGAACACGGCGCACTGCATTTCTCCAATCTTATTCATCATCGTTTTCATCTGTATGTATCGAATAAGTCAAATTTGTTATTTAAATGAAGTGTGCAAAGGTTAGAGAAAACAAAGATAGGGACCATAGTATGTAGGTGATGCCTTCTAATAAGTATTTACAATATAATTTTTTTTTTATTCAAAAACATACGAATTGTATTCCTTGATCTCGGCTACTTGGTACACAGTCATCTGAAAATGCCATACAGACTGCTGCGTAAAATAGATATAACATATCTAGCTATCTCACCGGATAACTTCTTTTCAATGGGTCGGTCATCTGTAGTCGGCATTAGCGTACGTTGAAGAAATGAAGTTAAATTAATTTCAACTCATTTGCTGCGTCACGGCATTTTATTAAGCGGTTGTCAAGTATTAATATCAATGGTCTGAATGCAAATGATGCAAAATTGATGTGCTGTTTTGAGAAGAGAACACTAACGAAGATAGTCATTTAATACGCACACATAAATCGTATGTTCGCAGATATAAATCAACAATCACAACAAATAGAGGGCATGGTAAACGTTTAAATACTTGAGAAACCGATGGTAATAATTTTCTCTCATTCGTGGGCTACGTACACGTCTGCGAATATAGATGGCTATATAAGTTTTTCAGCCGGCATCTTTACTTTCTAATCTTTGGAAATGCGCTTAAAATTTAGGTGCTATCAACTAGCGTTACAACCCGAGGCGTCCTTCTTTTACGAAATAACTAAGTGAGTATAAACCGAAATGATTTGCAAATGATTACAATCTGAACTTGTTCAGTGCCTTAGCGATTGCAACGAAACTGAATATTTGTAAATGGAACGCTAAGTGATTATACTTACTTCGTCGCGCCCATCCGCAATCTATCGTTCTGCGGCTCCGGCAGCAGACCGGTCCAAGGCGCGGGATCGTCGACGTGACTCCTCGGCGGCCTCGAACCATCTCCGCCGCATCTCGTATTCGCCGGTTCGAACTGACCGATCAGATGAATCGGAGATCTAGAGAAGTGATGCGCGCGCGGCGCTTCCTGATCGGCACGAAGCGAAGGCGTGTGGAAGTTCTGACTGGAGACCGGCTGGCCGACTTGGAACTGTGTCGACGATGTTGGTGGATTGGCGTGAGGTATACCGCTCCGAGTCGCCATCCTCCGGCCGGAATGCCACCGTTGCACCATGTATTTCATGCGAACTATGGCGATTATCGTTATCGCACCGCATCTGCGTCGAGAAGAAATCGAATAAAATGGAATAATATTGAAGAAAAAAAAAACGCCAATAAAAAACACTTACTTGAATCTACGTTTACCCTTGCTCCTTGTAGGTTCTCGATGTCTCGGCTCGAACGCCGATAAGGGCAATCGTTCCGTGATCGGCTTGAAACTTTGATACGTTGCCAACAAAGCTACGAGGTATCGTTTCTGCCAGATGAGAGCTTTCCGATAACTTTCTGATCGCAGGTATTTTCCGAATAAGTGATTCGCCTAAGGTAAAATAATAAAAGTCGATTACCTAGAAAGTTCTGCTCTAAACAACTTACTCTAGACGTTGGATCGTCGAACGGCAACTTGTAAGTGTTATGATCCTCCAATGTTCGAATTTTCTCCAATAGATGGGAACGTTCGGTGGTCATCTTGCTTAGAGTATCCATTAGAACTTTATTCTCGTCCATTTGTATTTTTAACGAATCCGTAAGTTCCTTTAGAGCAAATAAAAAATGATAATTAGTCTGCAGCTATAGAAAATAATTGCTTTTTCATGTTGTTTTCTAGATTAAAAGCTTTTAAATATTAGGAGGACTGGGTTTTAAATCGGGCGCTAAAAATTTCGTTCGTGATCAGAAAGTGAAAAGTGCATCTGTCATGGACAGGCCTAGTTTTCTATCATCCGAATGACATACAGTTACTCCCATAAGTATTTGGATAGGGTAAAAAAAACTGGTATTGTTTTATTTAAGTGTATTTTGAAATTTTTTTTGCTCAAATAATGTAGATATGCCAATTTACTCGTAAATTCGGGACTAATTTGGTTCCGTTCTTGGTTTAAAGCGTCTATTAAGTCTGGTCTCTTTGAAATCGTATGTTTACGTATTCTAGATTTTAATTCGCTCCACAAATGCTCAATGGGATTGAGGTCCGGTGATTGTGGGAGTGTATTTAAACATTAACACAAATTTGTTCATAATACCATCTATTACATATAACGAACCTACACCATTCGCCGCCATACATCCCTAACCCATCACCGAATCACCCCCATGCTTCACTGTGACACGAAGATTTTCTTTGTTTAGCGCTGTACACGGTTGTCGCCACACCTTTACTTGACCATCGTTCCCAAAAAGATTAATTTTTGTTTCGTCCGAGAAAATGATACAGTTCCAGAAGTCAGGAGGGTATTTTACATATTCCTCTGCGAAGTTTAAACGCTTTCGACGATTTACCTTACTGACATAGGGTTTCTTCCTAGCAACTCGTCCATGGAAATTATATCTTCTTAAGACCCTTCGTACCGTTTCACAACCTACAGATTTGTTAAGTGTTTCTTTTATGTCTACCGCTATTTTAGGAACACTCATAATTTTTTTTTTCACAATTTGCGCTTCGTCCCTTTTGCATAGCTTACGTGAACGTCCAGATCTCGGTTTATTTTCAATTATATTCTCGGTTTTGAACTTTTTTATTATATTGAAATAATCTCCTTTCAATTTCTTTGAAGTAACGTTGTACATTTTACTGTTACATTTTGGAAATGAAAATCGAGAGAACTTCTTACAAATAGTAGCATCAATTAATACTCTATTTACATCTTTTACATTTGTTCAATTACGACTTACTGCTGTAATATAAATGTACCTTTATTTTCCTTCATCACCTTTTTTATAGACTTAATGCTTAGTAAGACATCAGCGGACATTACTCCGATATGCGTTCGCAATAAAAGCAATGTCAGCGTCTGTCTTCTTGATGTCAATACACTACAATATAACCCACAGTTGAACGGCTCCTGTTCACTAATTCGGCTATTTCGCGGCGGGTTTTCCCCTTCCTGTGCAGGTTTATTATCATTTCGCGCGCCGAAACAGTAGTTTCGTTACCTTTCATTTTGAAGCACTGTTGTTGTTCCAGAGACTGCAGAAGTACTAATATGAGAAGAGATATTTACAGTAAACGTGGAAATACCCATCTAATGCGAGTGTAGAGGATTTACCGCACATTCTGTTATGAACTAATACTCTGTCCAAATACTTATGACTATGAGCGTTCGCCGCTGTTATTATCTTCTTTTAATATTTTTCCAGGGCACATGCAATTATTTCTAAAACATTTGATACGCGTTTCCTAAAGAGTAAAATATAATCTACAAAATTATTATTATTCAAGATGATTATGTGAAACCATATAATTTTTACATAAATAATTGTGTGTATATAGAGCCTGTCCAAATACTTATATTTACTAGTATTTGCATTTAGCGTATAGTCCGTTTAGACTTTTCTTGTGTTGTGAAACGCTATTAACGTTTAGGCGCATATATCTGTGCTTCTAGAAATTGAAATAAATTTTAACGTACATTTTTATTTTTCAAATTTAGCTCATAAAATAAGTGAATAAGTTAACTCCGTATAAATGTGGTTTTCTATTCTACTGCTCCAATTAAAAAATAGCGTACAGCGTATGCGAAACATACCTTCATTTTATTCAATAACCTATCGGGCACCGTGGAAGTTAAGCCGGCGTCCTTCTGCTGATGCGCCAACCTTTCAACTCGCCGTTCCCTTTCCATTTCCTCGATCTTGTCTGACATCGAATGCAATTGTCTCTTCATGTCGTGCCTTTCCTTTTCCAATTCGCCCTATTATAACCATGAATAAATTCAATAAAATGAAAAGAATAATAGTAAAAGAGTAAAGAAAAGAAAAAAGGGAAAACGGTACTAGCCATCAATTCCCTGCTATTCTCGACTTCGCGCAGCTTCTGCTCCAATTCCACCCTGAACCGTAGCGATTCCTCCTTCAGCGCGACCTCGTCTTTACGTAGCTCGACTACTTTCGCCTCGACCTTCGCCAATTCGTCCGTTTTCAATCGGAGCATGTCACGGGTATATTTTAAGTTAGCCTCCGATTCGTTTCTGACGCGTTTGGCCGCTTTCAGATCGAGCAGCAGGCCTTCGTTCCTCTCATTTAGGCAATCGACTTCTTCGCGTAACTGCTCGCGTTCCAGCTCTAATCTCGCTTCCAGGTCCTTCTTTGCGCGTTCCAATTCTTCCAAGACGAAGATTTCTTGTTGTCGGTTCGATGATTCTCGAGGGGCATCGTCGTTCGGATCGTTCAGTTCGTCGCCCGAACTCAACGCTTGCAATATATTCGAATCTAGGTGGGCGGAGTAGTCGAGCTGCTTCCGCACCTGACCGGTGATGTCTTCGATCGACAGCGATCTCCGATCGGCGTTGTTTTCAGCTGAACTCTTCAGCGTTTCGACCTCTTCACGAAGGATGGCGTTGAGGTGCTGCTCTTCGTGCAGCCGCTTCCGTAAGTCGACGATGTTTCCGGTCTCCTGGATCTTGTTCTGGATTGTTTCGAGATTCGCGTGCAGACTTTTCGTGTCAGCCTTCATCTGCTCGATTACCTAACATAGAAATTTACCGCTCTTTACTAAGATTTTCCACCAAGTGCAAATAATTGAATTTATTGACGATGTAACGTCGTAAATTATATACAAGAAGGAAGGAAGGAAGGAAGGAAGGAAGTGAAGTTGCGTAAGTAACAGAGTGTAAAGAAATAAGACGGAATATATATATATATACGTATACTCACCCTGTCCTTCTCCTGTAGATGATCCTGCAGATGTTGAATCTCCTTGTTGAGATCGTCCTGAACGGTACGCATTTTCAAAATCTCCAGGTTCCTTTCGGCGATCTGCTTCTGCAATTTCATCGATTGCAGTTCGAATTTGCTTTCCATTTTCGTACCCGTTTGCTTCTTCTTCGCCTCCTCCTCCTCAAGTTTCGCGATCTCGTTCTGGTAGCGAACGACGTCCTCGTTTAGGATCTCCAATTCGCACTCCCTATCCACTAGTAGCGTTTTCAAGCGTTTGATTTCTTCGTCGGTTTTCGCTTTTAGCGAAGTACTCCGATCGGAGATGGACAAATCCAAATCGGCCAGCTGTTTATTCTTGACGTGCAATTCCGATTTGATAATATTTAATTCGGACGTTAGAGAATCCAGCTGCTCCGATTTGTTCTTCAATTCTTTGCCGAGCTTGCGATTGTCTTCCGATTGGTTATGGTATTTCGCTTGGAGATCTTCGAACTCCTCGCATTTACTGACCAACTCGCTTTCTAATTCTCCATATTTCGTCTTGAGTTGCTCCAATTCGTCCTCTTTCGATCGCATCTTCGATTCGGCCTCCTCTAAAGCCACGCACGATTCCAACAATTTAGCGAGTTGCTCCTCTAACCGATAGATTTCTTTGTTTTTCTTCTCCATGATAGCATCGAAATCCCGTTGGAAATCCACCAATTTCGATTCAATCTCTCGTTTCTCTCCCATCAACGCCATGTACATCTCATCCTTCCGCTTGTTATCCTCCTCAAAAAGCTCTAATTGCTTATTCTTTTCGGTTAGATGCATCTTTTTTTCGGCCAACTCGATGCGGAGGCTCCTTTCGGCCTCTTCGTTCGCTTTCTTTTCATTCTCGAACGTTTCGGTCGCCTTCCGAAGATCATCTTCGGTATCTCCGAGATGCTGGCGCAATTTTTCGATGTCCCCTTCCAGATCCTCAAGCACCTTCAACTTTTCCGCGTATTCTCGGATGATTTCGTCTTTTTCCGCAACTTGCCTCTGTATTTCATCCATGCTTCCGGTTGAATTCCCGAAATGCACCTTTTTCTCGATCGATTTGCATATTTCCGTGGAATTCGGTTTGATCAAGGGGGCGTCGACGGTGAAATTGACGTTTGGGGATCCTACTCTTTCTATAGTCGAGATTTCTGGTTGGAAACACTCCTTTCCGGCGCCGAATAAGGTCGTTTCGTTGGGATTTCGCGCGTAAGCCAAATCGATCGGGCTCGTCAAGCTTTCCGATGGCGTTTCGATCTTTCTCGCTTGCTCGACGGATCTTGCGCTCAAATTCATCAAACTTAGAATGTCCGACAGCGCCCGCTCGCTAGTCACCAATTGACTCAGTTGCTTTAACTGTTCGAGATCCAAATTCAGCGATTGATACTCTTCGTATTGCTTTTGCAGATCGGATAATTGCTGGGTCAATTTGTCTATGCTCGAATTCTTATCGGCGATGATGTTATCCACTAAACTCGGCAAGATCTGAGCGTTCTGGGCGTCGGAATCGATCTTCTCCTTCAGCAAACGATTCTCTTCGCCCAAAAGTTCGATCTCTTTCCGCAACTTTACGACGGTTTCGTCCTCTTCCTTCGAACTCAACTCCTTCTCGCGAGCCTCCAATCGCATCTTCGTCTCTTCGACGACCTTATTCAGATGTTTGATCGTCTTCTCTTTGCAATGTATTGCCTCTTTTAGAGTCTGCACTTCGTTCTCTAGATCGTAGATGCGAACCTCCAAAGAAGAATTAGCCTGCCTCTGGTTGTGTTCGGCCTTCAATCTCTGCTCGTCCAAACGCATCTGGAGCGACGACAGTAAGACTATCTGCTCGGTGACTTGATTCTGGAGAATCTCTTTCTCGTTTTGTGTTTCCTAACAATGACAATTAATAAAAAAGATCACCAAACAGCATCGAAAAAAAACCACACAAACCTACCTCCAATTCGTGTTTAGCGTTCGTCAGTTGCATTTCCAGGTCTCTTATACGCTTGACGGCGGCTTCCTCCGCTCTAGAATGCTTCACCAGCTTCTCTTTCAATCTAGCGAGTTGTTGTAAGGGGATGTCGCATTCTTCGCGAACACTCGGTGTTTGCGGACGAATCTACAAAGCAATAGCGGGGGGTGTTTGATAACTATAATTTGTGACTTAACAACAATGGAAATCGTAAAACGTTCTTTTTTTTCCATATAGCAAAGATACATACGGATAAATGAAAAATAAAATCCACATAAAAAGAGAAAGAAAACCAGTACCTGATCTCTTATTGACATATCTTCGGACGGCGAACTGCAACTAGTCGTCGAAATAGCACAGTGAAGTCCTTCCAGGTCCTTCGTCTTCTTGTCAATTGACGATTCGAATTGGTTCAGCTGTTAGGATATTCGTAATAGGAAGCAATTAGTTTCTCTACGAGAAATATTTCCGAAAGAGGAATCACCTGCGATTGCAACTCCTTCAGAGCTCCTTCGCCGCCGGCCAATTCGCTATTCAACCTCAACTTCTGCGCCTCGTTCTCCAGATAGACGATCCGCTCCTTCAATAGGTGGGCGTCCACGTCGCCTTTGCGCTCCTCCAATTGCCGATTGGATTCGTCGATGGCGCGCGTCTGCTGCTCGATCACATCTTCCAGCTCGGCGACGAGCTTCTTCAACTCCGTCTCGACCTCGGCCTTCGCCTCGACCCGATACTCGAGATCGCGGATGATATCGCGCAGCACCCAGATCTTGTCCACCGCCTCCTTGCGCTCGTTCTCGACCTCTTCGCGCTTCTGCTCGCCGAGCTCGATCAGTTTCGTCATCTCGCGCATCTGCAGCTCCAGCTGCTCTACCTGAGTTAGGAGGAATACGTAATTTTAGGACGCGTCCCTCGGACGGAAAAGCGAGAGGGAAAAGAATGAAATAGGAACAAAGATATATGTATGTACGTACGTACGATCATTTTTTCGTGTATCTATATACGGCGATAGAAATTTAGAGATAATAGAAGGTAAATGAAAAGCATAGCGATTAATAGGGAAAGGTACGTATACGCGGTAAGTACGACGCGTCTAGACCGGAGGAGAGGAAGACGGTACGAAATAAAAATAGCAGGAAACAAGAGAGATTCGAACGTAGCAGATGCGAGAGGAAGCAGAACGAAAGAAGTCACCAGAAATAGATCGGGACGTAAATAAACTTGTCGGCTTTGTTTGTTGTTCGTAGCTCGAAGACGATATTCGGAGACGGGGTTAGCAAGAAGCACGTAGGTGTGCGGTTAAGGTAAAAGGATGCGGCAAAGGTAATGATCAACGTTAACAATGATAAACAGAATAGCGACCGAGTGAATTCGATTGATTACTCGATTAAATAATACAATATGATAGTGGAGATAATAGTCGGAAAAAATGATTGCCGTTTAGAAACGGCAATCATTTTTAAAGGTGGACTGAAACGTTAAGTTTATAAATCCCACTTAATGGCGACAACTTTCGCACGGTATAAACAACCACCTTGGATCGCTTAATATAAGTATGTTATACATTAATGGCGCAATAACATTTACGTATTAGATATTTAGCTAAACCACCACAAAAAGATATCCACGTTATGTACGAGAGCGTACGTTCGTACGTTAATTTTCCCAAATTCCAACGTGTAAATGTGTTAGGGGAGGTGTTAAAAATAAAACATGCGAAAGCGTAAAAACTCACTGTGCTGTTAATGCGGACGTGGGCATTGCGACAGCAGGCGTTTAGTGGTCCTCCCTATACAGTACATACCAAGAGAAATTATAAAACTCGTCGTTTTTCGTAATACTAGGCGAGCATCAGATAAACAGCTACAACTACAAACAACACTGCTGCCTATAAGAAGATTTGTTTATTTATCTTGCACTATCTGCTCTCTAACCGTATAGTGCTGCACCTCTTTTTCCTCCATAT
This sequence comes from Dynastes maya, assembly GCA_029619315.2. Lineage (NCBI taxonomy): Eukaryota > Metazoa > Arthropoda > Insecta > Coleoptera > Scarabaeidae > Dynastes > Dynastes maya. The sequence continues at coordinate 52,462,876 of JAROYE020000006.1, forward strand.
CAATATTTTCGATTTCTATCCGTTTGCTGTATATTTGCTCTACTCGAAACAAACGTCATCAGTAGGAAGAAAAATAAACAAATCCGACAGTCTGCTAACGCAGTCGAAAAGAGAGCTGAATATTGCATAAGCTCTAATTCCATAACGAACGTGATAGTAAAAGTAAAACGTACAACAAAAAAGCTTGGTCCGTGAGACCAGAGCCTTCTAGCAGAGACAAGAGCAAGAAGAGTTCCATAACGTAATAGGAACTGAGAATTGAATTGAGAAATGACGTAGTTCTATCTATCTTCTTCAGACCTGAGATCACAGTATTTTAACGTCGTGTATTTTATTATTAGTAGTAGCAGTAAAATATTAAAGCTACATTTCGAAACGAAATTCTTTTCCATACGAAACAATTTAGAACATGTACCGTATATGTTGCATACGGACTCGAACGATATAAAAATGTACAACACTACATCGAATTTACAGCTTACTTTCATCTAAGTATTTTGAAAAGCAATCAATTGCCTTTTTTTTTTTTAATTAAAAGTTGATTCAAGTTATGGGTAAGAATTCAAGTACTCCCATTACAGCCGACTCTTGGTTCTAATGAAGCTTCAGAAGAAGGGATAGACAAGGAAGCGTTGTCAGATTCAAAAAATTTGCCATCAGAACCCCCACATTCGTTTTCGTCGTTGTTAATAGTAGGCTACCTGTCTTCAAGTAGAGTTCACATAGGGTAGCGCGCAGTTAGTGCAACGCGAAACTATACATACGTCAAATATTATTTTCTGCATTTTTTTGTGCAATTCCGTGCATTGCAAAAGCAATTGTTAATACCAACAGATCAATTTAGACTAGGTGATAACTTATGAGAAAATCTTGCACTACTCTATGCGAACGTAGCCTCATCCTCATCCTCGTTGACATAAAATTCAATAGCGCAATTATTTAAAACGAACGTCATGTTCTTTTCTAAATCGGCACCGGAGTCTATAGCCGACTTGTTCTGGAAAAAAAAATGAACAAAACCTCGGGATCATTGAGCCTCTTTATAAGAAGCAAGTTCCCATTAAGCAGTCAAAGTACAAAGTAGAAAGTCAACAGTTAAAAGTTCTCATCCCTATTGGATTATCATTCATTTTATGAAACACTCCCCTTTGTAAGCGACTGAATAGTTTTAAGACTAATTTCACATTTCCATCCAAGTTTCTTTTAATAATTTTTATATTAGTTTGCATCTCTCCACGTTTGCAATGGAATAATCAAAACCATCAAGTCTTTCGGCATTTTAGAATTCTAATGTTAAAACCACCCAAGTCCGATAAAGAATTTTAATTCTCAATAATCTTATTGATTGTAGCAGGTATCTCTTGCTAAGTTATTCAATTAAACATCTCCGAAAAGACATCTTCCTTAATGGTGAAATTCTGAAAATAACTTTTTTGCCTCCTAAAAAATTAGAGGATTAAAGGTAGTTTTACATAACACCAACATAACATTTACACTAAATCTATTCAAATTTCTGTGAAATTTTCTCTCATTATTTATACAGTTTGAGACAATATAACCAACATGCGAATATGATCTCTGTTGCTGGAATTGCCAACTTAAATTCTTGGCGAATTTACAAAATTTCTGCTTAGGTAATAGCTTCAGAAGTACAACAATGTAATAAAAATAAAGTATAACTGCAATCGAATTTACGAAAACTAAGTGGAGGTTCGGCCACTGAATCTGTCACTCGCTCGTTCTCATCCAGTCCAGCGAGTGGTGTTAAAATCAAAAACCTATACTAACAGTACTCCCGTCATTATGCAAATCGTTCGTCGATTATCGAATAATAACGTAAGGAATTAGAAAAAACGCAATGAACGCTTTCTCTTCGAAAACGACTTCTTCGCTCGAGAACTGAAATCTACAGAGCTATCAGAACTACGTTTACAAAGCTATTCAAAAAAGCTAACTCTATACGAAAAGCGCAAAATACACAACGGCCATTCAGGCGAGCATAGCGGAAGAGCGTAGTTTACTTGCCTCCTTGCCGAGCAATTCGCACGTCTCGCGCTCCTTTTCTCTCTCCTTCAGTTGGTCCTTGAGCGCGGCAATCTCCTTTTGCGATTCGTCCCTTTCCATCTCGCGTTCCATCGCCTGCTCCTCTAAAAAGCTGCAGGTAGCACGCAGCTTCCGGTCGGCCGCCTCGATCTGCCAAACGGTTTCGCAAGCATATGTAAGATTTTACGCGCGCTACAAGCACACCGTCTCTCGAGCACGCACCGTATGTGCTACAATAAAATAATCGAAAACGGAAAACAAAAAAACAACCCGAATGGCGAAAACAAAGCGCAAAAAATTGAAAAAAAAAAAAAAAACTATACACATCTTACAAGTACGATTTGCGGTACGATTCTATCGTAGTATGGTACCTTGGAGGAGGAACAACGTTTAAAAGCACTTATACAAGTTAACGATGTCGTCTGTCCATTCACGATATCGAAGCCAAATACATCAAGATATTGTTATTGATACATATTTATTTGCATACAACAAGAACAACTATAATCTAATAAGCAAACGAGCAAATGTTCCCTTTAAACCGATAATACTTACTCGAACTATAAGAAACATGTACATAAGTATGTATGTAAGTGCAATATTATACGAAGCAATTCTGAGTGCGGTATAGTGCTTATCAGCACCACAACAATTTGAAAGAATACGAGGGGCCAGTGGAAAAGTATAGATCAGCTATTGGCTAAGAAATATAAGAGAACGCCTGTACATATTTCCAGATAAATCGGAACCCATTGTGTGTTGAATGGTTTGGCTATTGCTATACCTAATATTTAAAAGAACTTTCCATATATCCCCGTTTAGTATTTATATAAGATTGTTGGCCATATCGTGTACAGACACATCGACCCAAAACTAGCAGCAGATAACCGAGCTATCAAATCAAAAACATAATACGGTATCCGTTACATATGTACAAGGTAAATACGGTATATGCGCAACAGAATATAACAATTAGCAAGCCCATCGCCAGCATGCAAAGCGTCCGAGGACATATACGATTATCGCGTTTCGTTTTATTATAATGTCTGATTACGACGCCTTTAGAAATAAGTTTAACGTTAAGCTGTTGTTTCCGAAGTGTGTGTGTTTTTTTTTTCAATTACGTAATAGGAGTGATATTCGTTTGTAAGTGGCGTGAGCAGGAACAAAGATGGAAACATTTCTTACCAAGCTTCCTTCTTACCCATGAACGAAAAAAAATGTTTGTGTTCTTATGACTATATCGCATTCAAATGTATTGATCGGAAATGTTATTTTATTAGTTAATAGATAAAGTAAAATAAACGATAAATATTATTGAGTTATTATATAGAATGTAGTACATGTAAGCATAATGTAATATGTACAAAGGTACAAACTGAACCTTGACAGACAGATTTACGTAAATCACGCCACCAAAAAGAACGAAAGGATAGCGAGTAGGGAAGTTGGATTACGTGCTGTATTGTTTAGCGGATGAGCGGAGATACGTATTTAAGTAATCTTACAGCAAATTACCTTAACACCGCGCCAACTATCTAGTATGTCGATCGGTTGATCAACCTGACAAGAAAGTAAAACCAACTTTAACAATCATTCGGACCAGAATCGAGAGAACGTGAAGGCGTGTTGCAACTTTTATATGTAATAGCACAGCGAAGTGCCCATCTCTTCGACTATATTGCACCAAGATACTACAGGGGATGAGTCAACGGTTTCGTAAAGTCGATTTATTCTCGAAACAAAGATTCTTGTACCTCAAGGCAATACCGATCAAGGATGGTAAGACAGCTAATATGCGCGTGACATCTCTCAGCCATAATGAAATGTGCTGTTGTAAAAAATAGAGATAAACTTTGCCAAACCATAGACTCACCATGTATCTATATATAGTAGATAAAAGTGCAAAAAGCAAATAGATCAAGAAAGTTTCTATTTTCTGGAAGAAATAATTTCTACAAACGTGAGAAACTCAAGAGCGGGAATAGTGCAAAATATTTAATAAATGCAGATCTATTTACAATTATAAAATGCACCAAGGGACATTGAAACGAAGAAAGAGAAAAATCTCCTACCTGTTGCCTTAGGTCATCCTTGTCTCGTTTAGCTTCCTCAGTAATTCTTTCACCTTCTCGACACAGTTCTTCGACCAGTTGGATCAGTGGATGATCGGCGCCGTTCTTCCATTCCGCTACCAAAGTCCGCGCCTTCTCCTGTAACTCGGCTAGATTTGCGACCTTCCCACCTGATTAGCGATTTTAGACGTAATAAATAACGTAATTTTTACATGCAGGGTGGATAATTTAACTTGTGACAGTTGTATGGTAACCAAAGAGGAAACAAAATGGCGATATGGGACGGTGACACACAATTGTCTGACGTTAAACGGACCACCCCGTATACGAGCTATCCCCGTTAGTGCGGTTACTATTGGGATTTCGTAAACGGTAAAAAAACAGAGGATAGGTTAGATGACACAAAACGTGCATGGGGGGAAAACTAATCCCGCTTAACTAACCCTCCTTTTTTTTACCTGACTTCTTTAAGCGTACCTAGACTACTATTCCTATGGTCCTGTCCGTAGCCTTCGGAAACGATCTCTTTATGTCCGCACTCTATAAGATCGGCGATCTTCTTATTAGCATCTAATAGATCCCGCTCCAAAACGCGCTGCTTATCCACCAATTGCTGCACGTGATTCTCCAAACTTACCCGCTCCGATTCCAAGCTTTTCGCATACTTCCTAGCATCCTCTAGCTCGACGGCAAGTTCGCCTTTCAGCTGAGAATCGGCTATCATCTGCCTCGTCAACGACAAAATCGTCTCCTCCAATTCCGAAGCGTTCTTCGCGTCCGGCGTCGTCTTAGGACCGTTGTCCGTTTTCATCTCGGTATTCTTATTGCGCATGTCGACGGTTAGCGCCAAGATGGCGTTCGCGTCGGATCTCAATCGTTCCAAGCACGATCCGAGTCGGTTCTTCAGATCTAACGATAGGTCTTTGGAATCCAAGTCGCCGACGTTCGACGCCTCCACCATATTCATCAGATCGGTGAAGTTCGGCGTGAAATGGACGCGTTTCGTTAGATTGAAAGCGTCCGAATCCTTACTGGAGCTCGAATCGATGGAAACGTTGAGTTCGTTCTCGATCTGCGATACGTTCTTATCGAAACCGTATTTCACTATCTCTTCGACGAACGTCTTGTTCAATTCGTCCTCGCAGCGCGTAAAGTACATCAGCAGTTCGCCGAGTAGATGGCGTAAGATCGAGTTGTTTTTCTTGAGGTTATCGCTGGAAATACGAATAATCGAAATGTAACCGAATTATATGTCGCAAATGGAATGCAGCGAGACCGCTGCATCGATGGAACCGGTAAAATATTGCTGCTGCGCTTCTGTGTAAATTTATAGATATTGTCATTGTATTAAAAACTCCAGCGCATGGATTCGAGTCAAATCAGGTATTACTCGACATTTTCGTCTAATCAGAAAAACATCATACGTAGAGTGAAGAATCAATGGGAAGTAAACCGAATAACATCCAAGAAAATCGGAGAACAACGGACTTTTAAAGTCCTTTTCAGATGTTGTGATAATTTTTGCAGAAGTTAAAATTAACATAATACGCGGTACAGATTGAAAACATGTCGGGAAACACCAATGCAGTCTCATTCTTCTTGAAAATTTAATAAAAAGATGCCTATTTAAGGTCTAAAGTCGCTGTCTGTCAAATGTTTCGTTAGCAGCTACAATCTGACTATGACATTATCATCCCTTCTTGTTGCAGAAAACAACAACAGCAGGTTCTCCAATTTATCTTGAAGATAACTTGGGTCTACCACTGCCGGGTTTGCGGCTTACCCCACCAATTTGCTTGATATGCTTTAGAATTCATTTATACGATACGTCAATAAACATCAGATGTAATTTGAATTGTCAATAAATGCCAAACGGAACTGGAAGTTTCAATCTTGGAAGTAACACGTCGTTTCCAAGGAAACTAGCGCATGCGCATTTCCTAACAAATACGCCTTCTGCAAATCTGTGGAACTTTATACGGGAAATTCCATAGCATACGCTCATGGTTTTTAAGGGCACGTTTGAAAAGTACCATGGCCGTAATATGAACTAAACATGTAAACGAGTTTTGCTTTTATAACATAGATGGTTCGCGGTTCTACATTTTAAACTATATTTTCTGGACGAATTATTTCTTCCATTTTTTATCTAAAGTTTATCATCGTAATTTGACATTGAATTGATGGTTGATACCATTAATATATTTTAAACTAAAATTGTATTATTAGAATAATGTACAGCGTCAACAATTCATATTTTACAAATATATATAAACCCGCAATTCAATAATGACGTTGTACCATAATATTTTCCGACACGAAATTTTAGTAAAACTACTGCCCATATGGGAAAATCACACAGCATAAGCTCTATAATTATGTCTTCTCTACAATTTGTGTGCGAATTTAGAAAACATAAATGAAAAACCCATCGTTGAACATGAGTAACTAATTTACATGTTCAGTTCATGTTACAGCCATGGCGTCCCTTGCCAAACGCCACGAGAGCTGTTCAAAGTATTTTTTCGAATAAACGAACACAAACCGAGTAAAATTTCATGGTGCGTAGCCCTGAAGCGAACATTCGAACACACCTATTCTATATCTGCGCTTTGACGTTTGCAATGTCATCCAAAATGATCTACATGAGAAATTCCCAGTGACATCTTAACTTCGGCTCGATATCAACGCGCTAACGGGTAGAAGTTGGAAGATACGCGTTGCGGAGATGTTTTGTTGCGATGGTGAGGAACAACGCAATCTCGAAAAGAACCGGACAGATCGGGAGGATCGAAGAAGATCGCGGCCATCTTACGGACATTACGAACGAAGACGATATAAAACCGATCTCTTCGGATAGTATCGATGATAATTCTCAAAATAGCAGAAGCAGCATCGGTACCATCAGCGACAGCGAAGTGAATCGCGTATTGGAGGATCGGTCTACGTCGTCACGATGCTGCCTTAACGAGGAAGAAGACTTGACGCACGCCACGATGCTGCTGTTCAACCTTCAACGGGCCAAACGCCGAACGAACGAGACGTTGGGGGAATGTGCGACGCGGCTGCGTCGACTAAGCGGAAAAGTCGAGCGCTTGCAGCGGAAACTGTGCAGATTGCTGCAGAAGGAGAACGAAAGAATTGCCGGACTCAATGGCAATAGCAATCGAAAGATGAAACCGACGCGTCGCAAGAGAAAGCGGGAAATTAGCGGCTTTACACCGTCCAAGGGAACCAGACGCAAACCGAAGCATTCTAGACGCAATAACAACGATGATGATAATTATTGTGATGTTGACGACTTCGATGATAAGTCTTGTATTAATCGTAGATAAATATACTGTCCGAGTGCTAGTGTAGAAAGTAGACGAGTGTAAGTAATACGATCGCTTTTTTCTTTACTTCGATCGTAGCTACGACGTCATATTCTAACGCTGTTGCTAAATCGCGATGTTGATTAATGCAGGCGCTTTTTGAATTCCAACGGCAACGTTACCACTCGTTAACGTTGACGGCAAAAATGAGAATGAAAGTCTAAAACTGACGTCAATCGTCACGACCAATTTCGCGTTAAGAATTTCAAATTCGTACGCGAGTGTTGATATCAAATGTGAAGCTAGTGAAATGTTACCGAGAAAATAGGTTGGTATGATCTTACGTCATCGACAACTGAAGTCCTTTAAAGTTCGCTTCGTCTAAATAACAGCGTTAACAGTTTGAGCAATTCGGGCAAATAAATAACGAGATCGCCAGTCATTTACGATTAATATCGTATTCGGTGTTGCACATCTACAACAATCTACAACCGGTACTGATTCGAAAAGCGTTCAGAAAACAGTAGCATTCATACATCAAAATTGACAGGTCGCTGGGTAGCGTACGTCGTTAGTTATTTCTACACGGATGATGCCCTTTGCCAAATTCAAGTCGCGATCTATCGATATCGGGAGACGTTCGCGGTTTACGGTACGTAGATATAGGAGGAGAGATACGGGCCAAGACGATCATGTCCAGGCGGATGAGCAGCATCAACGCTAAACTGGAGCGATCGCAGAACAAATTGCAAAGCTTCACGGAGGCGAAGAATCGACTGGAGCGATCGATCGAACGTCGCTTTCGAGAGATCGAAGCGTTGAACGACAAGATCGAGCAAGTTGAATATCAAATCGAGCGTTTGGTGCAAGAGGCCGCCGCAAAGGAGATCAAAGAACGAGCTAAACGGGAGCTGGCGCTCACCAAACCCAACTATGCGAGATAGAGAAGAAAATTGTCTCAGAAAAGGACGTGTGTTGTGAAATGCTTAAGTAATTAGTTCAAATTGTCGTAATGTGTAGTATATGGCTGTGTATGTAGGAAAGCACTTGTTAGCGTAGTAAAGAAGGTCTAGTTGACGTGCCATTTTTCTGATAGAAGTAAGCAAACCATTTGATCGTTTTTATCTCCTTCTACCGCGTTTTATTGACATAAAGTTGACGATATACGCTTGTTATTCTAAGTCGCGACGCGCGCTTTATAAGCAACGTATAAGATAAAAAGAAACAAATAATGAAGCTTCACCCGCAATGCCCCACTAACACCGGACGCAATCATCTCCAGCAGTAGAACTGAATTCTCAATTCTCTTTTACTGCCGTCAGATAAAACACATATTTAGAAAAAATTGAGAGTCGCGTAATTTCCATTTAATTTTTCGACAATTCAAACAAAATAAATAACAACGACGTACGTTATACTAATTGCAAGCTTGATTCTTACATTCTGGTAAGGGCTGGGTGGTCATACTCAATTTCTATTTGAAGTCGACTAATAATTGCCAATATATTATATTTGAGATTTGACGATTTCGACGTCGTTTTCCCCTTCCTACCTACATACGTACATTTAAGCGTACACACGCGCATCTCTCGTTCTTAAACATCAAATGCGTTTATTATTAGACCATTATACACCGAATGTACACACTTGGAACGGGATCCAATCCCATATATGCAATAATTAACATCGTATATGTACACGTACACCTACGGATATACACGGCACGGCGGCTTAATCGCATTTCTTGTCCTCTTCCATGCATCGCTTGAATCTCTCCAACTTTTCGAACAGCTGCCGCCTGTAATTCTTAAGATCCTGTTTGGTCTTGTTCCTCTCCTCTTTGATCATGCAGATCTCCTCCTTCATCCGTTTCTGGCATTCTTTGGCCGCCCGCGAAGCCATCAGCTTGTCGATTAGACATTCCAGCTCGACCGTGCGATCGTTGATGCACTTGATGTCGTCGAGGCACTTGTCCAATTGGTCCTCGAGCTGCCGCTTGCAGTCGATCAGCGTCTGGAGGCATTGCTGCGATTTGATCAGCTTGTCGTCGCAACACTCTACCGTGTAGCAGTCCCGGGTCGGTTTGAACTTCTTGCTCTTGTCTGCCGGGCAGTAACCCTCCAATCTGGACTTCTCCTCGGGCGGATCGGTCGCTTCCCTCCTGCGTTTGCCATGACGCCTAGACATCCTAAGCTACCAGATTCCAATTAATCGAGAAATGTTACCTACTTGAAATTTTCGCGACATCTGTCAGTCCAACGTTACCTACATATTGCGTACGTATTGGACGCGTTAACTGTCACGAACGTACTGCCTACTGCGCGCTATCTGCGATTTTGTCATAAATCCGTTACGTTGTCCAACCAATTACAGGGCAAATTTACGTTGGACAACGGATAATAAAATCACAACAGCAACAACAAAAGAATACTCGAAACTTATATTTTGGTAATAATCACAAAAAAAGAACAATATTATTATGACTATGTCGTTGTTTTTTTTTTTTTTTAGGCAGAATGTAATTCGCGGTGCTAAATCTTTCGTTGGGAATTCGATTTATTGGCACTCAGACTGAATGAGAAACACTCTACACGCTATCGGTGCAAATGAGGAAAAAAAAAGTAAGTAAATGGTAGAGGGTCATATACAGCTAAGGTGAAATTTATTTTTAAGCTCTTCTATCCTTTTTGGTTGTTGGATACGACACCACAAAGGCAAACCCCAACTTTCAACAAATTTGATGATAAAAAGGTACATTAAAAATACACATGAAATTTGCCGGGAATGATTCCACCAATACCATGAGCTATATTAGCATTAATCTTTTGGTTTTAGGTACATTACAAACGAAAAATTTTAATATATGACATATACTAACATGAACATTCTACTTCCATCTCAAAGATTGAAAAACAAATCTGTCATTTCAAACGTGCATGAAACGCGCGCGCCTTTGATCGGCCTTTTTGTGACCATCACCGAACCGTAATGATAATTCACTTTTCACGATTATTTGACGTTGGCAGAAGTGTATCTATATTTTCATTTTTCACATTAAAAACTAATTTAACGCGAAATATATGACGTTTTCTATCTTTGACATAATTAATAATTTGACATATTGACATTTACGTGACAGTTCAACGCAGACCAAAGAGTATATTCATTTAGGAAACCTTAGATCAGTCAAATATGTGCTAAATATACCGTGTTATTATAGATATGGTAATTAAATGAAATCGTAACGCTGAAAGCGCTATTATTTAGTCCCGAAGTGGCGTTTTAAAGAGCTTTGAAGAGCTAAATAATTTCATTTTACATCTAAATTATATTCGTGAAAGAAATATACCCTACAACAAACGAAATTAATGTAATCCTCTATGGTATTTACGGCCAAAGGAAAGCGACCGGATGACGCGTATCGCCAATCGCTAAGACGTTTCAAATCACGTGACTAAAATTTGAATTATAAAAAAGCCTTTTTCTCTTGAAACAGTGAAATTTGAACGAACACTCTTAGAAAATCATCTACCTTTATTCATTCAAATAGTCATTACGTACAACTTCTAAAGCAAATAAAATTTCACGCAGTAATTTGAATTATGCGTCTCCTTTTATGTTTCTCTTCATCATGTTAAAGTTGCGAATAAACTTCTAAATTTATTCAATAATCTGATTGCAATTGACATTTCGCTGTCAGCTTCTACAGAAGATAGTCTTATTTACTCGAATTGACTCGAATTCGTATAGTTTGACTGAATTTCAGGAAATTTTTGATGCAATACACCAATTACAAGTAATCATCGCCATTGAACTTTTGACAAGCATGTTGACGTTGACAACGTTTCATCATAACAGCGTATACTCTCTTGCGTTATCGCACCTAACGTAACGAGATTGTTGTCAAAATCTTCCGTCAAACGTCTCTCAACATAAAATATAGAAATAATAACAAAATTGTCGTGTCAAACGTGATATGCGCGTTAAATCGCGGCCGATCGACATCGATTATTATGGCGAAGCGACTGCGCCACGACGGTAGCGAAGGCAGGGACTGCTACACCGTCTCGGTGCTCGACGAGCGTCTGACGCGGGCCGACCGGCGATTGCAGGAGCTCTGCGACCAGAAGATCAAGCTCGAGGACGAGCTGAAGCAGACCATGACCGCCATACTGTGCATCGATCAGCGCGTCCACGACTTGGAGTGCAAGATGGAGAACATGATGTCGAACCAGTCGGCGGACGTGACCCAAATGAAGATGAAGGAGGAGCTCGACCATATTAAGAAGGAGAAGGAGTTCATGAATTGCGAGCTGAAATACTACCAGAAGCGCGTGGAGGACAAGGTGCGGAAGCTGCAGAATTGCCGAAGGACGAACTACGCTTAGATAACCAGAGACAAAATGAAAAACTCGCGGGGAAAACGTAAAAGAATACTTCGATGTGTCCCGATTTGTCAGTTGCATCATTATTATTTTTGATAATTATTACTACCAATAGTGTACGGTTGTGTCTTTTATCTTCCGTTGTTTCTCTTGACCTTTCCAATGAAACTACTTACTATGTTCAGAGAGTTTATAAAAATAAATTAATCATGTGGAGGCATCTCATAATTTTTTTTTGATTGTCAGAATTTAATAAGAAACTAATTCAGGTAATTGTTGTCGTTGTCGTATATTGGGCGATGCGACGGGTTCTTACGGAATGCACCTCCCACATCTAGGCAACGACTACTATGATCCTTAGCCGACCCTACCAGAATTTTGCCAAATCTACGTAGAGGTGTTCCAACCTCCGATAAGCCAAACATCGTATTGACGCGGAGCTTACAGTTTTATTTCCTTATATAATGGTAATGGCAACGGTTGTAGTGTGTATATTTCCTTGCTGAAAATGTTGGCAAGAAGTTAATGAATACACATATAAATATTATATTAATTGTTTTAGCGGGTCGTTAAATAAACAAAGCAAAATAACTATCCTGTTCCAGAACTCAACCTGGAATAACGATCTAAAACAACATTGTGCCTGTCTGTACGGTACACATTTTACTAAACTAGCTGACAAACCCAAACCTCAAGAGTTCAAGAAGGAACACTTATCGAGTACACACATAGGGATACCAGAAACTTAAATAGTCTAAAGCGGAAAATATTAAATCATAAAGTAAAAATTAAACGATTTAATAAGATTTAAAAAACTAATAGTATCGAGGCACCTTAACATTTTGCAGTGCTTCCGACCAGAAAAGGTAAAAGGTTGCGTTTCAAACGCAAAATACGACTGTTTAAAATTTGGTTTTGTTTTTTTAATCCAGTAGTATGTTTTATACGCATTTAGACATAATTGAGTGTCATAAATAATAGCAAACACTACGTTTCTCGTAGAAGCAATTTTGCGCAATATGTAGTATTTCACAGCTGCTATAAATTTATTTTTCCGTGGCGAATTGCAAAATTTTAAATGATACAAATAATTGCTTGTAATCTGTAAACTATGCAAGCCAGGTACAGGAACACATAATATATGCCTAGTCGATGGCAATTGCGTTTAGATCTTACATTTCAAACACCGGGTATGTGATAAACGAAATTTTCCACTGTATCCGATCTAAATATGACATGAAATCATTCAATTGTATTTCTGACATGTAATTTTAAAAAGTACATTGTAAAAGGAAAAGCCGACACAAAAATGAAAATAACTCAAGACCAGTTGATTTTAGAGGTAGGGAACGTTAGCCTTTTCAGTCACGACTTAAAGCTTATCAATTAGAATAGCCTTGGAGTTGGTGTCCTGCGTACAGGACACGATGAGCGAAAGGGTTAATACAAATCGTTTCCGTAACGATCCGTAAAATCTAAAAAAGCAATAAAGAGGATGTCGTTCCATTAAAAATATCAAAGTTTGTTAAAATAGAGCGGACGCGCCTACCACAAATTTTTAAAACTAACAACCGCGTAACAAAGAGTCATATTATTATTATTGTTATTGTTAAAAACTAGGCAAAGATCTTAACTGCGAAAATGTTAAATGAACGGGTTACGTGTAGAACTCTTATAGATAATTGACAAAAACTAATATTGAAAATCAATGGGTATGTGGAAAATTCAAACGCAGACGCAGCCAATCCCAAAAAGATACAACGGAAATAATTCACTCACCGGTCTTTAATTATTTCTACGTCTTTGTCGGTTAGGCTCTCTCCCTCGCGCAGACTCCTCCGCCTCGCCCTTTCCAACGCGCCGTTCAGCACCTTGAAATGTTCCGCCTTCAACTGAGCGACCTCCTGCGCGTGACGCGCCTTCATTTCCTCGATCTCCTCCTCGTACCTTTCCGTGAATCGATTGCGGATCTGCAGCAATTCCGTTGGCCATTCGGAGTCTGCCTCTCCGCCGGCCAGCACCTTTTTAAACGAATAAAGAGAGAAAACGAAAGATTAACCGCACCGCTTCTTCTTGGCAAGAAACCTGTACCTGTATTTGATGTTCTAGAGCGGCGATGATGTCGATCTTCGCCAAGGTGACTTGCTCCTGGAGCCGCCTTTCGTAACTCTGCACTACCTCGGCCAATTCGTACTCGCCCGAACTAGCCTGATGGTCGGTTGCCGTGGAAACAAACGAATTATAGACGATCGAAACAATAACGAAAAGCAAAAAACGTGCATTCAGTTAGAACAAAAGACAAACGCTAGTAAACAATGTAATATCTTATTATAACCTTTTTGTTTAGTATGTGGCTATACCTAGAAACTCACACGTTGAGAACTTTTCATCCTTAACGTTTTCTAAATTGAGAGCTCTACGTATTGAGCAACCGACAAATATTCTACAGATTTTAAGAACAAACGATATTGAGGTATACGGATCGCTTCTGAAATCTCTCAGGGAGGTTACAGTGCTAGTGTAACATCTGTGCTTAGTTATCCCTCGTTTTTCCTTATGTGGGTTTTCCTTTTTTTCTGTTGGCCTGCGTTATGTATGTGTTGAATAAAGTCGTTTCGATGGGTGCCGAAACGTGAAGTTTTATCTTTGTCAAACACCAGGTTATAAGTAGTCTTATATATTGCCTTCTTATCCTGAGAACCTTCTTGCCTCTCAGTATAAGATTATATGGAGTTGAGTTCATGTCTTCTTCCGTATTTTTCTCCTCCCTATTTTCTGTCTTCTTTCGAATATCTTCCCATTTGACACCTCTTTGTTCTGCTGCTTTTCCCACTTCTTTGTTCCATATCTTTCTTGGTCTTCCGCTTGCTCTTGCCTCATAAACTCCTTTAACTAATCTGTTTTCGTTCATTCTTAGAATGTGTCTCGGCCATCTAAGTAGTCCTTGCTGTATTGTGTTTAGTGCCTGGACTATTTTCAGTTGTCCTTGATATATGTACCTCGTTTCTTATGTTATCCTTCCTCGTTTTATTATCTATTTTTCGCATCCAAAGATTAGAATTGAACTATCTACTTACCTTTACAACTTCTATTTTAGCTATTTTTGGGACTCGTTTCCTTCCGAGAAAGTTTGTTTCTAGGGTATTGTTATTGTTGTTCCCAAATATGTATATTTTTCTATTTTTTGTCCTCCAGTCCTTATTGTAGTCTTTTCCCACTACCATAACATTTGTTTTTCCTATATTTACTTTTAATATTACTTCCAGCGGCTCATTATTTTCTCTTCTTGTGTTAGTATATTTCCTTGTCTATCCCTTATATTTTTAAACGGTTCTTTTGGGCTTCCTCATTTTATTCCAGTCTTACATAAAACAGTTTTCGGCGGCTAACGGACTCGATCCCGAAATGCCGGAAAAAAAGTGTTCTCAACGTGTGCATCTGTTAAGGTGGCAAAAATGAAAAGCACCTACCACTTCTTGAACGGCCGTACTGACGCTCATCTGCGCGCTCCTCAGCGCTTCGTTCAGCTCGAATTTGAGCGCGTCGATCTGCTCCTGATACGACTCCTTCGTGTTTCTCATCTTAACGTCGTGCTCCACGTGCAGCAAGTCCATTCGATTATCGTAATCTTCCCGGAGAATCTCCAATTCCGCATGGTACTTGTTCTGCACGTCCTTCCTGATCTCCGACCAATCGTATTTGGCCAGTAGCCGAAGATTGCTGTTCGCCAGATCGGTCTTGATCTTCTTCAGCTCGCCCTTCGACAGCCGATTGAAGTCGATCTCCGCCAAGTTCGCGCCGAGCCTCGTCAAGTCGTCCCGGATCTTCAGCAGGTCGTCGTTCGACAGCGATTTGAGATCCAATCGCGACGGATCCAGCCGCTGCTCGATGTCGCTAGGTGGCGCCGCATCGCCACCCGGGCCCATCTCCGAATTCAATTCCGAACAGGTGCTTGAATCGGACATCTTCCGGCTTTGCTGACTGAATACCTCCTCGGAGTAACTGTAAGAAATCGTAGAAAAATTCTTATAAGAACAGAGAAGAAAGGAAGGAATCTGGAATATATCTGATTGAATGTACAGATTGTGAATTAGTGTGCACGAATCAAACACCAAAATTTCAAAAAATTAGGGCCAAACTGGCCACCAAATCCAATTTAACTCTACCCGCATCTTGTCCCGCAACCCTCGCTATTATGGTAGAACAATCCGTGAATCAATAGAGATCTTCAAACATCCCAACAATTTAAGTCGTGAAGACGGCTACCAATTACATCACACGATTAAACCTCCTAGCAGCCGCCACGCTTCATTGATCCAAAACTTTTCCGTTCCATTGATCCGAAACGAGCCCTATATAAACCTTTCCGGAATGAATAGTCCCTAGTCGGTGTGCGGTAACAGCCCTGAAGATGTCCCGTAGGAGTGTGGACGAAACGTCGGCTGAAGCTACAACAACGACGCGGTTCCAACCCGGAAGCCAAGAGTATACTATTTAATCTCACCGTTCATCTCTTGTAATAAGTGAAATTTTTAGCAACCCGCGAATTTGCGACTTACGTCTTTATAACAAAAATGTCCAAGGATTTAAGTTAATAAATGAAATTGAATAACACATGCAACGGAACAGACAAGAGTATTTATACCATTCCTAATTGCTTACTTCTTTTCTAAATCGGCGCACTTCTTCTCGAAATAGGTTCTCAATTCTTCCATCTCCTTTGCGTGTTTCGCGTCCAATTCCTTCTTCATTTCGGCGAACTCCGGAGATCCTTCCTTTATGTCGGACAGCAGTTGTCGCAATTTGCCCATTTCCGCTTCGTAATCGGTCCTTTCCGTTGAAAGCTTTTGCTGTAGGAGAGCGAAAATCACGAAATGAATATACGCACAGGTTAGGGAAATTACTAAGATCTTTGGTCCGTAGGTTTCCGCGGTCGTCAATAATACCATTCTCTTGGTTTCCGGGTTGGAAATCGTAGCTTTAGGCTAAAGCTACGACAACGGGGCGGTTCCAACCCGGAAACCAAGAGAATGGTATTAAGATCTTTATTTGAAACTTCGTCCTTGCCAGATGCGGCATTTTGAAAAATACAGGCTGACTGGTAAGTACACGTATGTCTTTGAGGACGTGTTAGTGAAGCTCGTTTACAGTTGTTTTAGCCAAATATGCAGTATATAGAAAATCATTCGAAGGTAATAAAACAAGAAAGCTTTCAAGATCATTTTAGGTTAATGTGTTATGAATATGTACACTTAAATACACCGAATTGTTAACCGCGCAAGTTATTTGATTAATGTGGAACAATCGTTTCGGGAATTTGTGGATTCCCATTGTCAACCGTTCGAACCGATGATGAGGAAAGGATTTTAATTCTAACATGAATTATTATGCTATCCCTACTCTAAAAAAGTTTACAAGTACCTATTTTTACCGTCTATATACCCTAAAGCATGCGAAATATACGAAACTAAAAGGAAAGGTTCTCGCCTGTAGCACAAAACATGTTTCCGTTTTACAACAATAAATCAATCAGAGATGTATGGCTGAGTGGACTCTTTTCCTTATTCAACAGATCTGCAATCTTTTCTTATGACGAAGTTACGTTCTTAATTTGAGGTTTTCTAGTTTAATATTATGCCCGGTTTCGTTTATGATTTGTGCTACACTTGACGATTCTATTCTACTATAGCGGTCATGAGCAAGGTGTTTTTTTATTCAAGTGCCTATCGCCCGTTCCGTTTGTCCAATATAGGCTTTATCGCAGTTACCGCATGCGATTTTATAAATTCCCGACCTTAACTTCGTATCACATTTATCTTTCGGATTGCTTAGAAGGTTTCTGAGCCTATTTTGCATATTTGCGATCTCATTTTATCGCAAAAACATTAATATCAATTTCAAAAAAAATTAAATACGCAGTGACATTGCATCTAATATTAAGTGTAGACATAAGCTTGAAAATTCAAACTTTTAGCACATCTTGCAGATAATTGGGAGATTCTTCATGTATAATTGGAAATACTCTTAGCTCTTATACTCTCCTTCATAAATATTTGAGAAACAATGTTTAAATCAAATGCAAAGCAACCATAATAAAAGCATACGATCAAAGAGAAAATATTCACCTTCAATTGCTTAATATCCCCTTCCAGTCTTCTATTAGATTCCGATACGTTATGCTGTATATACACGTTTATCTTCTCCTTCAATTCGTGTAGCAGCAGAACCTGACCGGCGCCAAGCGTTTCTTCCAATTTCGCGCATTCCTCTTCCAAATTCGGGATAGGCTGCTTCGGCAGGACATCACCACCAAACAGATTGTTATCACCTTTTCGCGATTCCGAAACCGCACCGCTATCGTCGTCCATTTTAGCCGCCGTCCTTCGCGCTTCCCTAACGGAATTGCTCGAACTGGATTTCGTCGGCGACCTTTCGACGAACTCCATCATCGTACATCTATGCTGCTTGATGATGTTCGACGTCTCGCTCAGCTGTTTCTGGAGCAGTGCTATCTCCTTGGCGAAGTTCTCGCTTTGCTGCTGAAGCTCCTCGCGATTCAAAATCGATTGTTGAAGAGATTCCGTCAGCTGTTGGATTAGATTGTCCCTATGGACGACCGCGTTTTGAAATTCGACCAGCTATAAGACGAAGCGACATTATTGCACAACTTTGAAGGGCTATTATAAGGTTTCTCAATTACTATGAGACCTTTGCGAATATTTTCTTCAAAATAGGTATTTATTTAATAAGTAGTGTCATCCGATGGAATAACATCATGAAGTTTACTGACAGCCTGTATAGTAAGTAATATACACAACAAAAACATGCTTCTTGTCATCCAATGTCACAGAATTTAATACAATAAAGTTATCTAGTTAAGTTTAATTATTTCTGTATGCTTTGTTTCCACAAAAGCTGATTTATTCTACGTTATTACTGGGGGTTATAACATAAGCAAACAAAACTGGAATCTAAGGATTTGTTGCCAATTCCTTGAAAAATCACTCTAAACTTGCATTATTTAAGATATAATTTTAGCATTTTAACACAAGTACATTTACAACTAAAAAGACTAAAATACAATGCTCGTTAAAGCTCATAAAAGCGACCATGTGACTCACCCTATTATGATATTCCTCCTGATAGGGTTTATAATCGGTAGTAGTTAAGCTACTGGTTAATTCCTTTAAAGAGTCTAGTTCCGCACTAAGAGCGGCTATTTCACTATCTTTTCGCACTAATTCCTTTTCTAATTCCTTAATCTTCTCAAAACTATGTTCATTAACTAAATTCACTTCTTCGGATGTTAATAGTTTACTAAACTCTTCATCGTTTGCATCACTTAAATTAGTTTGCCTTAATTTAGTAACATAATTATTAATACTGCTATCGTCTAAACTAACACCTTCAAAAATATTTATACTCAACTCGTTCGTATCGACAGAATCACTCTTATCGTTATCATTTTTCGATTTAAAATGTTCACTGTGCAAAATATCATTTAGAATACCTTGCACATCATTCACAACGGTGCCACTAACTTTATCGGCAACAATAGTATCGGTTTTATCACTGGAATAAAGCGGGGATGCCGGAAGATTTTCCTGTGATAGTCGATAGGCTTCATCGTTCTCTGGCAAGTTGTGTAATATTAAAGAAAAGCTGCTGTTCGACACTTCAATCTCCTGCAACGACCTATCATGTTCAACACCTCGGCTACTACCTGAATTCAGGTGTTCGGATATGGTACTCGAATCGGAAACGTCGTCCGCATCCTTCCCATTCGCATTATCTGGTAGGCTCACATTCAACGATATGGACGAGTCAGAACTGTGAGAGGGTGAATTTTCCGGCGTACGTTTACCTCTCTTCTGCTTCTTTTTCTTGTACGCCGCAAGCTAAAACATACAGAATTTATATTTAGAATAAAATACACACGAAAAAATTCCCGAATATCTTTCGCATACCGAACGCGCCGTTCTATTTTTAAACTTACTTTCTCTCTGCCTGCCTCAATTTTCTTCGCGCGATCCTCCTCCATGCTGATAATGCACGTACGTGGAACGTAAAGAGGAGAAAAATGCGTAAACGAAAAACAAATCCCGTCAAGACATCTTCTACAATATATTAGAACGTCACTACACCTAAATTAGGTTAGTTTATTGCAGTTGTATTCAATTTTCCAAAAATTAGATGCAGATGGCCGAAAGTCGCCTGTTTACATGTACGTCGCTATGGCAACCGTAATTTCAATAAAGGACACGGCGGTAAAAATTAAGCAATTTAAATTGTACTTAAAAATCCGAATGTTATAAACGAGAGAGACTTGAACGTGATGAACGTCGTGCAACGACTAATCTTAATATGCTCCGTTTCCTTATTAACTCTTCGATTTATTACCATAATAGTAGAGAATAATATTCTCACAATCTCAATTTACCGTTATATGCATAACAATCAAGTAGGCGATATAAAAGTTATCCCACATTATTTTTTGTATATTTAATGAAATATTAACCATACCTTCGTACACTTCGTTACACTGTCATGCGTCTGGTAAAGCATTATCGCAACTACAATTTACAGAAGAAGCGTTTTATCAAACGATATGAACCGAACGCGATAAGAAAGACTGTTATAAAAGTGGGAAATTCTTTTGATAATGAATTATACAAGCACACAAATATATAAAGTATTTAAATTGCCCAGTTGAATGTTGAATATATAAAGTTGATTAAAAAGGAAGAGAACATAAAATAAAACAGCCGTGGGGTCGTTTAAATCTCTTATATATTTTTTTCTATTTATTATTTATTATCAGGAAGACTATACGCATACAAAATAAACTCTATACAATCATTATAAATTAATAAATACATACGTTGACTAGTAAAAAAACGAAAATTAGCTATCGGGAACGGAAACGAGTTCGTAAAAATAAAATTAATATGTGTGGCTTTCTATAATTTTCGCGTTTTCCTCTTCAATTTTAATATCATTCGTCGATATTGGTTCGACTTTCGGTATTTGGTCGACCTTCGATTCGTTGACGCATCGAGTATCGCTTGTTACTTCGCAATTTATGGCCGGTACGATACTGCTATCCTCGACAACGACGTCGTCAATCTCTTCTTGTTTGATATCGTCTACGTATTCTTCCTCTTCTTGTTTGATATATTCTGTTGATGGCTCTCCTATAATAATAATTGATTTTATAAATAGTTTTTTTCGTTTTTTTTTTTGTAATTTATTTATTGTGGTAGTTTACACGCGGTGTTTTTTTTTGTATTTCGCATGGCCGTAAAACTCCGCCATCTTACGACCGCAGGTAAAATTACGCAGTGAATTACGATTTCGTAGCCGGCGACATTCTAGCGTTATGAAAATTAGTTACAGTAAAATCCGCTGCTACAATCACTGCAATGCGTTTAAGAATTGAGTTTAATCGCTTCAATGAATTTCTCCTATTTTGAATTGATGTTAGAACCGATTCTGTTACGCGAAAAATATCTATTAACAAATAATTTAGTTCGGAATCATCTAAAGTCGAGAGATAGAATCCGCAGCGATATTAGCACGTTAATTTTCCGATGGGCTTTCTACACGCAACTGTTGATATAAGTGAAATAATATACAGGTAACTATGTATTACCAATAGAAGTATAGTGGGAAAGTAGCGCATTGTTTACTTGCTGTGACAACTGAGTTGCCTTTCTTCTTTAATTACAGCCTAGTTTTTTTTCCATTTAATTAAGCGAAATAAACTAGTAGACCTCCTCCATCCTTACCTCCGTTCTCGACGATCGCGTTCCTCAGATGGCGATGCGTCTTCATGTGATTCTGCAGCGTGCTCTTCTGCGCGAAGCTGCGCGCGCACGCGTCGCACCGGTGCGGCCGCGCGCCCGAATGCAGCTTCATGTGCGTGCTGACGTTGCCGCGCAACGAGAAGCGCTTAGCGCATATCTTACATTCGAACGGCTTCTCGCCGGTGTGCGAGCGCACGTGGCCGCGAAGGTGTTCGGCGGTGACGAAGCGCTTCTCGCAGAAGTGGCACTGGAACGCCTTGTCGCCGGTGTGCGTCTTGACGTGGACGGAGAGGCCGTCCTTTTGCGCGAACGCCTTTTCGCACAGGTGGCAACGGTACTCCTTCTCGGCGCGGTGGCACTTCATGTGCCGGTTCAGCTTGCTCTTCGCGATGAAACGCTTCGCGCATTCGGAGCACTGGTGCGGCTTCTCGCCGGTGTGGATCATCACGTGCCGCGTCAATTCGCCTTTGCGCAGGAACGCCTTCTCGCATATCGTACATTGGAACGGTCGCTCGCCCGTATGCGATCTACAAGGAACAACTATGAAAAACAAGCGTAAGGGAAAGCTAATTCAATTTAAAAGTTCCAAACAAATAACATATACGCACTAACGTGCGAATAAAAATAGTACGAACGCCATCTGTGTACGAAAATCACAAGCAACCGTTAGCTACTAAATCATAAAAAGGATTTACTAGTAGCAAACAACACGAAACTAAACGCAACATGTTTCCGTTTACGTAATAATCGTACGTAATTTGCCGCATAGCATCCCAAAGAGTGCACTATTACCTTCAACCCTTATATAGCTTTAAAGATGTAGCAGCACTGATTATATTCAATGGCCCAAACGCTAATACTTTATAATTTAAACTTTCTTGCTAGACCAATATTAGAAGGGTTAGTTATTATTAGATAAAAAACGAAAAAAACAACCTCACCAAAAAATGATAATCATCTAAAAAAAGGGGGAAAAAAATACAGAAAACCATTTTGCAAACTTGAAAAGATATCGAGGAATGCCTAAACTTTTGAATTATTATATGTGCAGCGGGAAAGGGTAACTTTAAGTTATCAAATCTATCAAAAGTAAATAATCAATTAATCTGCATAACTTATTCAACTAATGTATTTATATGGATAAATATGTAAGTTACATACAAAATACAAAATTAGTACAACCGCACATTGTACTCACCGAATATGATCAATTAATTTTTCCTTTGTAACATAGCCTTTTTGACATAAATGGCAATTGTACGGCTTCTCTTCGATGTGCATCTTCAAGTGGACTAATAGATATGCTCTTGTTTTAAAACCCTTCGAGCACACCTCACAATAATGATCTTTTTCATCCGTATGAGTCTTACTATGCGATAAGAGATCTTTCCTGCCAGCGAAACATTTCCCACATTCATCGCAGCTATATGGTTTTTCCCCAGTGTGAGTTCGCATATGCCTTGTCAAGGTGTTCTTCTCGGCGAAAGCATTTCCGCAAACTTCACATTTGTAAGGTTTTACTCCCATATGGTACCTAAATAAATGTGGAAAGCTCATAAATATTCTTCGAAGAAACAACTCTACGTATATTACCTTATATGCAGCATGAGTAAGAATTTTCTGGAGAATGTCTTTGAACACATCTCGCAAGTGAACGGCTTCTCACCAGTATGTATCCGAATGTGATGTTTCAAATGATCCATCCTGCTAAATAATTTTCCGCAGGTCTTACAGCCGTACGGCTTTTCGTTGGTGTGTATTCGAAGATGAGTCTCGTAATTCTTCTTCAACGAGAAGCGCCGTTGACAGGTTTCACATTGATATGGCTTCTCTCCAGTGTGAGTTCGGATGTGATGCCGTAGGTCTTTACTACTCATAAAACTTTTTGGGCATATTTTGCACTTATGCGGCTTGTTTCCGCTATGAATTTTTTCGTGATAGATTAACTGCTGTTTCGTGAGACACTGTTTATTGCACACATCACACTTGAATGGTATATTACCCGTATGGATGGCCCTATGAGCACTTAAATACGTTTTACACTTGAACCGCTTAAAACATATATCACACACGTGTTTTTTATTCAAATCTTCAGGTGTCTCGGAGACTTGCTTGTTGGTGCAAAGAAAATGGTTCGATACATTATATTCGTCAACATGTACAGATGTCATGTGGTCACGGAAATTAACAGATTGCACAATATTCAAATTAATGCTATTGCCGCTAAAGTTTACTTCTCCATTCATATTTCCTAACGATTGATAACATATGGGCACATTCTTTATTGTCTCGGAAACTTGGTTGTGTTCTATATTCTCAAGATTGTCAGGTGGCTCTGCTTTAATACTGATATGTTGATGTTCCTTTCTTTCTGAATAATCATGGCCACCTTTAAAATTATCTACCTCAATCAGCTGTGGCACATCTTTATACTCGAATAATTCATCATTTCGGTCATTACACTGGTTTGAATTGAATTGATGATTTTGACAAATAAGATTCACTGGTTGCTCAGAACAATGAGTAAGATTGTTGTACATTTCGCCATTGTAAATGTTGTATTGTCTAAAATTTCCATTATATCTATTGTAACATTCATTTCCCTTCAACGTATTACCTTGACTATAGATACTAAACTGATTGTTAGAAAAACTATAATTTCCATAAGAACTGTACAAGTTTTGATAACCATGCTCTTGTTTTATTATTGGAATGTAGTTGTCTCCATATGATGATTTCATTACAACAGAATTGGATTGACGATCACTTTCCAATTTACTGGTAACAAATGTGTTTTCCATGGTTTAGATGAGAATCTAAAATTTGAAAAAAAAGGTAAACAAATTTAATCAAATTATACAGGCATAAAAACTAGGACATGAAGTCGTATTTTTCACTATTTTCAGGTGACAGCAAGTTGATGATCTTATAGCGTTAAAATATTTTCAGCTGGCAAATATTATTAACGATGCGAAAGAATACCAAAGAACTACTTATAACAATAAGTTTTCTATTTACTTACGAATTTTAAAAATTACAAAAGATGCGGTGCCTAAACGTCAACCCTGAGGGATTAATTAATAGTTGTCAAATGTCAATAATTGTGAAGTATTATTTCCTAAAATAAATTGATAAATGGTAATATACATTTGCACTGATTTGAAAATGTTTTTGAATATTAATATACTACAACCTAATTAATTAATTTATTCTCAGGGATAATATCAAATGACATTACTTGGATGCTATTTTTTTATGAACAATCATCTAAATCAATTATAATCACTCATACAAAGTCAAAAAAAGAACAGAGGATCAATTGTGAATTTAAAAAAATACTTTCGACTGTATGCCTGATAACAGGGGCATACAGAAATACCCAAACAAATTTTCAAAATTCCCGCTTTTTCTTACGTTTGTTTCTCCGTTTCCTATTTGATTTCCCTACAATTACAACTTTTATAACAATTTTCTAAAACATTACGAATTATGCATCTGTACAAAATATAATCCTTTACTATTTTAATCTAATTTCCATCCAATTTCTATCGTTTCAACTAAACTTACACACCACTTAGGTTATATTAGGTTATATTTTGACAAATCCAGCAACATAGGTTTTATTGGGTTTTATTCTCGAATTTTATTATTTACCAATGCTTTTAGATATTTAATAGAAATGGTGTAATCAACTCTGCTTTAATGAATACATTTTATAACCATTCTATTTCTGCGAAACTCGTCAAAATATTGAAATTTATCAGGATATTATTATGAAAATGCAATGTACACCAGAACAAATAGAAGAAAAAAGAAGACTGGCACAATTAAAATTACTGTCTAAACAAAAACGAGATGGCAATTGTGCAATGGCAAAGGTACGTGACCATCAACAAGAGACAAGAAATATTAAAACATCGAACACTACATTTGGCAATTCACGCTCGCCAAATAAGCAATTTACTTTTAAACCATATATGAAAACGAAACCGGTACTGCCTTTTTATAGTACCAATACAGTTATTATGGCAAATTTTTATTTGACATCCGAGTTTAGATTTGCGGTTAATCTTTCTGAATATTCGGCACAAACTGTAGACATATTTAAAACTATTCCAAGCAAATCGTACAGTAAGTATGACAAGCCTAATAAGTTTCATATAACCGATAACACTAAGTTTGTAATTTAGATATCAAAACAAAATTATGGGAATTTGATATAAAGGACTATCAATTGTTGAATAAATCTTTAATGCTTCAACCCAATATTGTTGTAACTAAAATACCTACGTATGCTTTAAAAATATGTCAACAGCAGAAATCAGATTATAGTGAAATTGATATCGATGGAATAGATCCCGACTTGTTGGAAGCGTTGATGCCGTTTCAAGAAGATGGCGTACGGTACATAAAATATAATTAAAATACATAATTCTTACTGAAGTATTAAAATGAAAATTCCTTTAGATTTGCTATTGATAAAGGTGGGCGTTGTTTGATTGCCGACGATATGGGGTTGGGTAAGACATTCCAAGCGCTCGGGATAGCAAGTTATTACAGAAGCGATTGGCCTTTGCTCATAGTAACAACGTCCTCAATGAAGTAAGTCATACTAGGGGTAATCGTCTTGCCGTTATTAATTATATATTTGATTTGTAGGAATATATGGGAAGATACAATTCATAAATACTTACCCAGTGTCTCGTTAATGCATACGCAATACGTGATCTCCGCTAAAGACTACATTAAAGATGCAAAGGTGTTAATCGTGAGTCACGATATGATGTCGAGAGCACTTGAGAAATTGAAAGAAAGAAACTTTGGTGTGATAATCGTCGATGAGTCGCACACGCTCAAGAATTTCAAAGCAAAATGCACTCAAGCAGCAGCGGCTTTGGCAAAGAAAGCGAAACGTGTTATCCTTCTAAGTGGAACTCCGGCATTGTCTAGACCAAGTGAATTGTACAGCCAATTGTCGATGATCGATGAGAAATTCTTCGGGACATTCTTCGATTACAGTAGGAGATATTGCGATGGTAAACAGACAAATTTCGGTTGGGACGCAAATGGCCAATCAAATTTACAGGAATTGGAGGTGGTGCTAGGCAAACGGTTTATGATTCGGAGAACGAAAGAAGATGTTTTGAAGATGCTTCCTGATAAGAAGCAAGAGGTGGTCACGCTGGACATTAAATTAAGCCAAATGAGCGAAGAGGATCGTAAATATTTCGATAGTCTGGCTGCCCAATACAACAACGTCAAGAAAGGAAGTGATAGGCATGTCGCGCTGATAACTTTCTTCGCCGAGACGTCCAAAATCAAAATACCTTCGGTGTGGTAAGTAGAATCATATAGTTTATATTTTGATTATCTTTTCTGATTACAACAATATAAAGGGCACGGTTCAGTAAATAGTAAAAGGTATCTTTTACTTCAAAGTGCTCAAGTAGACTTTGGAACATCTGGTGAGAGCTTCTCCCTATATATTTTTAAATTATTAAATTGTTTATTTTCACAACTATTACAAAATATTATACGTAATTTTTTATTTCACTCTTATAAAGTTGTAGAAGACATAAGTTAAAATCGAGCTTCCGATCTGTAGGCCTTCAAAATAATCGAATCTTTTACCGTATGAGAATTGTCTTCGAATTCTATGCATGATTAATGATTACCCATTCTAGCTCCTACATCCTCCATCTACTTGACGGTACGAACAAGTTTCTTGTATTCGCCCATCATCAGGTGATGCTAGACGCCATACAGGAGGTGCTTATCCGCAAGAATAGGAAATTCATTCGAATCGACGGAAATACCACGTCGGAGCAAAGGAAGTATTTCGTTGACAAGTTCCAATTCGACGACAGCTACGTCTGCGCTATCTTGTCGATAACGGCCGCTAACGCTGGTATAACGTTGACCAAAGCCCAATTGATCATTTTCGCCGAACTACATTGGAATCCAAGCGTAAGAGTTCATTTTTCCCAAATATATTGAAGGGAGTGTTTTCCTTTTTCTAGTCAAAGCCTACTGCATTTATTTATGTAATGGCGTATTGCGATTTCTATCACGCTCGCACAATCCCTTTCAGATTCTAAGCCAGGCCGAAAGCAGGGCGCACAGAATCGGACAGGAGGGGGAAGTGGTCGCCAGATATCTTCTCGCTTCGGGGACGGCGGATGATGCGATGTGGCGTCTTATACAGAACAAGCAGCAAACATTAAACAAGATCGGATTGTCTAAGGAATCGTTCGACAACGTGATCGTCACTAAGCAGAACGTTGCTGCGCGTTCCCCGCATAAAAACGCAACGCCTGATATTCGTAGTTATTTTATTTCGCCGGAGAAAGATGCTAGGAGTAGTACGGCCGCGATAAACATCAACGCAAGCGAGGATATCGAAGAAATGGACGTTTTCGACGATGGCATGGACGATATTCTGAGCAACCTGAATGTGTGATTGGGAGTATTATTTAGATGAACATATTTTTTATAGATTCTTATAATGTTATTGTATTTATTCCAACTTTGTTGTTTTTATATAAAATAAATTGTTTCTACTTGGTACAAGAAAGGGCGCTAGGTTTATGAATTTAAAAACCAATTACAATAATTGCTGTTCGCCCGTTTTTGTTTTCGTTTGAATTCTCATTACATATTGTTAAAACCATATTACAGATCAAAAACTTCAAAAAATCATTTCAAATTGCGCCCCTTAATATTACAATTTGATTACTCGTCACTTTGACCTTCGCTTTAGCCGACAGACATTTATATATAAGAAAACAAGACAACACTGTGCAAAAAGTACATTTAATAAAACATAAATACATTCCGTACAATACTTGATATAATACTCTTGTGCAAAAAATAAAAGGAAATAATTCAATACTGTATAGTGCTTGAAGTGGGAAGGCAAGTTGAAACGATATTCTTGATCGTAGCAAATATAATAGTGAAGTGTGTGTCATTGTTGCCCTCTTGCCATTGTTGTAGCTAAATTTCTTGCAGCTTTAAAGGTGTTACTCATAAGCATGGCAACTGTTATTGGACCTACGCCTCCCGGGACAGGAGTTATCGCACCAGCCACCTTCTTAACACCTATTGCGACGCAAGGAAGAAGCAAAAATACTACTTTAGTACAGATCAAGGGAAACTACGCATGTACTTAATGAAAATTCACCTTCAAACTCCACATCTCCAACAAGCTTAGTTTTTCCCTCGGGGGTCTTCACCCGTGTTATTCCAACATCGATGACGCAAGCGCCAGGCTTTACCATATGCGGCTTAATCAGTCCAACCACACCTAGATGGCGCAAAAATAGAAAGGTAATGGAAAGAGGAATCCGGCGACACATATGTACGATACGTTTTAAAAAATCGAAAGTGCGGGAGCCAACTTCACGGATCCTATTATTACCGCAATATGCAACAATAAAGGTTATGGTAATTTATTCTAGTTCTATGAAAAAAAGAGGCCGTACTGTTTTCTGTGATGCCACGTCGTTCAAAATCCTCGTTCCCAAGCAACGTAATTACGAGGGCGATTCGTAAAGTAAGTTCCGTTTCCGCCTAGTGAACAGAGGAGTGGGGATATCAGCGTGATCGCAGCGCTGCAGTGTAGTGTGGTTCAATATGAGATATGAATCTGGCAGTGCTAGTGAGAGAATCGTTCGGACATTCTTTCGTGCTGTTTTGGTAGTTTAAAATGGCCACTGCAATTGAAAATCCCGCCGACTGTGAACTGCGTCCAGTTATCCTATAACTTTGTTCCGCTTATGGTGAAAATGTCACGACTGACAGTATGGTTAGAAGATGGCAGAGTTCTACGAAAGGGACATTAAAAAACTGGTTCACCCCTAAGACAAATGTCTCAATCTTAATAGAAATTATGTAGAAAAATAGCTGAAAGCAATAGTTTTAAGTTGTATATAAGAAAAACCTCTTCATGTATTGTTTTTCTTTTAATAATCGAACTTTACGAATCGCACTCGTACAATTGTTAAACTGTCAAATCTCATCATAAAAGATTCTAAAAGCGCAAATTAGTCCTGCTAAATACTGTTATTGAAGTAAATCAGCTCAAAACGTATACACCTACGTATGTAAACAGTAAGTGAATTAATGGCGAATTAAATTTTATTTCGAGGTTAATTCAGAATTCAAAATTGTTCTGTACACCAATGGGCGTTTCATATTTTCGTTCCCGTTATTAATTTCCATTATGTTTACCTCTTTGTTATTTGTAATTATTTCTTTATTTTATCAAACTTTATTGCAATTAATTAATCAAGATGGGTTTACTTTGATTTGTACGATTTAATCAGACACTATGTTTGTTTTTTAGACTCTTTTCAATGCCAATTTTGCACAAAGACAAATTACCAAACCTTTAGGGATTGTGATATTTTAAAAATTGAAGTATAACATATGGTGTTGTTGGATTGGTCTTTTCGGCATCATTCCAAAAACGTAAGAATATACGGTATGAGTTTCTAAACAAGATAAACAAACTCGAAAAATTCTTTCAGTGTTTCTAACCTCAACTAGAAACCTGTAGCGTTCAAATCTTTTAAGAAATTTATACACAACTAATTAATAATAAGATAACCTCCAATTGTAACATTTTCCTGTTAATTCTGTCCTGTTTAGAAACGAACTATATCCTACTTAAAGGTACCTGTAGCACTTATAATGATATCTGCTGTTTTCGCATACATTTCCAATTGTTCCGGGGGTGTATGCCGATGACATAACGCTACTGTGGCTTCCATTCCGGGGCATTCGTTCCTCGCATCAGAATGTAAAAGAAGGGATATAGGAAGGCCAACATTTTTTGATCGTCCACACACGACAACATTCTTTCCGAATGTTGCAATTTGGCTTCTGAAAATTATAAATTAATATCTACCAATCATATTGTTTTTTGTTTCCTTTATGGCTGAATTACCGCTTTATCAATTCAATAACAGCCAATGCTGTGCAAGGTATGAACGAGTCCATATTCAATGTTAATCGACCGACATTAGTTACATGAAATCCATCAACGTCTTTGTGAGGGTCGACAGCGTTGCACACATTCCTTTCGGAAACATGCTCAGGTAGCGGTAATTGCACTAGGATACCATCAACACTATTGTCTTTATTTAATTCTTCAATTTTTTCAATAATCTCATTTTCTGAAATACTGCTAGGTAGTCTTATCGACTCGCTGTCAATTCCTGTTTGGAAAATATACACTTAGTTATTAGATACCCTAAGTTTAAATAAATAAAAAATAATTACCTACGCTTTCCGATGCGATCATCTTCTTCTGCACGTAAGTTTTGCTAGCTGGATCATCTCCAATTAAAATTGCTTTTAAGCATGGTTTTCGATGACCTTTCACAATCCATTTACATATTTCATCTTTGATCTCGTTTTGAATTTGGTCGGCTATGCGTTTTCCATCTAACACCTTTGTTTGGGGTAAGCATTCGATTGCACTGCAAATTTTGTTTTATATTTCAATTATCGGATCAAATAAAAACCTGTAGCACCCAATGTAGGCAACTAATTTAACAACAAAATAAAATTGTCCACAATTTAAGTATGCGTATTACCTCCTTAGATGCGTTTGTCGTATTATAGTTAAATAATTGGAAAGTAAATTTAAAATACATCTTCGCACGACACTCATCTATAGAAATTTGATAACATCTAAACGCGCGCATAAACAATCTGGTGACGTAGGTTATGTAAGGGTAGCACGTGTTATAAAACGTGTAGTTTCCTTGGTGAATACGCTATTTCGCAATCGTGCAGATGAGTATTTCAAACAATTCTATTGTTAAATAGCCCGTTTTAGTCAATCAGAACTTATCTTTACATACCTGTTATCCATTTCAACCCGCTAGTTTGCCAAACACCTCCTAGCTCCTAACTTACAGACACAATGTGGCTAAAGGTATTTTCACAAGTGTAACCGAAATAAAAAAGCAATATATTATTAAATAGGAAATTTGATTTTTAAACAAATATTGTAGGTAATATGTAGATAGTAAATATTTTAATATACTTTACTTTATTCAGTATAGATTCGTGGTATGTATGTAGTAAAAGTAAAACGAATTTCTAAATAAAAGCTACATATAGGTATATCATTGGGTAAACTTCCATTGTTTAATTACACAAGATAGTAGGAGGCGCATTATCAACAAAGGATCAATGGCTGTAGTAATACCACTGGAATCATTTAGCTAGAATATTAAAAGATAGAACGCAATAATTTTTCTACACGGAAAAATTGAAATTTTTTCACAATCTAATAGAGAATTTCCTATATCTAAAATGCATCCTTCTTTAGTAAATTAAATATGAAACTATGCGAACAAGTTTTTGAGGGTTTTTGGTAAAAAGGAAAAATGTGATTGGTTAGAACTAGTGTTGGGCGATTATGAATGATATAATCGAGATAAATCGATTATATCATTGTTCAGAAGTCATTCATTATTCGTTTCGACTGCGCAGGAGTACACAAACGGATTACGATTCGAGATCTGTATTCGAAACTTCCAGGTTTCGAGTTTCGAAATAATTCACTCGTCACTCGGATTCTGTCAAATAATCCTGGAAAATAATCGACATCGTTAGTAAATTTCGAAGGATCGTTCGAATATTTTAAACGATTCATTCGATTATTGAAATATATCGATTATGCCCAACACTAGTGAAAACATAGATAATTACGTTCTATATTAGACTCCTTTATATACTTAACCCATTAATTGCACGCAAAGTACGTAATAAATAATCAAATAAACAAATGGTAACAAATTCCAGGAATCCTGTTATTTAAGCACAAAACGATTAAAAAGAAAGAGTTCAAACAAGTCGCAGTAGGCTAAGTAGACAATTGGTTAAAGGCTTGTCGCTTGTCTGTCGCGTCATTGCCTACTTGTTTTATACCATCAGCAGTGTTCCTTTTAGTGCGACCAATCATAGAGAGTTTCAGTTAGTTGGGAATTGTACGGCGTACTTGATGTTACGAGTCGGTTTTGTTTATAATAAATAGTTCCGTTCAGTTTCATCGTAACTGAAGTTGTTAAGCGATGTCTGAGTATATATTCTCTCCTTAAAGAATTGAAATAAAAGTGTGTTCATGTGAAATTAAATCTTTCCTTTGCAGTAAAATATCGGTTTACTTACTAAACGAACAAGGTTAGTTTAATCCTTTGTACCATTCGTACACAAAAATGTGTTAGCGTATATAATATATGTATTTCTTCTATATGTAACCGTATAGCTAAATATTTTAAATAACATAGGCATAAAACGCATGTGTTGATAAGGGTTAGAGCATAACGGATCTACTTCCAGTTTACGAATGCTGCTATATAGAAATATCTGGGTTATTTAACATGTGGTCCATACGGCAGCACCTTTTTTACGATTCAATTCAGGAAATGTTCTTATTTATTTTAAGTTATTACAGGTGAATTTTCCCGATCACGGTCAGGTTCGCTAAGAATCCGCTTTTTGTTATATCAATGTTTATGTTGTAAATCCTAGTTGCTTCCGTCTTAAATGCGAATCGTCAACATTTCAAGTAGAATCTTGGATGACCGAATAATGCGATTTCTTATGCATTTCTATTGAATTTCCAACGTTCTAACCATCAATTTTGTATATACCGAATTCTTTAAAGTTAATGGTTTCTTTTTTTTTTGTGCGTACAAACCGCTTATTATTTATCATTTCGAAAGATAGAACGTACATTTTGTAGAAATTCCTAGTTTTTAACAGCAATTAGGTATAATTGTTCGAATTGAAGAGAAAACTCATTAAAATGTATAAGTGAATATTGTGGATTTTGATTTGATGATTTTTTTGTCTTCCGTATCGTCCGAAATTTTTTTCCACCTTCTTACTGCTCCTTACCTTGTTTGTTCAAATAATCATTTAATTGTTGGAGCAACAACAATCCCTCTCGCGAGTCAATATACAGAATGTCCCAAAAGTAATACATAAAATTCATACTTTTATTTATGTGTCAAACAAAAAATACGAAAACATCTTCATAGTATTTTACCATTATCTTTGTAGTATTTCCCTTGTTTTTTTTTTTCATATTTAGCAGTTTTATACCATAATCGAAAAAAATAAAAATAAACGAGAGACGCCAATAAGTATTTTTTTGATTAAATTGATAGCTCATTTAATGGCAAATTCAACGGTATATAGCTATACTAGTTTTCCCTATTACATTAAAAAAAAATCTTTTTTTGAATTATTTTTTATGTTGGTTACAACGACATCTGACAGTCAAATCCAAGATTTAAATTTCGAATTACGTTTGACAGTTATTGACAAGTTTGATAATTCAAATTACGGCGTATTCATAGAAATGTTCATATAAAATTCCTGTTGTGCAAGAACTCAAGTATCCTTGGCAAACCCTTCTTGTCGGACAAAGCTTGGTTCCCCTTTAATGATTATATTAACAAACGGATTACCACATCAGCCATTTACCCTTTAAACAGAAACTTATTTGCATCATTACTGTCAAATATGAGTTTCAATCTTGGATTTAACTGTCAAATGTGGTTGTAGCCAACATAAAAATAATAAAAAAAAAAACGGCCGTCTGGCTCACGCAGATCTTACTACAATAAATTGTTAAAGGTTCTGTTGCCGTAAATTAAACAAATTTATTTACATTACATGACGCTTTTTGTTGTTGAGTGGAGTTATTATCCTATGTACTGACCCAGACATACATATGTACGTACATACATACATACATACCTACAGTTATTTAGCCAACTTGCGTCTATGCGAATTGTGGTTTTTTTTTTAATCTTATTGGATATTTTATTTTTGCATGCTTACTGCTTGTCATCGAAAGCACTTGTAGCTAATTTTGAATTGCAAGCGTCATCTCTTCGCCTTTCCTCTAAAAGACACGTGAAAATTATTTGCCAATGCAGAAGATTAAAGCTCAATCTCCTCTGCATTAAAATAAAATTTTTACGTTTTAATCGGTTAGGCGCTGCTATGCTGTCTGTTTTGTCATATACCATACCAGAGATGTGTTTTGCTCTTTTTCGTATCCTTGACAACCAGCGGGCTGTGTGGGTTGATTTTATACTTATTCTCGTTTTCTTTCTTTTTTTATTCAGCGTACCGTTTGTGACTGTTGCCTCCATGTTTCATTGTTACGATGGAAAATAATTTCTCTTTGTGAGTAGAATTTACGTTGGCAAGTCGAGATCATCGATCTTGAGACATTTTACAATCGGTAAACAGGAACTAGCGCGTCAGCACTGCTCCCGTTCATGCTACAGGTAATTTAGGTCAGATGGCAAGTTGGCAAAGCGATCTTGAATTGAAAATTTCATAATAGCGAAACAATTCGATAAAATGTTGCTACCTACATATCCACATACATTATACATAATATGTAGGTACAGTATGTACTTACTAACATAACCGATATAACACATGCGCATGTATCCACTACTGACTGGAAATTTTAAATTTGCTAAATTGTCCTATACGTATTTATTTGCTACGTACAATGTTGAATGACTTCGCAAATGTTCGCTACCTAACATTTTAAACTGTACGAAAAATGAAGAATGATTTCTCCTACTGATACTATTTGTGCAATTAATTAGGATCGCTTATCTATCATCATGATTCACTTAGCATGTCTATATTGTGTGGTCACTAGATGACAAAAGTTGTCATTTCATAAATACATACCTATTTCTTTCATAAATGCCTCCTCTATTTTTGATTATCGTTTTAAACACGTTGGAAATCGAAAGCGTTAGACATACATACTTATGTATAATGATTGCCACGCATAATGATTTAATTGTAGATACATTTTGATTTATCTAAGAAAACGTATTTTTTTAAGATTTCAGAAAATTAATCGCGAAAAAAATGGAAAAGTTTTTCTTTCCTAGGCGCTATGTTATTCCATAGAATACTTATTGTTACCATAAATTTCGTAGCAGGCGAGCAGAATAAAAGGGGGGGGAAATATGCAATATATGCATTAGATGTTTTATGTAGAGATGTCTACTTTCACTACCTGCGTGAAAAAATTGCAACAATAGTTCAGAGTACGATACTTTTTTATTCGCTGACATACGTTAGTACAATCAGAACAACTTACGATGACAGAGAGAAGTGCGGTTTTCAATTTCATGTTGCTCTTAGAAATGTATTCATTGCTGATTTTATCGTTATTTACAACGGCTTCGGGTTTTTGGTCCGTTTGATGTTTGTCGTTAGATATTTCTCCATTTATCCACGAGTATTATACTTTATTATTAGTATTATACATCGCATTATGACATTTACATTACATTACATTATGAAATATTTCAGTTGTACTTGGTTCTGCTTCGCCAAGAACCTAATCCCTTAATAAGAGTTAAATTAAGCGATGCATATCGAAAAAAGTAAACAATATAATAAGCTTATCCATTATTTTAATTCTTTACCATAGCTTTATTCGTCTTATTATTTCTAAATCCGCGAATTGATACTACGCAACACATTCCAATATGTAATATTATGTATATTATTATGAATATAGTTTAAATAAATAAACAATAATTATCACCGCGCCGGTTAGTTTATTAAAGGCTATATCGATTATTACATATCCACATGACATATGTGTATAGATGCGTATTTATTTTTTCAGTGTACGTATAATATTATGTATAAACATTCGACACGTAATCACAATAAATTCTATCACATTAAGAAAATCACGCGATATAGTCCTACATATAAATCCTTTTTATTTAACCCGTCAATTTTGAAGATTAAGATTGAACGTCATAAATTTTTGTTGTCCTGTGAAAACAATGCGTCATCGATGAAACGAATAACGCATAAAATTTTTAATTAGAATTAGAATATACATAGGTATATAAATGGGTGGTGCAAGCGTCAGTACGCTCATTTCTGTCCCAAACGGTGCGGTTTTCACTTTGTATACAGGTCTTGTAAAGAGAATACGTACAGCAAAAACTGTGGGCGTTACACCGAGCAAGTAAGGGCATACATACTTACACGCGGAGAGGGCGCGATTGACTCGTGATCTCCAATCGCCGAGCGGGAGCGGGCGACTCACTACTTTTTGCTGTACGCATTCGCTTTACAAGACCTGTATATGTTCGTACAGTAAAGTAAGTGTTCTTCAAAATTCCTAGTTTTCATCTAAATAAACAACAATACACGTTGTTCGTTTCGTCTTCAAATA
This sequence comes from Dynastes maya, assembly GCA_029619315.2. Classification (NCBI taxonomy): domain Eukaryota; kingdom Metazoa; phylum Arthropoda; class Insecta; order Coleoptera; family Scarabaeidae; genus Dynastes; species Dynastes maya. The sequence goes on from JAROYE020000006.1 coordinate 52,499,767, forward strand.
ATAATTCAAATACTGTATTTATATTTGCTGCGTAATATGTAATATGTCTTGTGGATCTTTGCTTTCGTATATAACGTTGGAATATGCCTACGTAAATGCCATTTGTAGATATCTAACAAACGATGATTACGAAATCCCGGTGTATCCTTCTACCTTTAAGCATTCCAATTTACAAAAATACGTTTTTATCTGCATTCTCGGCGATCACTCTTGCAAACGTTGAACGCGAGTGCGATTGCTCACATAATAATATCGTCTAACGGACGGATAGCAATCAAAGAAGAATGAGACGAATTAGCGGAATTGTTCTATTGTTTTAAATTAACCAAATTCGCCAAGAGTGACATCATACGTTTTATTATGCTCGTTCCTTAGGACAGTACCATATTTTGTACTTCCACCGCTGCTTGCTGTTTAAAAGCGTAGCGCATTAAATGTACTGTATGTATAATATGAATATATCATAGTAATCTTTAAAATATTTTTTTTTCGTCGTTCAAAATGAAACAGGTTACAAAGTGTAACAAGTACTACACGCCGATGATATTAACATTGTACGTGCATAATTAATAATTGCTTATAAGAAGAATGGTATGAAAGTAATAATTAGTTTTTCTCCGATTCAATACAGACCTCTTTTTATACGGTGCCTGCCTATTTTAACATTTTGACCAAAGCCTTATAATACAAGTAAAACAGATCTTGCCTAAATATAGAACGATTCACAATAAACAAGAGCTATTTATATCTACGCTATGTCTATATTTATAAATAAATTACTTAATACGTCAATGACACGATTAATCAATACGTTACAGATCGGATTCAGGATTAACGAACTGCTTAGAAGGAAGCTCGTTGTTTTGAAAGCTTAAAGCAGATAAACAACGTCCTATTAAATTTGCGTTCATCGTTGTATTTCAGATAAGATAAATGGATAAATCCCGGTTAACCTTTTAAATTATAAAGTAAGATGCCATGATGAACGTTGCATAAATAGTTCCAGTATATATACATATGTAGTTTAATTAACGTATTACAGGTGGTATTTTGCAATTATACAGGTATGTAGGTATTTACTAAGTATGTTAAATTGCGAATTTGTAATTCATTTTCGTGTACCTTCGTTAAATAGCAGAGATTATGAAATTCTGTCACAGTTCAACGCTTCACCGGTACCTCTAGCTATAATTTCGGGAGATTTGGTTAATTTGCAAAAATATCGTTTGTTACCAAGAAAGTGGAAAGTAGGTATTATGAAACTCGCGTCTGCACATTGTTTTCTAAACTTATCCCCGCTAAAATGTTATTTTAAAAGCAATTATAACGTATTATCTCGTTCCTTCTTCCGATACTTTTATGTTTCTATGTGCCAATTTTCAATGTATATGCGGCATACACCCTATTTCAACCCGTGAGTCATGCATTTTCCTGACTTTTTAGATAGCATAATAAGATGATTCACGATGTACAATATCTGCTTCCAAACGACGTGTTTTCCTCGTTAATTCTAACATAATCTCCTAACGTAATTTTTTTCTTTTACTTACAAAATCTTGGGCTATTCCTTATTCGGGGTAGAAGAAATTGAAAACGGACACGAGTAGACATAGCTTACTAGATCCCGATGAGATCACTTTTTACAAAAACTCCCTTGCTGGTAAAAATTATCCTTTCTGTTTGTATGTATGTATGTATATAACATTATCAGCGTTCTGACGTAAAATAAAAACTTTTGTTAATCTTTTTGTTGTTAATCATCAAATATTTAGCAGTATACAAGGTAATATAGTCTGTTTGTATGTAAATGTAGTACCTAGATATGTACATGCCTGTCAAGCCTTATTTTTATGTCATCCAACATTGTCAGCGAATATTGTACGTCTGTATGAACAATATTTACACTGTAATACATTAAAGAAAGCGTAAAGTAGTAATTAGCATTTATTCCAAGTGTTAACAGTTCTATAAGCTACTTCATTTATTCACATAATACGCCTCGCTCGCATGGGTCAGTTGCTTAACTTATTGTATTTATCGTCGAATACAATGACGATCGTATTGTAATATTGATTGCTTATTGTTTTAAAAAACCGGAACATAGGCGTCTATGATCTTGTGCTAGTGAACTGGCTAAGCTGCGGCCGTTGACGACGGCTACTTGATTTGTTCGTATTTATATCATATGGATGACGTTTATTTACATCGTGTACATATGTAAATACATTATGTAGATTCATAACGACTATAAAAAGTATATACATACAATGTATGTAATCGTTTTAATTCGTTGCACGCTTCTGTTACACGCACATTGTATATAGCATATTTGTAGATGTGTACATATGTAAGCGTATTGTTGGTCTTGTCCTTTCCTAGTTGTTCGTTCTTCGGCATGTAATTCTTTATATAACATTTTATTAGCAATACATTATCAATATTATTTATTGCCGCCGGGTAGATAGTGTCACGTTGTAATTGACGTATTTTAGCCGATAATGAAATGTGTTTTTTGTTCTTATCAAATTATCCCGCATAGAATTTGTGAATTCTGCGCGTCCTTCACACGGCATATCCCAAAAGTTAATGTGTAAAAGTCATCCTAGGAATGTCTTTAATTTTTCGAAATGTAATAGGAAAAAGTAGGGCAACCGTATATCGTTGAGTTTTTTTTTTTTTGAGGGGGGGTCTCAACTTAATAAAACGTACCTTGTTTCATGTAAAAATGTTATCGATGACAAAAAAAAGAACAATGCAAATACAAACAATTCACATTCAAATTGTTGTACAAAAATTCCAATCTTTCTTATTGCTAATCTATTCCTTGGCGTAAAACGATTTAATTGCAGTTGATCAGTTTATGCAGTAAGTGAAAAAAGATGTACGAGATTCCCAACATCAGCTGACTTGAACATCATTTTATGCATACAATTACTACACAATAAAACTTATAAGATGCACGTACATCCGTAAATACCCAATCTTAATTCACTCAACACAATACCCGCGGATATTCTTGGTAAGAATAAGAATATTTACTTTACTTTGCGTGTACGCGCACATTTATCGGATGTATAATTTCATGTGTCATTGACTTGGCACGCCTAAACGGATAGAAAATTAATTCGCCGGTCTCGCATGCAACATCTAACCATTATACGCTACCTATGTGTGTAAGTAGATAATAAGTACTTACTAATATCGCATTGTGGGCCGGGGAACTGCCTTGCAAATTGCGATACTCAGACTTCAAACACGTTCAGAGATAAATAACTATGCCAGTACTAATACAGACACGCCACACGTACGCGAAAGAGATACCTCTTCGCGTGAGAATATTAGGGACGCTATTATTATCGTGGTATTTGCCGTTATCCTATTTGCCTAAAATATCAATAAAAAGTGAAATCTCTAAATCGTTCAACTTAAAACACGTACGACTTAACATCCCTTAGAAAGGTTTCGCAATGAGTACCTATCACTACAACAACGGTGAATCTCTACAAAGGCACAATTACGAACTTGAAAGCGGCCATACGAGGAAAAAGACTTCACAATTATGTTCAGAAATCTCTGCTTCTGCACGACAACTGCGGGATTCACAAAACAGGAAATGCTCAAGCAGTGGTCGATGAATGCTGTTTTGAGGAATTGCGACATCCACCTTACAGTCTCGACCTCGCCCGCTGTAACTAGTATTTTTTTCCAAAACTCAAAAAACTATTGGGAGGGCGTCGCTTTTTATCGTACGGTGACTTGGAAAACGATGTGGAGTCGCATTTTGCAGAATTGCCAAAAGATTTCTTTTCCAAGGTATAGCGTTATTGGAAAAACGTTGGAATAGGTGTGTTGGTGTTAATGGTTCTTACGTTGAAAAGTACAATGTTATTTGTTCTCTAACTTGTCGTTTCCATAGCTAGGTAGGTAACATAAAACACTCCCCTCGTACCGTGCAATCTTGACTTCTTTTTTACAATTTAAAGCGTTAAAAAAAACACAATTTACATATGTATATTATAATAATGTAAGTATGTAGATTCCAGATTGTAATGCTTTGTCAATATACTTTGCATTGTTAGTAATTTTAAATTTGCAGATTTTATCAAATTTATTAACTATCTATGTAAAATTCAAATTTACTAGCTATGCCAAGTTCTGACTTACCGTCCAATACACGAGGAATGGGAGAAATTATGAGATGCAATAGATTAAGGTTAAGGTTCGATAACTAACGACGACAATTTTAGTTGTAAACTCTTATATGAAAAAAGAAAATAAACAGTTGTGTAATTTTATGAATTATTATTATTACAATATGAGTGAAGTAAAAAAAAAAAACGATTTAACTATATCATTTCGAAAAAGGACGCAACTTAACAGTATATTACCATTTACGATTAAGTTGAGCACAGATACAATCTGCTAAAGACAGAAAACCAATGTATTCGTATTCCTTTAATATCGTCCAGATAATGTATGAATATGTATAGGTGAATATACGTACAGATTCAATAGTAGAAGGAATTACATGCGAGAAAACCGGTGGTAGGGGTGTTTCTTTGCCGCCGATATTGGCATTCTCAAGGTAATTAATATTGTACGCCCATTATGTTAGGCCAAGAAGGTTAGATTACCTTTCACTCGATGCCGAACCGTATAGGCACTTACAATTCTAATATTATGCATGCATGCATACGTAATACCTGCATATTACGGAATCTCGAATCAAAGTTTAAAGGTAACGAAGAATGGATACTACCGCTAACAATAAGTCTAGCATCACTAGGAAGAAACGAATTCCTCCTGTTTTTTTTTCTTGTTATAGTTAGTAGATTGCTAGAATTACCAACGCATGTATACACGATGTATCACGCACCTATGTAACATATATGATATGTATATAGCGTAAATTCATGTTTAATCATACGATAAGAAATCTTGTTTGCAGCGAAAACGACTGTTTATTTCACTTCCATCTAATCGTGCGTAAAAAACTATGATATCTTCAAAGTGATTAAGTATTATGTACCTATATTCATATATATGCAAAGTACGTTGCAAAGCGCTGTTTTTGAGTCGTGGGTTTCTGTACAAATAGCATAGATTTACTACACATGTCATACATAAAATATATTTTTGCAAATGCTACCATATCGTGTAAGGTGAGAGATGCTAGTGTAGAAGATTTCAAGAATATTGCACGTTTCTTTAATTCACCTGGGGTACATAAAGAAATAAATACTACGTTTTGGATTATATCGAAAACTGCGTTTTGCAATGTACCTCCTTATTTGTTGTGTATAAAGGTGGGGCGGGGCGGTTTCTAAATCATTTGGAAAAGACAACATTCATTCGTGTAAATATGCATATTTTTTTATTTGCTCAAGCGATACGTAAACGTTTCCTTTACATCTTTCTCCTTACAGATCCATCGACTATGCTGCAACAAATATTACGCGATCTGTACGTCGATCCAGAGATCTTGGCGGAACTCGACGAGCAGCAAAAGCAGAATCTCTTCTGCAGGATGCGCGAAGAACAAGTGAGACGTTGGAAGGCATGGACGGAACGCATTAGCAGGGAGCCGCCCAAACCTAAGAGGACCAACCCTAGCAAGAACAAGAAAACGGTTAATTTTTTAAAAGGAGTCGACGGCGAACCGTGGGTTTGGGTAATGGGGGAGCACGAAAACGACAAAAGCATCGACGAAATACTAAGGGACGAAGCGATAGAGAAGGCGAGGAAGATGGCCGAGAAAGAAGCGGAAGAACTGCGAAAGCAGGTAGAGGCGAAGATCACGATGGAGCTGATAGAGTTGACGCCGAAAATCGAAGATCTCGACGAGATGGCGCCGAAGTTCAGCATAGAGGACGAGGACACGGGCATCTATTGCTCGGTCGATGAACTAAGGGAGAAGATGAGCAAACCGATTAAGAATATCAACAATTACAGCATATGCCATTATCAGAGTAGTAAGAACAAATTGAATAACATCATGGATCGGGAAGTCCTTCAGGAGTTGTCCATTAATAAGAATAAGGTAGCGCAAAGGATAGCCCTTTGGGAGAAGAGGCTGACCGAAGAGAGGACCTGCGAGATCTTTAAGAAGATGCAGAAAAAGCAACAGGAAGCAGCCAAAGAAGCGGAAGAAGCCGAAAAGAAACAAGAACAGCTATGGATAGAACAAGGTTGGTACTTACTGGTAGGGTAAATCGTACCAGTTTTTAAAAAATCCTATAGATCTTATATCCTATAGAAATATAAAAAGATATGTACATATGTAGCGGTTTCATAAATTTATTAATTAGATACCAGTTTCGGTTCATCAGTCTCAGTAGAAAATTGTGTTTCTCGTTCGTAAACGGCACACCGGACGTGTGCGACGTCTACGGTTCGGTATTTTTGCATTCATTATATCAGATCAGTATCCGTTCCGCCAATAACGCATTCGTAGGCAACGATATTTTCGCTTTCTCACGGACGTGTTTTCCTGGTCATCAGTACGTGCGTTGTGGTGCATTTACAAAAATGAATAACGAAAAACTCATTGAATTAGTGCGTCAAAATTCCGCTCTTTATACTTGGTGCCATTCAAACTATGTATATCAACAACGCATATAAATGCGCTACCAACGCTACCAATCTCTTATACAGAGTAGCAAACCCACATTCACTTCCTCTTTTCGTCCATGTATCCACTTCCGCCTCTTGGGTTGATGAGCCTTTTCCCCACCACTAATATGATGGCAATCAATGTCGATTCTATGTCTGTAAAGTGTGCAATCTCAACGACGACAACTGATTTGAAACTGACGATACTGAACCGGCATTGACATGGAACCGATACGTGAAAATGGAAAACATAAAACGAAATTTTTACAGTTCGGGTGCAATTTACCTCACCGATCAAGATCTTTCTGTCGTTTCTTTTTTAAATTAAAGTAAAAACTAAATATAAAATAAAATAAAAACGAAAAGAACAAATAAAAACAAAAAGAGGATAATAAAGTCAAGTCTTTGTAGATTGTCTGAAAAAATTGCCAAAAAAATCAATGCAATTAAATAAATGTAGGAGAAGGAAAAAAGTGTTTTTCTCTTCTGTTAACGACCTAATACAAAAAAAAAACAATAATTACAAATTCAAAATATCTATTACAGTACATGCGCGCATATTTTTACCTCACCTCCGTATTTCTGTTTTGATAGAGAAGAAAGCCAAACAGGCGGAGAAAGAAATCAGAGAGATAGCGAGACGGGCAAGGGAAGAGCACAGATTGAGTTCCAGCAAGTTGGAGATAGATACGAGTTATTGCAACGTCACACCTGGCGTACCGCTAGGTCGGCAGGCTGTAATCGAATGGTTTAGGACGAAAGAAGTGCCGAGGAACGCCGTCATGGATTCGACGAAACGAATTGAACCATGGTTTCACGGTAATTAGAAAGAAAATTCAAATCAATGATTTTGAATAGAGTTTGGTTTGGTGTCGCGCTAGAATTAGAAAAGCGCACATATACGTTATTGATTAATCGCTAGTATACATATATTAGCAATTACAACTAGTTTTAGATAAAAAAAAATCATTGTAAACGTCTGATACAAACATTATGATTTAGGTTTGATAACTCGAAGGGATGCTGAATCGTTGTTAATGGATCAACCTGACGGAAGCTTCTTGGTAAGATTATCGGAGAAAATCTGGGGTTACGCGATCTCGTACAGAGCGAAAGAAAAGTGCAAGCACTACCTGGTGAACGCCACACAGAACTATTGCTTCTTGGGAAGTAATCAGATAGAACACAAATGCCTAAGTGAGTAATCAATTGTCGTTTGTCTTTTCACAGTGGCGTAGCGCTTAATTGACACTCTAAATATTATCGTCAATATATAGTTCGTTTCTTGTAAAAGATACCGACATTGTGAGGGTGCATTTTTACGTAGAATGCTATATGATATTGAAAGCTGCGCGTTTCGATATTTTAAATACAAATCGTTGGTAGCTTTGATTGTATTAGAGTATTTTTATTCAAGAAAGCGAACCTTGACGTAACGCGCACTTCGTCCCATTTAACAAACTCTATCTAAGTAGACTTAGTCTCAGTTTCCTTTGACGCTTCGCCACCGGTTGTTTGTTACCATAGCGAAAAAACGTCGTTTATTTCCATTGCAGGCGATCTCATTGCCCATCATCGTCAGTTTCCTCTATCGGGTGGGGAAAAACTGCAGAACGCCTGTCCGCGAAAGGAAGAACTAGCCATTGCCGAACTCTCCCTGAAGTGAAACTTGTCTCATCGGGACTTCGGCCATCTTCGCTGTGATTCTACAAAGGCATTCTATCGAATTAATTAATTGTTCTGCTGCGAAGAGAACGAACGATGATCTGTCTTTGGGTTATTTTTTGTTTCGTTTTATAGAAGATCCAAGAGAACATCGAAGCGTAATAACGAATGATGAAGTGCATTATTAAATTGTGTATAAGAGATTATCGTGTGCGTTGCTGTATATACTTATATTGCATAGTTTAAAGTTTAAACTATATTGTGATTTACGACTTATTTTTTACTATTTACGACCGCTCTTAATTATTATTATTACATTATCATTCCTCTCAATAGCTATTTATTATTTAGGCATACTACATATCGTAGGACGAAAACAAAATTATTGTCGAGGACCATATCTCTCGAATTTATTAATTATTTTTCCCGATACCGATAGAAAATCACGTGTTCGAACGAAACCAGCGCTGGTCGCGTTCTCTCTTTTTTCTTTCTTTTTTTTTTTCTATTATCATTATTTTTTACTATTTGCGGAAAATATACGAATTTGACAATTCCCGGTGGTTTTATTTTGCTCTGTAATAATTACATCCCAAAGTCATTTGTTGTATCTTTATTTAACAAGGCCGAGTTGTAAACGACACGAATTGCCAAATGAAGCAGGTTACGTTTATTTGGCGAAGGAATGTTATTGGCCGATTTGAATAACATTTGAAAATAGACGAATGGCATCCATTCTCTGAAGTACGTAAGCGTCATTTTGAGGTCGATTGGTATTCCGTATAATTCGACAGTCAACGCCTAAAACAGCCGTACTTTAGGTGATGTGCAATTTGCAGGTATCAACAAAACGTGCATTTACAAATTAAGTTATGGCATATCGGATTCAAATGAAAGTTACATCGAGTCTAACAAGCAAATGGAAGAGATTCCTCGTCAGATTGTTCGTTACGAAAAAGCGTGTGTATTTACAGGTTACTTACGACGAATCGGGTTATATTCACGTCAATCTTAAATAGCGCGTCGTGTTAATTAAACCCTTTTACCCTATTAACTAAATATTTATCGTTTCAAAATCACCATATTAGAATCACTTTGGCGCCGACAGCGTTTCACTTACAAATATTCAGTTTCGGTGTAATTACTTAAGATATTGAGCAAGTTAGTTTAGTAAAATAATCACTTGCAGATCATTTTCCAGTTTATAATCGCCGAGTAGTTTTGTAAAAGGAGGACGCCTCTGCGTTGACCAGCCGATTAGCTATGACGATCCGGACGGCCGATTAATATAACATTTTGTTGTGTTAAAAAATTTATAGAAATTAACAAAATACAATAAAGAAGAATTACATTAATAAACGACAATATTTATTATTATCATTTACAAAAATAACATATGTATACAATATACAATTTGAACGTAACATTAAAACCTTAAAAATTAGAAAAGAAGGAGTGTATAATAGGGCATATGTACGTAGCATTGTCGGTTATTTGCCGTTCATATGGAAAGGAGACACCAAATCCAAATTGATATATTTTCGTTTCGCCTTCCTATATCTGATATCCTACAACATAAGAAAACCAAACAAAACAAGAAGGAACGCTATTCTATTACTTTGGTGTTCATTTTGAAATCGAAAGGCTTTCGAGAGGTATCTGCAATACTGTACATAATTATTTACATATAACAAGCTCCTCCTATCTTATCCTATCTACGTACTCAAGCTATTCCTCCGTTTTTTTTTTCTGTTTACAATAAGTACAAGAAGATATATTTACATTTTACAACAACAACGCGACGAAGACAACGCAGCAAAAGATTCGAAAAACGGTCCTTCTTAGTAAATTGCACAATGAAAATAAATAAAATTTCGTATCTCTTGCTATACTATCGACTACTCGTTTCTAGGGCATTCTACTTGTAGTGGAATGTGCCGAAGTTGCTGCTAATGATGGGTTTAGATGAAGATGATTTTTGCGATGTTGTCGATTGAATTCTCTGCAAATACAATATATACAAAAGGTTGGTGAGATGATTCGCGTTATACAAGCAATCGTTGTATTCGTTCAAGTTAGCAATCAATTTCTGCCATCAACGACGTAAAAATCGCATCAATCGTTTTGCAGACCAGCGCCACTTGATACGTATCGAAACTTGTATATCCGTCACTACGTTGTTAGGTAATCTTGTCGCCCTTTTTTTTTGTACTTTTAAGAAGTACCAGAACTCCAATTCTTTTTAAATCGTACAAAACATGAAAACGAATATTAAACAAAACATTGAAACACATTTCATATTTTACACTGCTCGCGTTATCATGGTAATCGTATTTAACTTACTCCAATGAATTTACTTTGTATTATGTTTGTTTGTATTATAAGCAATCACTCAAAATTAGTCAATACTAAAATGCAATTGAAGAATGTACGTAAGACAGAAAAAACAAAAACAAGAAATTGCATCAATTCGCAAAACGAACCAGTACCATTGGCTAGTTCACTTCGCCTGCCGATATCTTCCAAGTTTTCCAAGAATTGGCATCAGTGGAGAACAACGACATGACTAAGACTGACGAAAAGTCGACTGCTGAATTGAACGAAGTGTACGTAATGCACTTACGCCCGATACAAACTACGATCTACGTTAATCTCTTTCTTTTTTTCCCCTAACAAGAGTCTGAATGCGGCACAGCGTTGGGCGTAATCTATTGATTTTTCAACCGGTTCATTTGGTTAGGTAAACATTCCATCACGACTAAAGTAATCGTGATTGAAAAACTTAGTCCAAATCACGATTAGTTCGCGGATCCAAAGTCAGCACCGAAGGATAATTATCTATCTGCATCTGCGCATGAAGTTTTGAATATAAGAAAGTGAGATAGTACGAGGCTACATCCGAAGAACGAGGAAGAAATAGAAGGAAGAAGAGGAAAGAGCAGAAGGAGGAAAAGCGAAGAAAAAGAACGGTCGAAAAAAGCAGAAGACAAACAAGAAGAAGAAGAAAGATAATAAGAAGAAACAGAATAACGGAGGGGAAAAGGAGGGAAAGAGAGGAAACGAGAAGGGCGACAATAAAAAGGAGAAGAGTGAGAAGTATTATTAATTTTGTTATTATTACGGAATCACTGCCAGCAGTCGCGGGCTCCGTTAACAACAAATAACTCTATTTCAATCAAAAATTCCATCGATCAAATTTACGATTAAAATTAAATCCATGCTATCAGAACTAATTTTCGCCCAACACCTGCGCCATCGCCGTCGAAGCTAAGAAAGTGAGAGAAAGATTTACTTTATAAAAGGAGGATAGTTACCGGCGTGACGGCGTTGTGCCGAGCGTCCGGGCTCGGATGGATCTTCTTCTTAATAACCTTATTCGGACTTATCGCACTGACTGGAACAGAAATGAATTCGAACGCGCTGTAGGGAGAGCGAGCGTTGCTAATACGCGGCTTACCTCCAGGTACGCTAGGCAAACTAAACTCGTCCGCCTTCCGTCCCTTTCCCTTGCTGCTGTTGACGTTATTGCCGTTTAGCCAGGACGGCGTCAGCAATAGCTGATTCTGATTCGCGCCAGGAGCGATGGGTTCTACGTTCGCGAACATCGAGTCCAATATCGGATTCCTGTCCAGCTTCTTGAGATATTGCGTCCGCGGCGGGTTCACCAGCGGCACCTGGCTGAACGCGCCCTTCAACGAAGCGTTTTGGATGTCGTGCAAGAGATTCGGCGATTTTTTCGGCGCTTCTCGAGTGAAACCGATATTGTTGATGCTCGGATGGAGGGTATATTGCTGTTGTTGCTGTTGATGCGGTTGTAACGATTGGAATTGCAACAAAGGCGATGATCCGGACGAGTCGGCTTTGTGGTTGGGGAGTTTCGCCAAATTCTCCAGAGATCTCTCCAGTTTTTGCAGCTCGGATTCACGTCCAAGATCGAGGTTGGTCTGCGAGAGTGCTCCAGTCTTCGACGTGCTCCTTTTATCGGAAGACACCTGTTAATGAAAATGGTAAGTGAAAAAAGAAGAACCGGTTGCACGGAGAAAAATTTGTGACAACAATCCCATGTATTTTTTAAATAATAAACAATCTACAGTAAAAATTACAACACGTTTTTTTAATTCAAATTTAAGGTGTAGTTGTTCTAACAACAATTTTTGTCTTGTCGCATATTTTACTATATTCATTGCAATCATTGCTATATGGACGATATATTTTTTTCTCGGCGTGTAGGACAATATATAGCAAAAGTAGCTATTTATAGAACAAAAATACCAACAAAAACTAAACTAAAAAACATTATATCCGATACTAAAGCTAGTTTTACACATCTACGTATCCAGTCTGACGTCAAATTGTTTGCAGTTAATGTTTAATTAATAATAATAATAATAATAATAATATCGTTTTATTCGCAATCAAGCTATTACAAACATTGTCATATAATATATTTAGTGTAAAAGTGCACTTTGTCAAAATCAATAAAAATCAATATAAATAATTAAAAACAGTATAAATAAATGAATATAAATAACGTTTACGTATGTAAACATGTTAATGTGCTGTAAATTTCTGAATATCTCGATATTGTTCTACTACTGTTCTGCTGTAAATGTATAAAACGTTTACATATACATTACTATATCGTATACATAGGCGACGATGCATTCCGAACATTCACCTTTTTAAATTTACCAATTGTCATCATCAAACTCACCTGCTGCTGCTTGATAAAATTCGCTGTTCCGGACTTTTGTCCGAATCCGCTCGATCTTAACGCTCCAACGTTGCCGGTCGTGCTCGTTGTCGTCGCTTTGATCGCGTTCAGCGGACTCTTATCGCTCCCGCTCATCTCGCAACCGCTGCTCACCGTATCGCAGCTGAACTTCCGCTTGATGCTGCTGCTCTCGGTCAGCGAGATCTTCCATTTCGGCGGGTCCGCCTGAAGCGACCGCCTCTGCCTTATCTCCTCCCTTCGATCGCTGGACAACAGGATATCCGCCTTGTACTTCCTGAGTAACGGATTAGCGTTGAATTGGAGCAGCACCTTCTCGCGTAGCGCCGGCAGGAACTTCTGCGGAAAGCGGTCGTGCGTGAAGTAGTTGTGCTTCAGGAGGTCCTCGGCGGATGGCCTGCACTGCGGGTCCATCTTCATGCAGGAGACTAGGAAGTCCAGGGAGAGCAGCGACCAGTTCGAGAAAACTCTGTATAGGCCGTTCGATTCGGCCGCGGTTGAACGCGCCATGCCCCGTAGTTGGCTGCTCTTAGACATGATTTGCTGGTGGCGCGAGCATGGTTTACCTTGAAACAGCAAGAAATAACGAAATTATTACGGGATAATAATCCATTCTGGAGGTAATCCGTTCTTGCTTTCGCCGGTTAATACTCTACCATGTAGCGTAAATACATGCCTATCATTCTAACGATCAGGTACAGTTGATCGACGTCGCTATCGCCCGGAAACAACGGATCGCCGGTCATCATTTCGGCGAAAAGACATCCGATAGCCCACACATCTACGGGAGGTCCGTACTGCTGTTCGCCGACCAATAGTTCGGGCGCCCGGTACCATCTTGTGGCCACGTATTCGGTGCAGGGTTCGCCGTTCAAACTTACCAACCGCGCGAAGCCGAAATCGCACAGTTTCACCACCCCCAAAGACGAGACCAGCACGTTCTCCGGTTTAACGTCTCTATGAATAATCTGCGAAAAGGGACGATAATTGGATATACGTACGTACAATTATCATTTCGAAATAATCATTTTTTGTTTATGGTAAAAGAATCATAGGTTACAAATGGTATAAGCAAACTTATGTCGGGTCCTCCAGTGGAAATACCGATAACTAACCTGGATCTATCCCTTTCACGATCGGTTCATAGTCATGTGTGGTCCAAAATGACTCGCCTCGTATTAGTATTTAATTCTGCGTATTTTAGCCGTAGCTTTTAGCGAATTGTCGCGGATTTTATACACATTATATTTTTTACGTTTAAAAATCAATCCTTAATAGCCAAGTTAAAAATGGATGCGTGACTTAAATCTCATACATCTCCAATGGTCTTGGAATAAAATTTATCAAAAATATTATTATTTTAACTTTGAGAATGTACTCCTTCTCTCCAAACGCCATAATATATATTTTATAGTTCTGAGTGCTACACTAATAAATACGGATCGAAACTGGTGTTGTTTATCCAGATTTGTATTAAACATAAGAGCATCTTGCAAACATTGAAAATAATCCCAAGTAGAGAAACTGAGTGCAACAATAATAGAATAATACGACGCCATAGTTATTAGCAACTTAATAGAAAATTAACTATAGCGTTGTAGGTAAAGCAGATAGCTTGCCGTCTTCGAAGGTTACAGACAGATAAAAATCTAGGCAAATGTAAGCACGTACGTGATTGGAATGACAGAAATTTATAGCCCTCGTAACTTGATATATCCGTTCCCTCGATCTCTCGTCGCCCAAGCCGCCCGGCATCTTTTCCAACTCGTCCAGCACGGTACCTTCGAGATACTCGAATACCAGATAGAACCTCTTCCTGTAACGAAACACTTCGATCATCGTCACGAGGTTCTCGTGCCGCAGCTTCTACAAAAAGGGCGAACAACAACGTACAACAGAAGCATAGCCGTCTATAGTAAAGTCGCTCTAGCAGTGCGCGCAATCGTCAATAATGTAGTTATGATGTGTTAATAGCCTGTACAAATTATTAGAACAAATTTATAGCACCGATTCCTAATATTAGCCTTTCAACTATAATACGTACTGACTATCCTTTCATTAACTCTAAATATATTATTACTTTGGTATTGCATTCAATAATAATAACAATTTGGTTTATTTACGTACATATGTTGGTACTGCTGGCTTGTACGCGCTGCAGGTAGTGCTGTGAGAATGTGAGTTCGTAATACGTTTTCGCAGTTGCCAGTTATTGTTTTCGTGCATTTCTATATTATGCTAATCGTTCTAAGTGTTGCGAGTTCTCTTCGGAACTGATCATAAAGAAGATATGCAGATCTTGTAAAGCGAATGCGTACAGCAAAAAATTTGGACGTTATCAGTTAGCATTGGAACTACTGTAAGCAAAATCAGCCAAAATTTGAAAACCGATCAGCCAATTGAAGGTCCTAAGAAGAATAGAACTCCTAAAAAGCCAGTGACCGAGAGAGACCGGAGGCGACGAATCAAGTGTCCGCATGTAATTGGGTAATATTACGGATACATGACAATATTGAATGACATTACGTCATATTACATTGATGACGAGCACCGACTTTTAGAGCGATTCCACTATCTATGCATGTATACATAAAATGCTAGCGTGGGCAAGAACGAATCGCACTCACATCTACTCACCTTTAACATTCGTATCTCGCGCAGCGCCATCCGCCGGACAGTCGCGTCCTCTTCGGTTTCGAGGAACTTCTTGATGGCGACGATCTGTTCGGTCTCTCGATGGCGGCACTTCATCACCAATCCGTACGAGCCTTCGCCGACGATCGCAAGCTGCTCATACTTTTCCATCTTACGGACGCCGTCCGTCATCCGAGATTATCCAACTTCTTGGCTCGGAACATCTGCCATGGAACGGTTAAACGTATTCACATAACTGACACGAATTAAAATTATTTCCCTACTACCGACCACGCAAGCCAATTATTACTGGCCTGATTGAAGGGACGGATTACTGACTTTCGCGGCCGCTTTGACAGCGGGATCTAATGGAAGCTTACGTCCCTAGGGACGTAAGGTAGCAATACATTAATATAGCAATCGCTGTTGACACATAACAGAAATTGACAATTTTCACAATTATTTAAGTACGTATATATAAGTAAATGTCAAATATTTTCGTAAAATCCTGATTCTTTTGAAATTAGTAGGAAAAATATAATATGGCACTCGAGCCGGAAGTGCTTTTGCGGTCTCGCAACAACATCCACGGCACTTATGTACGTCCCTTGCGACAAAAATAATTATTAAACTCTGATCAAGTTAAAATGACAGGAGACAGGTTCACCGTGACAATTAACGCTAACAGGTATGTACCTTTAATTCGAGATTAGATGTTAATTCGCGACGGCGCCACCGCCCGTTCACATCGAGAGATAAGTTCCGGTGAATTGCGACTTCTAGAAAAATGATCGAAATATATTTGGCAGGGATACGCTTGAATTAGCCGCCACCAAACTTATGGTGTGGTGTGAAAACGGGCAGCATCTGTTGATATCTTTTCTTAATGGAAAATGTAGAATGATTGTTGAAAAGACAAATAAAAATGCAAAATTTGGTCGAAGAAAAGCCATCTAACTAATAGCCGCACAAACTACGTCAGTCCTATCTAAAGAAAACGAAAAGAAATACTTTGTTAACGAAATGAACACTTGGTTATAGCGTAGCGTTAATAAGTCGTATTGGGAAATTAGGGCTAAATTAAAACAGCCAGGGTAATCACAATTTCCACAGGGTGAACGAACGCAAAGTTGACCATACGATAATGGGAGACGTATACCAGTATGTGGGCAATACAAAAGTCTGCCAGCTGTAAGTTCTTTTATGTATACACATAAAACACTTTACTTGTATGGACGTATGTATATGTACATACATACGTATGTATGAATATCTAGGACGCGCAGCTAACATCCTGAACGTATAGCACGCAATATCGTCTAGACTTCTAGACCAAGCGATCTTCCGAATAAATCGCCTTTTTGCATTTCATTTTGTATATACACATCACGTCGATAATTTCCTTTATACTAAAGAATCGTTAACCGTTGAAGCTACAACTTATTTGAATATACAGTGTGTCTACCTAAGTTGGAACCATATGGAAAACTTTTTTATCATTCGTTTTAGAGTGGTACTACAGCGATCAATTAATCCGTCAGAAATTGGTTAACAAATTGAAAATTGAGGATTCGTATTACATTAATCAATAAATTGGAGGATTATAGCGTTAAAATACCAACATTATTTCATTTTATATAAAATCTTCTTGACATTCGAGGTTAAGTGATATTATATGGTTTTGGTCATTGGTGTTGCAAATATTGAGAAAACAATCGAACCTGATTTTTCAGGGCAGATGGATGCGATATGCACATTAAAACATAATTAATATTTTCTGACGAATCTCGAATATGACTAAAAAAAATATGATCTCTGATTGCATTTTAGGTTTTGGACCATGTCGAAGTTTTTAGAAAGAATAACTTTCTTTCACTAAAACTAATAATAAAAAAGCTTTCCATACGGTTCTAACAGTAGACACGCTGTACATACATAAACAGGCTGGCGCAATAGTGGCAATGCTCTATATATCTGCTATTAAGAGAGATATCAACAAAACTTCCTAATAAAAATTGTAGACACTCCTAAACATAACCTGTTTGTGTGTTAACCTTAATTCATAACAACTTTTTTTTATATCGAAATAAAAATAAAAGCCAATTGGAGCATATGTTTCAGGGATAACATTATATATTGAAATAATTTCTATTCATCCCAATTTTTTTCTAATAATTTGAAATATCTTCTCAACTATTGAATTTAGGTATAGGAAGTGCTTAATAGAAACGTAGAGTACGTAATGTGCCCCTTCTACTTTTAATACAACAGACATAGGTTTCCATTTGAAAAATCGAGAAAATCGTAAATTTCCATTTTGATTTACCCTGTATAAATGCGACACTCGTGGAAACAAATTACGGTAAATATCAAAGCAAGAATATAACATTTCAAATACCCAGTATAACGTAATGAAACCTTACATGGAGGAGGTGAGCTTAACCAAAATTTAAGTTAATATATAGGGTGCCCCGTTAATAAAAAACATAGGTTAGGTTCACTCTGGAATGATGGAACACCTTGTATAAGTGTAAATAATATTAAACTGTTATGTTTAGGAGCGTTAATAATTTTGATTAGAAAGGCGGCAGAACTGAATTTAACACATTCGCTAAATTAATAATTGACGTAAGCAGCAAATTCGAGTGGAATTGTATAAAGCCAGCGAATTTGCAGTAATCACTAACAAATCTTCATTCAATTATTAATTACTACAGTACGAATGTACGGCAGAAACTATTTTCATGTATTCCATAATTCAATAAACATAGTTCGCGTTCCGATCGCCCTTCCCCACTCTAACCGTTCGTCAATATATAAATTACTCATCGTCGTTTTCGTTCGAAAATACCCCCTGCTTTTATTGCTAGGCGATACGTATACCAAATACATACATCCGTATACGTCATTCGAAGGCGATCACGAACAGGGGTTGCAACGTAATACCACGATGTATGGTGTACCTACGTTACGTCAGTGTGAGAGGGTGAGGGTCGCGTGCGTGCAGTTCCACTCTTGTCGGCCAGACCTGAACGCGGATCTCATCATTTTCGAAAACTATTAAGATTCGGTGTATCGTCATCTATTCTTTGTTAATGTACGTTTTATACGTGGGCAAATCATGCGATCATAAAGGATTGTCCGGAAAACGAATCGTATAATGTAACTCTTGTATTTCCATTCAAATCTAGATGTCTGCGTTCGTTTGAATTGCTATTAAAGATTCAAATATTCAATCGCACCCAATCTATATAAATACCCAAAATCTTCTATTCATTATTTCCGCTTTCATTTATTAAAACGTAAGTAGAAGTTTACTTGGATATGTAAACAAAGTTTAGCACTCCACATCTAAAATGAAACAGATTAGGAGAAATCCGAATCTGTTTGATCTACATACCTGCGTGTAAGTTAAGTGATGGTGTCCCATAATCTTAAAAAAAAAAAAAAAAAAAAAAAACGCGATAAAACCATAAAAGAAAAAGATGAACCAGAATTATGAGATACAAGTCACCATCAGAATATCGCCGAACTTTACGGAAGGCATTTGCGTCCTAATTAAATTACATGATTCAGAAATGATTTCTTTGCCGAAAAGATCGTTATTCCTCATTCAATATCACTGCACTGAACTTACAATTGAAGAAAGCATATACAACAGCATGTCACGTTAATATCAAAGTAGAGCTCTTTTGGAGTCACAAGGGCTATTTGAGATGGTAGGTTACCGCTCTGCACGACTGGCATTAGAAATTCTCAGCAAAACATACACGATACAATATTAGAAATCATTTTATATAAATAACAAGAAACAAATATATGGAATAAAAATAAACCAATTCTTATTGTCAAACCAAATCTTATTCTGTTTATTACCTGTACCTATAGGTTATGTACAGTTTGCGGATATCAAAGTAAATGTATTTCCGATAAATTTAGAGTTGTATTCATATGTAAGTTTTGAAATTCGGTAATTAAAGAAAGTTAAACTGCAGCCAACAACCACATTATAGATAATCGAATTTTATTGTAGAAAAAAAATTACGTACATAAGGGTTTTATATATACACCTAGTTCATTGGCATCAAAACAAGTAGTTACAATAAATTAAATAATTTTCACATATCAACGTTAAATAATGGAATGAATGAAACCTATAACTACTAACCTGATGAATGATGAAGACTATTCAGATGATCCTCATCGATTAATGAAAACGATAGCATGCACCGCACTATCTATTATACGCAACATCCAATATCGTAATATCAAATGTCGGTGGAGTGTTTCACAAAAAAGAATCTGTTGACCTTACATCTCAGGAATATTTGCATCTGGTCGTTGTATAATAGCAATAGTTCTTGCAGATAACATATTAATATAAACCTAAACAAAACGAATCTTCCTAATACCACCTTTGGGAACAAAAAAAAAAAGGCTAAATGGCTTGGCAATATTTGTAGCCCTAAAAAAAGATTAGAAAAGTTAAATAGAAATCCATAAATCCATATAAAGTAGGTAATAAAGAATAAATTCTGCAAAGATCGAACGAGTGTTTGCACAGAAGCGGAGGCCGTTATTTACTTATATGCCGATTGCTGGTGATTTATTTAGGATGTATTTTATAAAGAATAATATCAATGAATCACTACAATATAATCGTCCGTTCCTTTTTCGCTAATTATATCGTTATGAATGCTACGATGACAAATGATATGAGTTTAATCCTTCGTCAATTCGAACGGAAAGTTCCGCCGTTACACCGACAATCAATCCCGTTTCATTGCGCTCAGCGCCCGGTCTTCAATCGCGCTGCCCGCAAACCCGATTAGACCTAAGGCGAAATTAATTTCACCAACGATCGATCCGCGTCCTTTCGCGTTCGCGTTTATGAAAACTGAAAAACCGCGCAAGAACCGATTGTCATCATTGGTAGATCAATCCGAACAAGTCGCGGAAGCGAAGAGCGCCAGCAGCACCCAGTACGATACCTAATACCTGTGCAATAAAATAAATAATAATGATAATAATGCGGTCGATCACGAACGCGATCCAGGTTCCAATCACGGCATGTTTCATCTACTTATGTATGTATGTATGTACCTAAATCCTTCTCTTTCTATGTTCGGACGATCGAAATTATTGTACCGCGCGCTTTGTAACGATAATCAATTAGAGAATACCGATATCGGCAATAATAGGTACGATATACATAACTAAAGATACACAACATACAGTGCATCCATCTGCTGTGTGGGTGGAAGACAATAGGGTACACGCCTATGAAAAATATACACTCAAAATAATTATTAATAGATACCAGGTATGAATAAAAAAATATACGTAGGCGACTTACTAAATAATGTGTAAAAAAAAAGATCAAAATGCAAAAATTTCCTGAGCAGACCGATCACATTGGAATATGCCCGATTGCTATCATAATCTCACAAAATCGTATCCATCCGATTTGCATCGTGTTTACATGCAGCCAATAATTTAGAGAAAAAGTTTACAAATAAAAGATATACAAAGGCAAATCCAGAACAACACAAAATTATACTCAAATATACAGTGTGTTTAGGTTTCGCCGCACACGCTACAAGCTGGTTTATTTGAATGAAACGCCCTGTATATTACTGCGTTTTTAGATGCCTGTTATTCGCAAAAATCTCTAGTCGGCGATCGAAAGAGTACGGTTGACATAATAATTGAGAACACCGAAGCGTCAATAAATAATACGAATTTCTATTAAGAACCAAAACGTGCTATCCATAGACTGAACACCTTAAGCATAATTTTGCGTTATGCAGGGTTGGTTCGAAAACGTTTTCCGTAAATTTTCAAGAAAAGGAATTATCGTCCGCTCGCGCACTAGATAGATGGTCACGCTGCATAATTATTGCGTATAGTTTTCTACGATAACTTTGCGAATTTCGTCAAATTTCCCATTCATATATAAATAGTACATATGAACCGTGCATGGCGTTCGTAAAATATTCTATTTATAGCCGCGATTCTTTATTTTTAGACGATAGACGAAAATCTGTCGTTTTGCGATAGTAATACACGAACGTCTTTATATCGATTGGATAATTTATAATTTCCTTCCATTTTTATATCAGCTAAGTAAAAGGGCAAAGCTGGATAAATCGTAGTATAAAAAAGATGACAGTTTTATCGAAATTGAATACCATATTTCAAAAGCATTTTCTTAGGTATTTCACAGTTCCAGCGTGATATGGTCGTAATTACGAGCAATACCTAGCACTATTCGATATATTATAGTGACCTGCAACGTGCATTGGGCATGCTGCTTCAATTTTTCCAAACGACAGATTAAGAATCGATAGTCAAACAACAACATATCCATTGAAAAAACAGAAGATTGTAAGCAACATTAAGGATACGATATATTGTATAAACAATCTGCTCAAGAACGCAGGAAATAAGGGCGGATAATATCAGTTAGGTGATGACGACCATACCTTTCTATTATGTTCAATGGCGTAAAATTAAAGAATATCGTTGGACCTTCATGCCGCGTTTATTATTCTTTTCTTGCAATAAGTAATACTATATAGTATAATATAGTAAGACGAACAAGGTTGTCATACGAATATTTAAAATAACCTCCTCTAATATGTATGTATCACTCTATGCGTACGACATGCGTAGAAGTTTATAGTGTGTAAGCAGCGCTATACCGTTACACGTAAGTCACGTGCTATTGTGTTCGAGTTTGTTAAACAAAATATTCAGTCAGTTCAGAAAGTTACTTCATAGACTAAGTTAAAAAATTTAAATGATCTTTATTGTGAGTGTATTGTCTTACGCGTAACTGCTTCGCCTATAGTAGATGATAATGTACAAAACGAACATGTAAGTTACATAAGTATAGTAGTGTTTAAGCGTCCTGGTAAATAGCTGATATACCGCAATAATATCACTAGTTAATTCATGCATTCCCTAATAATATTTTAAGAAATATGAGCCTACACATCGGATGTAAATATATTATAAATTTGGAAATAAAACGAATAGGTGGTCAAATTTCATTAACACATATAGTGCAGGATTCAAAATTGATGGTACGTGGAAATGAAAACAACTACATTGACCTCACCATTCTCCTCCTGTTCATCAGAGGATACAGATTCTAAAATCTCAAGACAACAGTCCTTTTAGAACAACACGTATCGTACGTACGTGCGTGCATAATCCCTATATACATATGTAGTTACTAACTAATACCTAAGCTACTATACTTTTCTTAATATAAAGAGCGTTTATACGAATTTATTTATTTACTTATTTTATATTACGCGTATTAGTAGGTAATACGTAACTACATACATATATATATGCCCATATGAAAGCTCCGAAACTCACGAATAAACTTCCGAACGAATAGACACAACGATCCGCGTTTTCGAAATGATGGGAAAACTCCGACTGACTGGCGGAACAGGAAAACAAGTTTCGAGGACTCGTAGCTCTCGCGCAGGATCCTTATAGCCGTATACCATCGCCACAGGTGAGTTTTTCGTCGTACCTCTCACGCAATCGTTGCAAACCAATAACGCGAACGTATACAGGTATGTAGATATGTATTCCTCCTCCGGAAAGGTTGGCAAATCGAAATGTCGAAACAATAACCAGAAGCGCAAGTTCAATTCAGTGTATACTACAATATTCGATAAGGTGGATAATGACGATAGGTCAAATCAATCAAGTTAAATCTATATTGGGTAGTTGTGTTGTATCTTCGAAAAGTATCGACCGCTATACACATAAGTAGGACTACCATAACCATAAAACGAAATATTACTTTGAAATTTGAATGTTCCAATCCGTTTATCTGCGTTAAACCAGAAGCGTTTAAATTAACCGACGACAGACAAAAATACTTATATATACACAGGTCGATCTCGGGATGTACGTACAAACATATGCATGTCTCGAATCAGCTTTTTATGTATTTACTTATTTACTTTGAAAAAATGCAAATTACAATTAAGACGAGAAAATAGCTGTATAATAAAATATTTTTCTCTCATCCGCTTTACCTCCTTTTATCGAACGCTTACAACACGACAGCTGTTACAAAACTTACATACCGATGTTCATTTCATGTACAGTCATTAACACAAGAGCGTTGGCTTAATTCTTGGAAACACGCGCAGGTAAACCCTCCTTTCCAGGAAAACCAATGAGGGGATTAATAGTGTTACATCGCAATGGGCGTAAATTATCAGTTCAGTTGAAACTTTCATCGACACCACCACATGTATATGATGAGTGCTCCTTACGTTAAATGATTTGAGGCCGTCTTTCTGTTACGTTACCAAGCCATAAAAAACGTCGACGATTTTGAAGATCGTGGTAAAACGCGGGTAACGACAAAACGACATGATAAAGCTATTGTCAAGCTTTTCGAAGAGAAACCGGAGTTAACCTTGCACCAAGCCTGTCGAATGTTAAAGAAAAAAGGAATAGACATTAGTATAATGACTATTAAACGTCGGTTGCGAGAAAAGAACATTGAATATCGTAGCACTATACAAAAGCCGTTGCTATCCGAAGAGCACATGAAAAAAAGATTGCGTTGGGCCCAGGACAATATCGGTCGCGATTGGACTAACCTTATCTTCTCCGATGAAGCGTCTTTTTGAGGATGGGTCAGGAGGCGTGCTTGCATATTGTCCGTTCGCCGACTGATCCAACGAACTGGTTAAACATCCCATAAAGATTCATGTTTGGGGCTGCTTCAGTTTTCACGGTTTTGGAACTTTAAATTTGTTTACGGGCAATTTAAACGCTCAGAGAATGCTAAAAAATTACCAACATGCATTATTGAAGTCGGCTAAAAGGTGGTTTGGCGATGTCAACATAAATTGGGCGCTTCAGGAGGACAACGATCCAAAGCATCGAAGTCGGTTGTGCACCAACCGGAAACAGGAAAAAGACGTTCAAATCTTAGATCGGCCGTCTCTGAAAAACTCGTAAACAGCATGCGAAGCCGTAACAATAATGGCGATTAGACAATGTTTTAGATAATTGCGATCAAGTATTATACGTGTATATTCCATATTAAAACTTTTTTTCTTAATATCTTTATCAGTGCGTCCAAAACTAACTCTTGCGTTAATGACTGCATGTATACCAACATATATTTATAGTAAACTATCGATTGCTTGGAACAAATACGCTGAAATTTGAAGTTCCTCCTGACTTTAGAACGAAATAAATTGGTCGACTTATTTATCTCAACAATTTCTAGTCTTTTGCGATGTATAGGGCGAAATTAGAACCGTCTCATACGTACGTTCGTTCGAAACATCAAATATTCGTGACATGTCGCTTAGCTTCTCATTATGCATATTGTTATTTAATCGTATTAATACGTAGCGATTAGCATGTAGATAGGTAAATGCAGCATACCTAACACATCACATAAATATGCATAACATACACAACCTGCGATCGTATAATTATTATGCGTATGCTCTGATAAAGTCTTCATTTTAAATATGGGCGTCTTTGTTCTAAAGTTCCACCTCAAGCACATTGGCGAAACTTAAACATAACAAGATAAGTCGCGTTCATTACGTCATCCGAACTGTATATAATTGCCTTCTCGACGATTCTTCGTCTGCTTTTGCTAAGCTTATTTCGATTGTGCCTTCGTATTGCGTCAGATGTTGTACCTATTACATCAAATAAAGAAAATCTAGCTCGTGGGAACGCCTAATCTAACATTCAGGTAAACCAATTACTTATATGCATTTATCGTATTTGTATAAGCATTTTCGAAAATTAAAATCTATGCTACGAAAGAAGCATTTTTTTTTTATCTTTGGGTTTGTTCGCAGAGCAAATTTCAAACTAATCAGAACGGCCAGAGCCAATCAAGTAGCGCTATTTTTTTGATCGGATTTTAGTTGTGGATTCTTTTCATACCAATCGAAGTACGTTCGACTAATCCGCGATTGCTCTGCGAGCAACCCTTTTATTTCTACATACAAGCGTATAATCTATTGACGAAACGGGAGATGAAAGAAGACGCTTACCTTTTTACCAGCTAAAAATTACTAACGAAGCGATTTCTCTCAGGCGTAAAATCGTTTAAAAAAAGGAATATTTTCCGAGCACCTTGCGTCTTAGGATTTTTCTAAATTAATAATAACGATTAATTTGACAAGTGGTTATTACCCGCTCTCTACGTAATTATGTTTGACGTTTTGTTTGTGACGTTCCACTACTACATAGATACCTATATAAAGCTAACTTTGCACATAATTTCGACAAACGTTAGTATACGGGTAATCCAAAATGATTATCTGGTACCAGCATACGGAGATATTGCCATCTTCGAAATTATAAACGTAATCATTCCCGCAAATTTGTAAAACGAAATAAGTTACAGCCAAAATTATTTTAGAAACTACAAGGATTAAAGTATTCGACGAGCAACTTCTTTTGTAAATGCTAGAGTAAAGCTAACTAATGAACTAAACAAGGAAACCTCTGAACTTTCTTAGTATTAAAATCTACCAGTATAACTAACTTACCAACCTAGTACATTTACCACTAATTCTAGTGGTACCACCTTACAATATTTACGCATGCTTTAATTTATAACGATTTTGCAATTTTGATTTCATTCATTTTATAATTAGTACTATCGGGATGAAGACCAAGGTTTCAGAAAAATATAACTCTTTCTAATTGCACCAATAATTCGCTTTCATTTTCATCACTCATCACATCAGGGTCACAAATGAGTTAAAGTAGACAGAGCAAGCTTGTGCAAACTTGAAAAGATTTAACGATGTCGCGAAACTATACGCACGTCAAACGTTATTTTCTGCGTTTGCTTTTGAATTTGTATGTTACGATTAGTGCAGAAACTGCTAATAAACATACGATGTCACGTTTCTGTACAATTCCGAGCATTACGATAGCAATTGTTAATACCAACAGATCAATTTAGGTTAGGTTGTATGAGAAAGCAAATCACCGGTCTCAGTTGTCAAATTCTTACACTAATTTCGCGCTATCCAGAGTCTTATACGCCTATGAAATACGTACGTATGTTTAGAGAATTCATCTAGCTAAATAGACTACGTTCTATGCGTAATTTCAAATGCCGGTTTAAAGTTAATTAGTGTGGCGATATCGGATAATTGAATTTTTTGTCTTTTTGGGTTGCACGGGTTTTAATATTTCTTATACTTTCTTTTTTTTCGTACGTGTTTATATGTCAAGTACGTTATATTATTAAGCATCGACAGAATTACATATATATATACTGTACATGTACTTAAAGAAAACAATAATTAAACACGAAACTGTTTAAATATAACAAAACCGGTGCGAGAAAGTGATTGTTTGGCAATAGATGCGTTTGATATTGAAAAATAATGGGAGAGATGATGGGCGACGCTGCTGCGCTCCCCAAAATCGCGCGCGCTCGCTTAGTCGAACGCCGGGCATTTTTCCTGAATTATTTTAAGACCGGGAACGTTCCCCACCAGCGCTCCTCGCCGCCACAGCTGTAAGCTAAACTGTACCGCACTCATACACGTGCACGTTGAATACGTACAGGAATACGGGCGTATATACACGAGAAGACATTAAAAAGATGACGTTTTAACACATCAGCAAGCGTTTGTATCCATCCCGGACCGAATGGTCCGCAAACGAAGAAATTCGTCTGTCACGCGATAGATTTCAGTCTTGAAGAACTTGTTGCGGATCAAAGAAATAATGTTGTTGTGAGGTTTTCGCAAGTGCCGAGAGTGCTGGTGGTTTTATTGTGCCGACTTATGACTTTGGAATTTACTCGTAGAATACTAGGAAAAACGCGTTGAGATTCGATTATAACCAGATGATATCCAAAAGGGTATCCCGTGTCGGAAGTTTTTTCCAAGTTTTCCTTCGAGTTTACGGGAAAGAAATCGCGAGATTTAAAAGGCAATCGTCGCGGTGCTTTAAAAATACGTAGTATCTGTTGAAAAATCCGTCGTTTTCACGTGCGATATACCCCAACCTAACCTATTTGGCGATTTCGTGGATCTTGTGCAATTTTATAACAACAATACGTCTATTACGGCGATTTTTATGCCGTTCCGTACGAGATCCGCTATAAAACGAGTGCACAAATACGTAGATTCTTGTAAAAGATACACATCGAATACGTACCACCGTATATACGGAACCCAAGGTAAGGTGCGTATAAATTTAGACCCCCGTTCGTTGTGTTGTGAACGTGCCTACGAGTAGATTGTCGTTAATTATTAGAATCCTTTTTATAAAATGCTTCTCTCTGCGTTACTTATCCACCAAATACATTTCTGTACGTGTATACGTATACGCACGTATGTATGTATGTACATACATACGTACGTACAGTACAACAGCCTCCCAGTGCATGGACGGAAAATAATTCCTTTCCCGTGCAATTTACAGAACAACTTTTCATATAAATTCATTCATTCCCCAAGTCCCGCCCAATGTAAAATTATATTTAACTGCACAGGGCACGGACGATTGTCTCTCTCATATATAGTCTCTTTAATTCATGTCCATTTGTTGCAATTTCAACGATCCCTATATACTTGTCTGATTTCGAAGTTCGGAAAACGTTCCCAAATCCCAATGAATATTACCTTCCTCTTTCAATTCTATTGCCTTTTATGTCTCAAACAGATCGTGTTGTACATAAGAAATCGATGCGATATTGGGCGTACCGAATTTATAAGCGAATACTACCGCGGGCGGCAATAGAAGTCGCCCTAATTTTTTCTTTTAAAATCCCTATAAACGCATCCAAATCATTACGAACCTTATTACTAGTTACGTCCGCGCATCCGATAACGTTGGCGTAAAGATTATTTCGACGGCGTTCGCTTTTTGGGCAGAAACGAAGGAAAAAAATGTAATTTGGCAAGTGGCGACCGCGATTCGCTGTCGCCGCAGAACATTAAGTTAGGTTATTAATGACGGGACAGATGGCCTGAAGTATTGCCAAAAATTAAATAAAAACTTTTCGACGACCGCGTTTCAATATACCTTGCGCGCCTTTTCGTTTTGGCCGTACCTACCTACCATGTTTACACGAACACATTTTCTCGGTCGATATACGCGCATAATACACGTACATACATAAATACATACATTCTACACGCATACGTACAAATATAATAAAGCATAGGAAGAATGTCAAAAAGGCATCGCGCACACCGTAAATATTTTGTACATTACAACAATCATCGCTTTCCCTGTTTTTTGAATTCCGTCTGCGCGTGTAGGTACTTGTTTACGTCTGTATTGGGAATAGAAGCGATGTCAAGCCATTTGATGGATTTTGTTTCTTTTTAAGGGACCAGAAAAAAAACCTAGTCGAGCGGGCCAAGTTCTTGTTTTGAATTATCTTTTAGGTTGGTTATGATGGGTGCAGTCCTTAGTACCATTAGTCCCAACTTAATATTGCCCTAATGTGGTCTTAGTATTAAGTAAGAAATGTCCATACTGTAATTGAAAGAACTACTGCGCAATTGTACAATTCTGTTGATTACCCTCTGTTCATTTATGGAATATACCGTACGAACGAGCGTACTATAATCACCCGATTTTACACGAACTCAGCGCAACTAATCGCGTGCTGTGTTGAATGTCATTTGCTTGACAAAACTGCGTAAACGCAAATTCATTTGTGCATCTTACTCACGTTACAAACGGCGTATTCGTTCACGTACATGTGCAAGCCACGACTTCGCTCTTGCGTTTCCGAAAAATGTCGATTATGCCGGCTGATCATAGTACGCTCGCTCTTACGGTATATGTCGACAAAAAAAGAGCGACGCTTCAAAGTGCCACACTTTTAAAAAGAATGAAAACCAATGAACCTGATTATCAACAATTTTTTTAATATACAAGAACTACACCTGCTGTTCTTGATGAATCACTAGAAATTATGAGATTCCTTACGGAAGGATCCTACAAAAAAAAAAAGAAATCATACATCGTCAGCTCAACGTCTTTTAATTACGATGCAGTACGTAGTCAACGGTCTAATTCATTTACATTTTGTTAGATTCGTCATATAAATACTAACTTTATTATTAGGTGTCCGTCATCGAATTTGTCAGACTTTTTTGTGAAGATCCACCAACATTAAGCAATTATTAAAAGATAACCTTTTATAATAATAATAACTGCCGATCATGTTTTGCTGTTTACCGCTACGTTTTCCAAAAAAATGTAAGCAATATATACAGCGCACGCGTATACCCTAGTCTATTATTGTTATTGGCCTCGACTGGAAATCATTAACCATACCCGTCTTACAATCAGTCATAAAAGTTGGGAACTTGTTAAGGCAGCGTTAAGATTAATGTTACTATCATTATAATAGATTATTAATACTAGTACTAAGTTAATGTAATAAAGGCCGACCGAACCCACCATTACAACTACATCTATTGGCAATTCAAATTAGATTCGATGTTTATTGAAAATATATCCCTAGGAACGTAAAATTCCCGTAAATCGCACTTACGTCTCTCCAATTGACGCAGTAACAGTAGTGATTGACTTACGTAGACGGTAGTAGGTGGGAAAATAGTTATTTGTGTCACAAGGGACGTACATAAATGCAGTTTTGCGATCGAGGATATGGTCTGCAATATATCCGATACCGCAAAACTACGTAAAATTTCATTCATTCCATTACATCCTATGTAAACGATACATAACCCGTAAATCGCACTAACATCCCTCCATCCAACGCAGTAGCCTTGCGACATAAATATTATAAATGTCATCTGTTAAATTCGTTTTGTTCCTAGGACAAGACAAGATTATTCGCTTCGTTTGTACAGAATAATACCATTTCAAGTGAAGTGTAACGGTATCACTAAAATGTGCCAGGGTGAATGGATGCGAATGTACGAAAATGCGTTTAATGAAATAAGCCGACTGGTTTTCTTTCTGTACACTTATTTGGTTTTAGCACTTAAATTAGAACTTGTTTCTGCTTTACATACATCAGTAATTCCAAAATCTTAAATTTGATCAATTTTGAGGTCTTAAATAAGAATTTAGTTCTTGTAGTACATTCGAAGGAAGTTTAGAAGTGTTTCAATATCATGGGCGGTAATTGTGTGAGTTCGTTTCACGTGTTTCAAATTCTAACTTGCCTTTTTTTGGTTTTAACCACAGTTTAATTCACCATCAGTTCGCGCGTTTTGACATGCTTGTAAGGTTAGATGATTTTGGCTAACAGCAGAGAAAACACTACATTTTTCAAATATGTTAATCGCTTTCTTTGCCTTATCCGCGTCTGACTTTATCCTCGCCATTGTACTTAATACATACGTATGTATGTACAAAACGCAACATAACCTACCTACAACGTGCAGGTACCGTGCGTATTCTTATGACAGTGATAGCAATATACAAATAAAATAACTAGGACATTGAAGCAATCGGTTAATTTCTACAACTTGGCTAACTTCTTATAATCGAGTTACGTTGAGAAATTAAACATCGAGATAAACCACACATCTTAAAACTGATCTAGAAATTGGCAAATTAAAGAAATAACTCCAAGTCACAACATCTAGTTCTAGAAATCGATCGATAAATTGATAAGTGCAAAACCGGCTTAATATGCATGCATAGATAGCAACCGCAATCACACACAAATAATCGGATGTTTAACTATACGAAAATATGTATAAAGCGGAGAACACATATACGCGATCACGACCACGATTGCGATAGCGTTGGCGGTCAGATGCATCACACGAAAGAGCACAGCCTAGCACATACTTGTTGCGATCTGTTAGCGATATAATCGATTTGTGCAGCGTTCACTCGCGTGCAGACGCCAACATGTTGCATTTATCATAGACCGCGTGAAGAACATTATAGAGCAAATGGCATATCGCGATCGCATATATATGTATGTTCGCTGCTTCTTACGATCGCAATCGCCAACGCTATCGCCATCGCGGTCGTGATCGCGCATATGTGTTCTCCGCTTAACGCAGCCGCATATGTATATGCGTGCGATATTTGATAAAACGTTCGGACAAATATATAGACTCGGGCAGACAATGCATACCGAGAATGTTTTAGAGTTAGTTAGAAAGTAAATTATGATTAGCGCTATAATAAACAACATCTTATTTCGCTCAACGCACCTAGACATTTCAGGCACTGGCTTTTGCTCTCACGTATTCTCGACGCACAGGCCACCACTACATATCTACGACGTTCAATGTGTACATTTCGAAATTGTTCTGGAAAAAATTGTTTTGCTTTCTCAATTCATGTGCCAACGTACACTTCCATGTACGAAACAGCAAAAAAAAAACAGAGGCATAAGTAATACACGTAACTACAAAAGTGTATAAGCACACCTATGTACATAAGTCAAGTCATCATAGCCGTGAATGATGTCTAACTTCGTACATAAGTTCTCCCGAGCAACATATCCAAATCTAAACCCTCAAGCGCGAAATTGAGATTCATACGTCGCAATATACACTTTCTCCTTTTAAGCCCTCGTGACGGACAAGTATGCCTCCGACGACGGCAACGATGATATCTCAACCCGCCAATTTGACAACGCTAAAACGGCAGCCCGACTATAATGGTAACATTACGAATTCACTGTATCAATCGGCTCCGTATTCAACCAATTGGTATCCGTATTTAACGGTGGATCGCCAAGGACCGGAATCCTATCAGGTATGTATGTATGTTCATACAATACATATGTATATGTAAGTAGAATACGTTTCCACCTTCATTCCGTGCGATTGAATGGCGTCGTGTATTCGTTTCCGATAGCCGAAACTTCTGTCCCCCAACACGGTATGGAGGCCGTTTCCTACAGCAGCTCAATTCGGCTACGGCATCTTCAATGGATTTCCAACAAACGGTGGGGATGCGCTCTGCGAGTTATCGGAGCAGCTGGCGGACTTGACCATCGGGGAAAGGCGCCAATCCAAACGTCCACCGCCGAGCTACATGTGCCATTTGTGCTTTCAGAAGGGGCATTACATTAAAGACTGTCCTCAAGTAAGTTCACTATTTTACGTCTTATAACTGGCGAGCAAAAGGATCGATCCAACTTAATAATTCAATTTTATTTAATATTAAACACCTTATAACTTAATAAAATCGCTTTGTAATCAATTAACTTGTTAACAAACGAAATACCGGAGAGCTTATACAAATAGCATCCGTAAAAAAAATCAAAATGTAAGATTATTAGCAAACGTAACCCAGTTAAACTACGTACAGTGACCAAAAATAAACAGCAAGTCAATTGAATTTTAACAAATCGAAACACATTGCGACACACGACACATACATACTTCTTACCTTAGGGGTATTCAAGTAATCTAAAATTCGGAACGGTTTTTGTAAAAAAAAAAAAAAAAATTGAACAAACACAAAATCTCCCTAACCGATTGAAATACTGAATACATCTGAAGAGAACAAATGCATTATGCTCGCAATAACATCAAACAACACTTTACTTTGACAGTTAAGTTGATTCTCGATTGTTTTAAACAATACCAAACCAGCTACCCAAACGCTTACAAATAATTTTTAACATTTCCGAGAGAAAATTTTGAAAAATATTAGAGTGGCCCGAATTTTTCGCTCGCTAGTATATATTGATTATGTCTTCTCACGTTGTCGATGATAACGTCATTGCGCAACATTGCGTCGACTATTGGAATTTCTTCTGTAATCGCCGCTTGTAACCCATCAGAACGATGGAATTAGCTGCCGAATACCTTGTTCTGTAAACGTTTTCTTTGATATAGGAGGAAGATCAGTTTCAACAAAAACATATTTACAGAATTTAAATTCCCAACAAATACATTTAAACTTTAAATTTTATCCGATATATTTTAACGATAATGCGATATCGTTTCTCAACAGCTTCAGTGGCTATAGTAGCCTGATGATGAAACACGTCGAAATCGATTGCTAGTTAAAATAAAAATCTACTTGGTATTAAACTTAATTTACATCCATCTATCCCCGCGAAAAACATATTCGTTGTTTCGAGAATTCGTACATCATATTCAGTCGCGGACTATCTTTCGCGATCTCACAAAAGCGAATATGAACCGGAATATTACCGATCCGAAGATATATAATTCATTCTATTGCCACCCTTGGACACGTTTAAATGATCACCGTGTATAATACATCTACGATCTATTACGATTTGTAGGCTAGACCCAAAGGCGAAGGAAAGACTCCGTACCAGGGTCGAAAGCGCTGTTTCGGTGAATACAAGTGTCCGAAATGTAAACGGAAATGGATGTCGGGCAATTCCTGGTCGAACATGGGTCAAGAATGCATAAAATGCCATATCAACGTCTACCCACATAAACAGGTAATAAATAGTAGTACAGTGTCTATGTATGTATATAAAACACGGTTGGTTTATGCGCAGAGACCGTTGGAGAAACCGGACGGATTGGACGTTTCGGATCAATCGAAAGTTCATCCTCAGCATCTTTGTCAGAAATGTAAAGAATTGGGCTTCTATTGTAGACGAGTTCAATGAAACGATGACGATATGCGTATGGAAAACGTAACGCATAGCATATTACGCCGGTGACATCTCGGTTTCTAATATTTCAGCGAAAAGTTTCAAAGCCGGAACTACAAATTCCAAATCCTTCGAATATACAGAACGTCTTTCGGATTCGTTCTTAAATGACGACAAATAAAACAACATTCTTCAAATATATGGTGTGCAAGTCAATTTTTAGAAGCTCTAATTGAAACCTATCGTGAGAAAATTGCCAGAAAACGAGATATTATCCATGTGTTTACGTTACTTTTTATACGCACTTATGTACATTTCCTAGATTGTAAGTAAATATTGCCAGTTATTATGTGTCAACTTGTGCGATTTTTGTAATTTGCGAACATACGAAATATATTATGTGCAAGTAGAAAACATTAACCTTCACCGGTGTTCGTCTGTTTTTTTTTGTTACTAAGAAATGAAACGTCAGTATCTCTTCGCTTTCATTTCCCATTTGCGTTTAATTTCATAGCCTATTAATTTCATAGCCTATTAATTTCATGCTAATAATACAAATATAATTTTGTGTTCGTAAAAAAACTGTCTTAAGCAAGTGTCTTGTAACATAATAAAACTTTGGAGGCGACCACATTAAGTGTTCGTTTCGAGTTATCGACGAAAATTGAAATTGGCAATTTTGGTTCTTCCAAATTATCTTGAAACGAGATTTGTTGCGGGTATCGAATTCTGCAAAACATTCCCCCTATTTAGTCGCCGTCGCTCTACGTCTTCTAATAAGCGAGATGCCAATGGCGAGCACGTGGACAGAATGTACAGCATTTTAGACTGTCTAGACGTCTTTTCTTCGACATGCGCGCGTATTTCGTATATTCGCACTTAAAAAAAATCTCAAAAGTAGTAGCAGTAGTACCAAAGACATTTTCTTTTTTAATCGAACGCCCTTTTTTTAAATATATTTTTTGCATATTTTTTTATTACGTTTTTTTTTCATGCTCGCAGTTATGTTCTTTCTATATTTGTATCGTATATGTGTATGTTTTCATTGCGTCTGTTTTTTCTTTCCTTACGCATTATAGTGACGATCTATAATTATTGTCGAAAAATATTTCTCGCAATTTTTCCTTTGCTTATATCCACACATAGTTCCGTTCGCACCTTAAAAGGAAGTATAGCAAATTGTAGAAATTCCATCCAAGATGTAATAAAATATACACGGTCCGGCTAATCTAAAGCGCCTATCCTTAGTAATGCTTTGCTCGAAGCCGTTTTGAGGGTCGCGATTTATTGGTCGATTAATTGAACAAGTTGAACAAGTTTATCTTTCCATGTAAAACAGCAAAAATCGGTACGATTTCTTAGAATGTAAAGCAGCAAATTTCTACCGATTTCTTGGTCAATATCTTGTTCAATTAGTTGGTCAATAAATCGCGCCGTGTAAAAGCACTCGAACACATTTGCTAATAAATACATTCTATAAATAGAAACGATAATCGTTATTGTATAAGGCATTCCGCAAGATGCGAACGAACTGTACCTTTGTTTTTTTTTCTTTTTTCAATTGTTTTGGTCCACTGATACATACATACGTAATATTATGTACTTATTATAATAAATAACTTATCTGTATAATTTCGGTCAACAATATGTATGAATTTATATCTGTATATACCTATATAACTTTTTATTGTATGTAGTACTGTTCTTATATGTATTTTTATAAATGGATTTTACCGTTTTTACCGATTATCACTTTTCTTACCGGCCCTGCGTACCAATATTAATAACAATTCGTAAATCATTTCAAACGAACGTATTCCAAAATAAATATCCCTCATTTAAACCGAGCGACAATGCCGGCGTTTATTTGATAGTTTTGTTTCAGTTTACGGTATTATTTGCTAAATTTCGCGTTCGTCATGAAACCGAAGAGAATACGGACCTACGAGAAATGATGTTCGAGATTAAAAACAAAAAATGCTCATTTTCTTCTTTCACTTCTAACTAAAACCACATTCTCAATGCATCTCTCGATCTTTTTCTATTTAACGGTGTACTCGAAATTGAAGAACTTGTAATGGCGCAATAGTAATTTACCAACACAACGCTACTCTACGCTCATCAATTTCCATCAACTTATCACCTACCTTTCCTCCTTCATATATGGATTGCCAGCCTGCTCAGCGAAGACGGGGGAATTCGTAAACAAAACGAAGGTTGAACTATATTCATATGGGGCCACCCCATCAGGAGAACACGCGGTAAGGACATGCGATGTTCCAAGGTATAGTGGTATCGGCCAATGAAAACCCAAACAACATTGTGCTAACAATAATATCGTTTAATAAAATAAAAACAGGTAATTGCGACCCGCGTAACACGTAAATAACACAAAAACAAGCGACATCGATGATTAAAAGTAGTTCGATGACGTTTTGGGGCCCCTGTATATAAAAATGCTCGACTCCCACTAACAAACTATTACCAGGAATATATATATTCACCTCGAATGAAATAATAATTACTAAATATTTAAATTCGTTAAAAAGAACTGACAATCAAGATTTACGTTTAATAAAAAAAAAAAAAATCGTCTACTGGATTCAAAAAGGAACTAGGTTGAATTTAAGAGATTGTTTAATCAATACCAAAAGCGTCCGTCAGTACACACATAAACCGCTTAAATGCTGTAAACAATTAACGAAGTTAAAAATAATCATCCGCACTTCGTGTTACATAATTCGTATAGATTAAATCCATTAAATTGCCAGAGTGAATGAAAAGATGCTAACAAAAATGAAATAAACGTGTAGGACAATCAGAAAATACCGATGGTAACGACGGTACAAGTGAATGAATTGCAAAGAATTAAAAGGTTACAAATAAATAAATAGATAAATCTGACCGTAATGATCCAAGAGGCAAAGCGATTCTTCTATATTGCATCGGTGATGGGTGAAATTCTACTTGAAGTTTCTACGATATCCAATATACTTCCAAGGTAGACAAAAAAGTACGAGAAATTCTCGTACGAAGAGAGAGAAAACCAAGAAAACCGAAATCAGAAGACGAGTTCGGGTATTCGTTCGGAGTAATTCCATTTACTCCGTGTACTCTACTCGCTCTCTTTAACGTTCAGAAATGTCGTAGAGTTACTCCATCCATTCGCTTAGAAGTATGGCTTGAGTAATCCACTCTTACACAAGCGACATTACCCATTTTAAACATGTCTTTTGTAAACTATGAAAAAATATGTCAAATTGGCCGTCTGTGTTAATCGTAAATGGACAAGTCATCGTCACAAGATTGAAAAAACCTCAAAATGAGCTTATAAGAGTTGTCTCAGATTTATATGCAAGTGATGGTACATATTTAATAATGAAAATATGCCATCTATGAACCAACGGCTAAGGTATCCAACTTAAAACCTAAAATTGTATCTCCAACTCCAAAACTAAAGAGATATATATCTATACTAAGGAGTTAATAACTAATAGCAAATAATTCCTAGAACCATACAAAAAGTTCAAAAAGCCGGAAAGTGTGCGCAATTGTGCATTAACGAAAATTATGCTATTTGAACATTTACCGTAATCAGTAGTTTATTATTTTGTATTCTATTATTGTTATTTTCATTAATTGTTACAAATAAGGCGTAGACTTTCCAAAAACATACCTTCAATTTCCAATTTGGTAATATATCCCGTTGGTTGTCGTTTAAAATTCCCGTTAACATGAATATTACGCAGCTCAATAAATGACCCATTCTCCATTCTAGATACAACGTAAATATCTTACGCTCGTCATTGTCGTATTCCGGTTCGATGAATAAAAAATACTTAACACGTCTCGTTTCCTCTCGCTGGCGTAAGACATTTTTCTACGGCTAATGAACCATAATTGAAATGTTTCACAGTTTCAAATTTCACGTCTACCTTATTTAATCTTAAAATGGCTTCTTCGTTAATTGGAGCATAATATCGAAAACTTTTATCAACAAGCTATACTTGGTTGAAATCACAAATAAAAACATTCGGGCGCCGTCCAAATCTAATATGGCGCCGATAAGAAGGTTGATGGCCAGAAAATACCGAAACGTCATATAGAAATCTCGAGTACACCATTAGAAGGGAGATGCGGTATTGAGAATGATCAGTTTTCGTTTTAAAAAAAATCTCGAACGCCATTTGTTACAGGTCCATTTTACTTTCGGATTCATAACGAACACAAAATTTGGCAACTTTGTCCAATTTAAACCTACCATCTATCTCCAATAATAAGCCACATCCTCATGGGAACGGTCGAAAATGAATCAGCCCGTATACATACGAAATATAAACAATTTTTCATATTTTCTGTTAGAAAGTGCACAGACTCATTTTCAATGTCTTTTATAGGGTAGGTCGGAAACTTTAATATATATAGCGTGATTTTTGAATCATCCGTTTCCCCTTAAAACTATTTTATAGAAGAATATAGTCCATGCGCTACGATTTGGTCATAGGTTCGAAGCAGATCGCAGTAGTCATGGTTTAACAGCCCAATTATTATTGCTCTGTTATACTTTATACCCTTCGAGCTAACCTCATAAAAACATCGAAAATGAAACGCCCACTACAGATATCAAGTTCTTCTTCAATATCGAAGCTTATTGCATCCGATCTTTTCGTTATTATTACTTACGTGCTCATATACGACAAAAAAAAAAAAACAAAACGAGAAACTAAAGAAAAGAAACTTAAAGCAATCGTTGATTTATTTATAAACATGGCTTTAGTTTCAAATGGGAGCCGAACGCTCCAGTCAAACATAACAAGCAACAAAATGTAATTTTACGTAATAATAATATTAGCAAACAGAAAAAGATTAAAGAAAAACCGAATTAGAATTTCGGTTTTCTATTACCCAAGAGGGCGTAGCACTGTTTGATCGTTTCCTGGAAGTCCGCGGCCGATTTGCTAGGATTACAACGTTTGAATTTCTTGGTCTTTCCGATTGTAGCGTTATCATCCGGTAGGCGGGTAAGTAAGGCAATGGCTTCATCTCGATCGCCCGTTAACAAGGGCTTTAGATCGGACACGTCGAACGGCGGCGGCTCTTCGTTCTTCGCCCGCTGTGGCAGATTCGCATAGAGCGGCCAATTATTCTGGCACGCCTCGCAGTCGCAGCTGAAGAAGTACTGACGTTCGAGTTCCCGTTTGCGATCTGCCTTCCTCATCACGGCGTAATGATATCTTAAGGGCATAAAAGATGGAAGCAAATCAGGTTGGGTACGTACGCTTCAAAGGTGGAATAATACGATATTTATGCGTAAATATTACAAAACTAGCCACGTTTCCGTTTGGCAAAATTGGTGATTTAGACAGAATAAAATAGAACAAGAATAAAAATAAAAAGAAAAGCGACACGCTTCTAGGATGTACCATTTTGCATTTGTTTTTCAACAATTATTTAATAACTTTGTGAGCGCGTGAGTTAATCTGATTAGACGTTTTATCTCACGGCGGCCATTTTTACTCTCCTCAACCTAAATTACACGCTTCGTTACCGATTTAAAAGTTCAAAGTATAAAACAACAGAAAAAAAAAAACAACTAAAGAGCACTTGCCTCTTAGTCGGTTTATTTATTCCGATTATCGGATAGATATTTGCGCACAACATCTCACTCACCCGTAATTATCGAAGAGCTGCTCGCCCTTGTGTATCATTCTGATAGCCCTTGCGACAATCTCCGTTCCGTGACAGTGGCGTACAATATTGGGGTCGCAGGAATGATTGAAGAGGCTCAAAAAAGCGTAGGCGCCCGCTCCAACCTCCGACGGATTGAAACCCTTCTCCTCGCCTTCATCTTCCACTTCCGAGATCTCGTGAAAGTTCGTCGGGCCGGTTTGCAGATGGCGCATGAGTAGCTCGTCGAAAACGCGATAATCTCCGGCCAATTCCGCGCGAAAAGGCGAAGAAATTTGTACGATGTGCCGAATCACGGCAGCGGTTACCGCTTTGGAAAAAAGATCGGAAGCGGTACGTAGGGAAGTGTTGGCGGCCAATAAATGAATCTCCCGGTAACGTTGCGATTTGTAAAAAAGAGAAAGAGCGGTAGGATTATCGAATTTACCCTCTAGTATCTCCGGGTAGTCGTCTCTAGCAACGAGCGCGATTCTCAAAGCCAATAAAGACAATTTGGACATCTCCATGGCGTAAAGAGTAGCTAAAATCGGGCATTCATATTTATGAGAACATTGCCAAGCGTTCTTATAACATTCATCCGAGCAAAACATCGCGTAAATACAATTTTCGCACGGTTTCCATGAGTAACCGAGCTTCAAACACCAATAGCAATGTTCCTGAAGGCGATTTTCAAGCAGAACATGCGCGTAAGGACGCTCCACTGTGACGACTTCTCCGATTTGGATCGTTTCCGTGGCGACGATGTGCCTACCGAGCGCTCTCGAATCGCGTATCGTTACCTTGGCGGAGGCGCATTCGATTCGGGAGTTGGACGTGTCGAGGGTGGACGCTTGCAGGTGATAGACAAACGGAGGCTGGGCGGGGAGGAGCGCGCGCGCTTTCTCCTCGCGTCGTTTCAATTTATCGTGGAGGTGGCTCGGGTAGTTGTTTGCAAAAGCGGCGGTGATATCCTGAAACGAAAATAACAAACGAACATATATATACTGTGTATAAATTCTTTGTCAAGATTACGCGTTTTCTAGTTTGTTTGTTTTTTTATTCTAGTGCCATTGTGCCACCTTGTTCACAAGGTGGCACAATGTCACTGTTGGGAGAAATTTGACGATTTTTTAAGCTCTCAACGACAAATATTGTTTAGTAGCGTTTGATGGTACCTTGTCACAATAACAAAACACGACCTGCCCGTTAAACACTTTTTAAGTTTTGCGAGCGATTTATATTAGTAATTCCGGCAAAAAAGAATATGCGTAATATGAGGCTTATTGTCGGAATTACACACTTAAATCGTCCCCGAAATTGAAGAAGTATTTTGTAGGCACTTTCGAAGTAGCCCGTATGTCAGAATTTCAAATAAAGCCTGTTTTACACGGCGCGACTTATTGGTCGATTAATTGAACAAGTTGATCTTCGATTCTATCGTACCGTGTGAAGCAGCAAAAATCGGTACGATTTCTTAGAATGTAAAGCAGCACATTTCTACCCATTTCTCGGTCAAAAACT
This sequence comes from Dynastes maya, assembly GCA_029619315.2. NCBI lineage: Eukaryota > Metazoa > Arthropoda > Insecta > Coleoptera > Scarabaeidae > Dynastes > Dynastes maya. The sequence goes on from JAROYE020000006.1 coordinate 52,541,190, forward strand.
TGTTCAATTAATTGTCCAATAAGTCGCGCTATGTAAAACGAGCCTAAGACATAGGAGAGATTGTCAGATAATTCAACGGCGAGCTTTACAATTCTATCGTGTTAAGCCTGTTTTATATGCCACGATTTATTGGTCAATTAATTGAACGAGTCGATCTTCGATTTTATCGTACCGCGTAGATCGGTCCGATTTCTTGAACAATTTATCGGACGATTAATTAAATTGAATAGAAAGCTACGATTTCCCGACGATTTCTCACTAACTTTGCCGTTATAATACTAACCTAGTAACAAGAAAGTACCTATGAATTTTGCCTAGTGTTTTTAAAGTAAAATGAGGATAAATTTAGAAAATTGACGATGATCACGATGTAATGGATAATTTGAATTATGTAACCGAAATTGAAGCAACTTATGCGCTAATCTGTGCATTTACCAAAACCGCCAAAACATTTGACAAAGGCAGGTTGCCAATTTCCAGCTTAATAATTTCCCCGTTCAACTATTAACGAAATTAAACGAGTATTCGAGTTCTACCGATTTCTTGGCCAAGAACTTGTTCAATGAATTGGCCAATACATCGCGGCGTGTAAAACAGGCTTAAAGCCTGTATAGTAGAAATTGTAAGTTTCAAATATATATATGTTCCAAATTTTTGTTGCAAGAAATGATGGCTAAATATGTTCATAATTAGCGAGTGCGATAGGAAGTCGAAAAATAGCCGAAAACAAATAGTATTTTCGTTTTTAACCAAATCAAGAATTGGCGACCTTTTTCAAAAATGCTGCCGTTCTAGTGACTTTTTCGAGCCTATTTAGCGACGTTTTACTTGTATCATAACCTAATACTGCACAATGTCGAAAGGCAAAAAAAAAACAAACTAATTTCGAAGAATAATAAATAACGTTTAGAAAGTAACTAGGATATGTCAAATACTTTAAGATAGATAGAAAATAAAAGAGGAATCCTACTTTACCTTCAAGTCATCGAAAGCAGGAAATACTACTCAGTTGCTATGCCGAAAATAACAATTCCTCAAGTTATGTCTATTAGTATATCTAAAAGTGAAAAAGTATTAATACTACGTAGTACCAAGTGTTTTACTTATCTAGCGGTGAAAAATGACATAAAAGCAGAATTACTATACAACTTTACCAAAACGTAATACATCCTACCGATGAAAGCTACTAATTAATGACACTGACAACTTGTAATTATCGGATTGTTACATGGAGGGTGGGCCAGTGGACTTTGGCAAACCCTCGTCTTTCCCCATATATTCAGTAATAATCATTCCCGTTTAGTCTTAACCAAAGTAGATGACCACCATCAACGAGCATTGATTCGCTAGTAGTGATCATAACAAACCTTTAACGCCTTAAAAACAAAATCTGATGAAAATGAAAAAGCAACCAACTTGGTCTAATTAATATTACCTCCAAACATTCCCTGTACATCTTCTTCTCGTACAGCACTGCGGATCTATTAGCATACGCAAGCGACAAACATTCGCCGTTGTTCTTCGCATAGGAAATGCTCTTGGTGTACATGCTCCAAGCACAAAGATCTTCCTTTTTCTTAAACGCTTCATTTCCTTCTTGCCTATATTTAGCGCTTAATTCGTCGTCTTTCTTTTGATGTACGACCCTGGGAAATAGTGAGTATTTCGAGAGTAATTCAGAGGTGAATTGTACCCTTTCGGCGTTGGTTTTTAACTCGGAAAATATCTGCGACGTGGTGCCAACTTCGCCATTAGCCGATAATTTACGACACAACTCCTCGAACATGTCGCTAACCTTACATTTTAACCTTTCATCGCACATCATATCCTTTATTGATTTGTTTCAATCGTTTCGCCGCTGGTCACAAACAACAGCAGTAGTAAGAATGGCTCAGTACGCGAATATTTTTCTGTTACTAAACCTTGGGGTGGAAATGGTGTACGTCGTAGCCCACCGTTTAAATGCACAGGGCGTGCCTTTACACCGTTCAGCACTAGGTACGTACAATCTATAATGTGATAGCATAAGTCATGCACATACACCTTTCTTTTCTCAGATCGATACGAATCAAAACCACGATTTACATACGAATTATGTCAGCGCTTTATTTCGCGGTTAACACCTTCCTACCACCGAATGCACTTCGAATTGCATTGTGGGTAATCTCCCTTTGCGCCTTTGCAACTTCAAATTTAAATTATAGAGAAGAAAATAAAAAATTAAATAAAAAACTTACCACGGCGCAATAAATTTTAATGACATACGCTTATTTATTTTTCTGCGTAAATCAATATACAAAAGTCGATCACAAAAAAAAAACGCAGAATGTATATGCACCAAAATGCGACAACTATTTATATCTACCGTAAGGAATGTGTAACGTATACAGTGAGGACCTAAAGTATGTTCCGCCCCCCAACCGCCATACTAACATTTGAACGACAGAAGCTAGCGTTTTCTGAAAAAATATGTGGATTTATATCGTTTGCGAACTAACTTGTTAAAGTATTGATTGTTGTTAAGAGAAAAAGCCACTGTATAGTTTCATCAATAAACTTTAATATGAATAACTTAATATAAAACTCTCTGAGAGAATTCTTATCTCCCGCATCACTATGCTTGCGTACATATCATAGACTGTTTTGTTACTATATTCTTGTTACCAACTTAAATATATATTACAACAAAAAGGAACTAAAGAAAGTATAACAGGTAAGCAATCTAAGTAATGATATATAAAATCACATATTTAACATAACTTTTGGCGTTCGCGGCAGTTTAATTGACGTCAACCTTTGTATTTTAAATAGACCATCCTATATATTTTTACGGTTTCGGAAAGGTAAATGTTATACGGTTGTCTTAAGAAAAATTATGATATGCAGCAATAAAGGTTTCGGCGCGTTCTAATTAGCCTTGGTATTTAAGGCGACTATATCCCGTATCTATCGTATTTTTCTTCTTTATTCCCTATGATATTATTTTTAATTTTTACTTGTTTTGTCAATTGTGTAGTTACATCATCTTTACCATATCGAACTTTTTAGGAATTCAATTAATTATGGTAGGTTAGTTTAAATTTGCTAGATTTTGATAGACATTGTGCAGTTTGCATGTTTTTCTGTTTTTTACGTCGCGGATCTTTCAATGACCTCCGCATGGACCATGGAAGATAAACCAAGTAATTCGTGCGTAGTGATACTAACATTTATGAATGCGTATATGTATGAATAATGACACTGTGCGAATAACGACGCGGATAAACGCGGGATAAGGGAGTGGTTGGCGCGAAAAAAGAAAGTTGTCAAGATATATGAAAAGGTATCTAATAAAAGTGTTATAAAATAGTATCCAGTATTATTAGTAGCTGGCAAACAAACCTTTACAATTTGAATATCCCGTTAATTTGGCAACAATTACCACGAAGTGAAACGTAATTAACCCTGCTCTCGTACAGCCGGAAATATTTGAACTATGCGCTAAGAATAAGTAAGTCAGGATAGAGAGGATAAAATCTACAGATCGAACTGAGCTAACAGAGGATAATAAGATTTAAATTACTGGACAATTTGTTACGTGACTACGGCAAATAAGGTGACAACCGATAACAGTTGTCAGAATTACATAATATTAACGTTGACCTAGCAATTTTGCATACAGTCGATTCACTCTAAGTTCCGTCTTCCCCCAAATTGAGGGCTGATGATGCCAATCAAGAAAAACAAAATTACCAAAAACATAATTTAAAGAATACAATTGCTTTTTGTGTTAGAAATAATTTAACACCTTTGGAACTATAAGAATATAGTAATTGAATTAAATTGAAACTAATATTTCAATTATTGAAGCTGTAATATAAAAAAAGAAAATTGTATATAAAATAACTTTCACCCCTCCACAATGCTTCGTTGCAAGATAACCAAAACATCAGTTGTTTACTGTTTCTCGTGCGTTGACGTTTTTTTATTCCATTTTGGTTGCATTTTGTTATTATATATCGTGTTATATACGTTTTAATAACTGTTCTTTTCAGAACAAATTGTGCATTATGCCGAGAGGTTTAAATTCGCAGTCAAAAGCGCTGGTCGCGTCACTTATAAATTATTTTGAAAGAAAAACGTGATAATGGTGGACCCCTTATTCCATTAGTCTCTGTCGTCAGGTAAAAATTATAAAAAGTATTATACATATACTACAACTTAATTTTAGAGAGTTGCAGATGCCCTGTCAATTTAATAAATCTACCGTTTGTGGTATCTCGACAGAAGTAAAAGAATCCCGCCCCTCAGTAGCCCGAAGAAAACCAGACACCGGGGGCGTAAAAACAGTGACAGCTGTTGATGATTTCACTGTTGTGGCAATCCGAAATGCACTCTATACTATGTATAGACAAAGTAATACTATTACATATTCTAATGCGGTTTGAAGTGCTAAATTTGTATCTTTTCAGAACAACAAGTAACATTAACTTTACTTTTACAAAAATTGAAGGATGATGAAATTTTCCTCTGGGGGAGAACTTCGTTAATGAAAATTTTAAAGAATATTGGGTTTTCTTGGAAAAAAGACGATCCTCGCAGAGCCATGATGGAACGTTCGGATATTGCTCTTTTAAGAATTGATTTCCTTCGAAACTACGTTCAAAATATTAAAAATAGTTATTTCTGGGACCCGGTATTCCTTGATGAAACATGGGTATTTGAGAATGGCACAGTTGGTCGATCCTGGCAAGATACCAGCGTGCAAAGTGTTAAAAGAACAAAAATTGATGGGAAAAGGTTAGTGAACTGATATTATAGCCCCCATGAGGTCCACATGAATATTATTTTTAGATATATCATAGTACATGCAGGTAATCGCAGTGGTTTTATTCCTGGTGGCATCATTGATTTTCCCATCAAAAACAAAAATGCAGATTACCACGGAGAAATGAATGCAGAGACATTTTTGGACTGGTTTGAAAATTATTTATTAAGAAACTTGGAAAAACCGTCTATGATTATTATGGACAATGCCCCATATCACAGAACATGCGTCAATGTTTCTCCAACAGCAGCTTGGAAAAAACAGGACATTCAAACTTGGCTGACACAAAACAACATTGTATATGCTGCTGATATGTTAAAATTGCAACTATTACATTTAGTTCAATTGTAAGTGTTGTTTTACTATTTTTTAATATATACAATACATATAATATATATCTATTTTAGACATAAACAAACAAAATTTATGCTGTGGATGAACTGGCACACCAGTACGGACATAGAGTTTTGCGATTTGCCACCGTACCATTGCATATTCAATGCTATTGAGAACATTTGGGGTATAAGTAAGGTTTACTATAACAATCATATCGGAAGAGATGGATCTGGGATGAAAAAGTGTTGAGTATGTGGCAAGAGTCAATTGACCCCATTACAACGGAAATGTGGTCCAATACTGTTAACCATACAGAAAACACTGTCATTGAATGGTGGGAGAGAGAAATTGGTTTTGACCAAGAAGAGGTGTTACCTTTGATAATAAACCTTGAAGGGGAATCTTCAGATGAAGAAATTATCTCAAGTTCGGAACCTGAGAATGAATATTGAGTTTTTTTACATATTTAATTACATTTGTACTCATTTCGCACCTATGTATTTAAAATCCAGATAACCACTTGTTTCTCTTGTATATTTCTCACTACAGCAATAAATGACTTGAATGAATTTTATATGTCTTGCATAATGTATTCAACAAATTTAATAAACAGTCTAGTTGTTTCGCATTTATTTCTTTCTGTATTTGATGCATTCCCTTTTTTGTTATTCTGATAGAGTAATACTTCAAGGTGTATTGGTCAAGTTAATATAACGTCTTGTATCTGAAAATTTTGCAGGTTAAAAACCATTACTTATCCTCTAGCAATGTAAATCCGTTTATAATTTCGCAATCGTAATTATGAATTTTTGAAATCTTGCATTGATAACAGGAATAACTATAGAAATATCCAGAAAATTTGCCTAAATTTAACAGAATGACTAATTACTCCCATTTTTTATTGGTTTTATTCGGTGATTTAAAAATCTTGTGATTTCTAACCTATATTGGCTAACGTCAGTTTGGCGGATTTGGCATCACTGTGGAGGGGAAGTGCCCTTTAAAAAGACGGAACTTACAGTGAATGGACTGTAGTTCGTGCCAAAGTCAAAGCCATCCTAAAGCAAAAGTAACAACAACATAGAAACTCTGAAAATCGGATATACCGTCTACCAAAATCCAATAAATTTAAAAGAACCCATCCTACAAATTACTTCCAACAATATTCGACAAAGCGAAGAGATAACAGCGACTAATAAAAGAGAAAAAAACAAAGAAAGAAAATATGAAAAACGCGGCATATAATAACAATATACGGCAAGGGTAATTTATACTTCTAGAATTGAGATTTGACAGTTTGGTAATTGTTATTATTGTGCCGTCTGGGATACTTTAGGATCTCACTGTATTCGATGATAACGGTACATTTCTCAAATCAATAAAATGCGCCCTGCATTGTACTGCTCAAGCCGCTACGTAAATATACGAAACGGCGAATACGGGGCGGACCATGTCCGATACGCACACACCCCGCTTATATCCTTCCTTTTCAATACTTACGTAGAGACGCGAGCACCACGGTATAACGTGAGTGTACCTCGATTCGCCT
>JAROYE020000060.1:0-102280 GCA_029619315.2 Dynastes maya
ATAAAAATTTAAATATTAAATAAAAATTATTAAATATATTATAATTTATTTAAATATAAAAAAAATAACATAAATTTAAAAAATTTTTATATAAAATAATATTTAATAAATAATAATAATAAATATATATATAATTATAAATTAAAATAATATAAATTAATAAATATAATTTAAAAAAATAAGATATAAATAAAAATTAATTTATATAAATAATATATATATTTTTTAAAATATAAATAATTATTTTTTAAAATAATTATATAATAAATTATATATATAATTAAATATTTAAAATTAAATAATATAATAAATTATAATATAATTATTAATTTTAATAATAATATAATAATTAATTAAATATATAGATAATTAATATAAATAAATTATAATATATAAAATAAATTATAAATAATAAAAATTATAATAATTAATAATAAATAAATATTAATAATATATATTTATATTTTATAATAAAATATAATTATTAATATATTATTGTATATAAAATTAATTAATATATAATAATAAAATAATAATAAAATTTAAATATAATTTAAAATATTATTAATAAATTATAATAAAATTATATAATAAATAATTAATTTATTAAAAATTTATAAATTAATAAAAAAAATTTAAATATAAAAAAAATAAATAATTTAATATTTAATATTAAAATAATAAATTAATAATAATATATAAATAAAATTTATATAAATATATAATAATAAAATTTAAAAATTATATAAATATAAATTATATATAAAATATTAAATTATAATATATATCATTATATTTAAAAATTATATTACATTAATCATAATTATTATAAAATATAAAATTTAATTAAAAAAAATTAGACGATTAAATGATAAACATATAATAATATTATAAAATTATAAAATAAAATAATATATTAATAAATAAATATATCAATAAATATAATTTAAAATAAATTATATATTAATTATAATAATATCCATTAAATAAAATTTTATTATTAATAAATATTAAATAATAAAATTAATTTAAATAAAATTAATTTAATATAATAAAAATAAAATTATAATTAAATCATATATATTAATAAATAAATTATATAATTAAAAATAAATAGTAATATATATAGATATATCCAAATTATTAATAAATAAAAATAGTAAATTAAAATTATTATTTTAAAATTAAAATATTATATATCCCCCCCCACTAATTATACAATTATATATATAAAAAATAATATCAATTTTTTATATAATAATAAATCTTATATATTATTAAAATATAATATATATCTAAAATTAAATAAAACAAATTAATTAATATAAAAATTTAAAAATGAAAAAATATTATAATATTAATATAAATGAATATATTTTATAATTTAAAATTGAAAAATCATTAAATAAAAATATAATATAATAAATTCAAAAATCATAAATTAAAGTAATGATATATCATATAATTAATAAAAAAAATTATAATATACAAATAATTATATTTATATATTAATAATTAATTTAAAAATAATATATAAATATTTATGTAAAATATTAAAAAAATTATTAAATTAAAATATTATAAAAGATTAATAATAAAAAAAAATTTTATAAATAATTAATATAAATAAATTAAATTTATTAATTTCATTATTAAAACATTAAAAATATTCTTATTAATATATAATTAAAAAAATTAAAATAAATAATTTAAAATTAAATATATAAATAAATATATAAAATTAAAATATAATAATTATATCAAAAATAATTATATTATTAATTTTATATATTCCATAATAATTTTATATCATTTTATTATAATAATTTATCAAATTATTAATATATTATATTTTAAATTAAAAATATATAATTAAAATATTATTAATATTATATTAAAAAATCATAATTAAAAAAATATTAATTAATATATTAATATATATAATTATATAATAATCTTATTATAAAATTAATATTATTTTTAATTAATTTAAACATAAAAAAAAAAAAAAAATAAAATTAACTATAAAATACAAAAATTTAAAAATTAAATTATTAAATAATAATATATATTTTATTATATTTTTAATTAATATTATAAATAATAATTATATAATTATATAATTTGATAATTATTAATTTTTAATAATATTATAAATGAATAATTATTAATTTATATATTAATTATTATCAAAACAAAAAATTATATAAATAATATAAAAATTATTATATTAATTATCATAATAATTATTATATAAATAAAATTAATAATATTATATTATTAATATTTAAAAATATTAAATTTAAGATATTATTATATTATATATAATTATAAATTATTAATTATAAATTTATATTATTAATCAATAATTATTAAAAATATGGTATTTAACCCCTAAATATAATTAAAAAAAATAAAAGTATAATAAATAAATCATATAAATTTATTAGTAATTATATATAATTTTAATTAACTTATTAAAAATATTATTAAATTAAATATTTAATCATAATATAATAATAATTTTAATTATAATTATATTATAAATTGAAATATTTTATAAAATATAATTAATTCATTAGAAATATATTATATATATTAACAATTAAATATTATATAATTTAATTTTTAATAAATTAATATAATAATTATAATAATTAATTAATTAATAATTTTATATTATTAAACAAATAAAAAATTTATTATCATTAATTATAAATTTTATATAGTATTAATAATAATTATTAGAATCAAAAATATTAACTTTATATATTAAAAATAACTTTAAATTAGCATTTCAAAAATATTAAAAAAAATTTTTATTTAAATTATATTATATAATATAAATAAATTAATATAAATAATTAATTAAAATCAATACATTTATAAAATTAAACTATTAAATTATACAATAATTATTATTATCAAAAAATAATATAATTATAATATAATTATTAAAATTTTATTTAATATATTAAATATTATATATTATCAATTTATATTAAAAATATTCAATTAAAAAATTAAATATATAAAAAATATATTATATGACAAATTCATAAAATTTAAATAAAAATTATTAATTAATTATTAAATATTATATTAATATATTTAAAAGCTCGATTGAATTCGCTGCGCGAATAGCCTTGAAAAGTGTACATAGGTCTACATGTAAAAGATTGAGAACAAACTTCTATAAATATCTCAAAATCTACTACAAATAGATATATGAAAACCATATTAGTTGGGGTTTATGTTTAGAGGATGAAAACCAAAAGGTTGGTTTGTACTATTTGAGAATATACAGCAATTTTGCAATTCGAAGGATGGGCATTGGGTACAATTCTGCCCGTAATAAGTAATTATTACAAAATCAGGTGTTTTTGGCCAATGTTTCAATATTATCACAATTTACAATAATGAATTATATCTCTCTTAAATCAACTGAAACCAAAGCACTGGGCCAAATATTATTATTGTTCCGCCAATGAACGTAGAGCTGTCATCGTGCATGATACCCGTTACGAGTTTTTATGGTGTAGATTTCCAATAGTCGCAGGCAACACACGGGTCCATGATGCGTATTTCCCGGGCGATTCTGTCTAAATTTTCCGAATGAATAGGCATGATGCGAGTATACATGTTCGACTGTTTATGTGAGTCTCTAAATACGTCGCATACAAAAATAGAATTGTTTTTTAAATATCCAGAAGCCAGTATTTCAACGTGCGAAGTTAAAAAATCTGTATTTGAAATATCTAATGACAAAATTAGTGAGGAATGTGGATTTGATTTACGCACGCAATTGGAGCAAAGTACAATGAATTAATAAAATAATTGTTGGAGCAGGTCGGCGGGTATGACTTTGTGAGTGTTTGAAGTTATGCCATTTTATTATAATAATACATGGTAAAGTAGGATAAATTGTACCGTTGCTTAAATTATACTACCACATTATTTCAAATATTGTAAGTAAGGACAATTTATTTTTTGTATCATAAAATTGCCAGATATAAAATGTTTTTTTTTCCAACTTTAGAAGTACGCTTATTTCAATGGATATTTTGCTTATTTTCGGCAAATGACCAAAAATTACTTGATTATTTTCTAGGTAAGAGTTCTTAAATGATAAAGCGAACCTCATCTTATAACAGTGTAGTAATAAACTAAGAATAACAAGAGCGTGGCACAAACTGTAAGAAAAATAAAATAGAAGTTTAAATTGAATCCAAAATCGTGCCAGGCATAAGGGGCTCGCTCGCCTAATTAAATTCACCTATTCGGGGGTATAGTTTCAAAGACAGCAGGGGCCTCAGATGCAGACATTCGAGTTGTATTATTTATATGGCTTTCGGTATTTGTATTCTTAGAAGAATGAAGTTATAATAAGATTACGCATGCTTTTTTTTAATATGCTGTCTAAGAAATGTTGTACAAATCGGCGTGATTAATTATGACCATAGGCAGGGAAAACTTTTGCTACGCACCCCAGTGGGTCTACTTATTAGTCTGCTTTAGTCTTAGTTTGACCTTGAAAGGTTAGGTTCATCGCTCAGGTGTAATAGCCTTTGTCTGTAGGATGTTTCTCCGATGGCAAGTCATTGTAGCGTTGACCAGAGCGAATCTGCCCTAACTCAACGCTACATATTCGAAAATAATACGAGACATTGTTCCTCCCTTTCATTGCAAAGTCTGCATAAGAGTGTATTTTAGAGATTTCCATTTGACAAAATGATCTCCCAAACAGGCAACGTCCTGCTAACAGACATGTTTGTGCCTAGTTGAATCTATATTGAAAGTATGTCACCAGCTAAATGTTGAGGCGATCTTCTCGTCATTTGTTTGACCACCAGACGGACAACATTAGCCATCTGCGAGGTGAGAGGAAGGTACGGGACCGAACAGGAGGAAAAATCCGGCAGAATGACAAGTCTGCACGGCTTTAGTATACCTATCGTTCCTTGCTACGTGAAGTATGGATACAAAAACAATTTCAAATAAAACATACAGCGGTGTGAGGTAAGTGACAAAAATGTAAGACGTCTCTAAGATTGTGGACGTTTCAAAACGGGTTCGTTCACACCCTCCATGCGGATATTTGCGATGGAAATGTGTGTTTTTCAAGCATTAATATGATGATTCTCATTGGCCTATTTATTGTTATTATTGTTTATTTGTGTTTCATTTAGGTTTTTCCTGTTTTATAAATTTGTATACTGTGAGTTAAAGGAGGCCTGTTTCGTATACAGGTTCCAGCGTGTACACGAGACAAGTTGGACGGGCGGGATTATAAAAATTGTATTTGAAAATAAATTAAAAAAAAAAATTATTGCTATATTTGCTATTCATGGATACTACTGCTATTATGCTATTCTTGCCTATTAGTGATATTATTGCTATTATTGCTTTACTGCTATTACTGATATTACTTGCTATTATGGCTATTATTGCTATTATTGCTAGTATCTGCTACTATTGCTATTATTGCTATTATTGCTATTATTGCTATTTATTGCATTATTGCTTTAATTGCATTATTGCGTTTAATTGCTATTATTGCTATTATTGCTATTATGATATATTGCTATTATGGAATATATTGTCTTATGGCTATTATTATATTATTGGATACTATTGCTATTATTGGCCATTTTATTGCTACTTATTGCTATTATTGCTATTATGCTATTATTTTATCGCATTTTTTTTTTTGGTAGGAGGAAATGCATCATGCACACCATGCGCTCGGGCTCTATGCAGCATGTGTGTGGGACTCTAACCACTAAAACTCCTAGTCTCCTCATCACCCTGAAACGGCTCTTACGAGTATATCATCAGGGTGATTGCTTGTCTCTTACATATGGTCTTACTTTGTCCTTCTACTATCCAGCTCCTTTGCGGGCATTATTTCTTGCATCAGGGTTCTAAATACATCCGTTGGCTTTGGATCACTCCATCATTACGGAGCCAGATTTCCACAGAAGCTCCCCTGCCTAGTCGTGCATTAGGTGCCTCGGCGTTATCCATCTCTCGCAGTGAAAAAGGGTGTGCTCCGGTGTATCAACTCTCGATACAGTACCTGCAGGTGTCGCTCTCTGGATTATTTTATCTTTTCTGCGAAGGTTTGGAAATAACCGTTGCCCCGTCAAGAGTTGTTGTTATGTAGTAATCCGGTTCTGTTTGTTTGCAGTCCAGCCATTCTGCCAGGTTGGTATAAGGCCTCCTTTCGTCCATTGGGCCACCTCGATGTTATCGTCCCACTCCTTTGCCACCTTCTAACTTACTCTGTCCCTGACGGACGTCTGGCCTCTGCAGAAATGTCTCTTTACCCAATCGTGAAGATTCCTCCTTGTAGCACCAACCGGTCCACTGGCACCGTCCCTCGTTACTGGAAGTGCCCTTGTACGAAGTAGTCTATATGCACCGGCCATTCTCAGCAGCATTTTCCGTTGGACTTTTAATATCATATTTCGGTATACTTTCCATCTAAGTGCCGTGTACCAAATGGGGGCTCCGAAAGTATTATGACTATGAACCACTCCACACAGAACTTCGCGCTTGCTAGTTTGTGGACCGCCTATATTAGGCATCAGTCTACACAGGGCAGCCGCCTTCTCCTCAGCTTTCGCTGTGGCTCTTTTAACATGCTCGCCAAACCTGCAGCCCTCCCCAACAATAATACCCAGATAGCGCAACGACTTAGTCGGGCAGATCGTGGTTCCCATTAATGAGAATCGCACGTGTCTCTTCTTTTTTCTGGGTCCCCTCAAAATGACTGCTTCTGTTTTTTCCGAGCAAGCTGCAACCGGTTTTCCTCCATCCATCTCCCAATACGATTCAGAGATTCCTCAACTCTATAAACTACGGCTCTCTCGTTTGTGGCTGTCACAACTATAGCCAGGTCGTCGGCGAAACCAATTGACATCACGCCCCGCGCCAGCCGCAATCGTAGCACATCATCATATAAAATGTTCCACAGAGTTGGTCCCAAAACCGAGCCCTGGGGCACACCCGCGGTCATGTCTAAAACCTTACCCTTCTCTAACATTATCTTTCTATTATTGAAGTACTGGATTATTATATTGATGAGGTACCGGGAAATACCTCTTCTCCGAAGCGCTTGTATTACTTTGCTCCACGTTGCAGTGTTAAAAGCGTTTTTTACGTCGAGTGTTATTAACGCACACCACTTCTCCTTGGATTCCAGTGCCCTTTTCATCACTGTTTCCACAGCCTGAATTGTGGAGCGCCCCTTCCTAAACCCATATTGATGGTTAGAAAGCCCTTCACCCGCATCTATCTCCTTCTCTAACCTCTTTCTTATTAATCCCTCACTAGTACTGCTACTACTGCTACTACTGCTACTACTGCTACTACTGCTACTACTGCTACTACTGCTATTACTGCTATTACTGCTATTACTGCTATTACTGCTATTACTGCTATTACTGATATTACTGTTATTACTGTTATTACTGTTATTACTGTTATTATTGTTGTTATTGTTATTAGTGTTATTATTGTTATTATGTTATTTAATTGTTTATTTATTGTGTATTATTGTTATTACGTTATTATGTTATTATGTTTTATTGTTATTATGTTACTATTGTTATTATATGGTTATTATTGTTATTATCGTTATTATTCTTATTATTGTTTTGTTATTGTTATTATTGTTATTACTTTATCTGTTATTATGTTATTACTTTATTGTTTTTTATTGTTATTATGTGTTATTATTGTTATTACGGTTATTATTGTTTATTATCGTTATTATTCTTATTTATTTTGTTATTATTGTTATTATTGTTATTATTGTTTGTTATTAGTATTATTATTGTTATCATTATTGTTATTGTATTATTGTTATTATTGTTATTTGTTTGATTATTGTTATTATTGTTATTATTGTTTTATTGTTTTATTGTTATTATTGTCGTTTATTTATTGTTATTAATTGTTTTATTATTGTCGTTATTATTGTTATTATTTTATTACTGTTATTACTGTTATTATTGTTTGTTATTGTTATTAGTGTTATTATTGTTATTATGGTTATTATTGTTATTATCGTTATTATTCTTATTATTGTTGTTATTATTGTTATTATTGTTATTATTATTATTATTGTTGTTATTATTGTTATTTTTATTATTATTATTATTATTATTGTTATTATTGTTATTACTGTTATTATTCTTATTATTACTGTTATTATTGTTGTTATTGTTATTAGTGTTATTATTGTTATTATTGTTATTATTGTTATTACTGTTATTACTGTTATTATTGTTGTTATTGTTATTAGTGTTATTATTGTTATTATGGTTATTATTGTTATTATCGTTATTATTCTTATTATTGTTGTTATTATTGTTATTATTGTTATTACTGTTATTACTGTTATTATTGTTGTTATTGTTATTAGTGTTATTATTGTTATTATGGTTATTATTGTTATTATCGTTATTATTCTTATTATTGTTGTTATTATTGTTATTATTGTTATTATTGTTATTATTGTTATTATTATTATTGTTGTTATTATTGTTATTTTTGTTATTATTGTTATTATTATTATTATTGTTATTATTGTTATTATTGTTATTATTCTTATTATTGCTGTTATTATTGTTACTATTCTCATTATTGTTGTTATTATTGTTATTATTGTTATTATTGTTGTTATTATTGTTATTACTGTTATTATCGTTATTATTGTTATTATTGTTATTATTGTTATTATTGCTATTACTGCTATTACTGCTATTACTGCTATTACTGCTATTACTGCTATTACTGCTATTACTGCTATTACTGCTATTACTGCTATTACTGCTATTACTGCTATTACTGCTATTACTGCTATTACTGCTATTACTGCTATTACTGCTATTACTGCTATTACTGCTATTACTGTTTTTTTTTTTTGGTAGGAGGAAATGCATCATGCACACCATGCGCTTGGGCTCTATCGCAGCATGGTGTGTGGGACTCTAACCCACTAAAACCTCCCTTGTCTCCTCTGCACCCTGGAATTGCTCTTATGAGTATATCATCAGGGATGATTGCTGTCTCTTACATATCGGTCTTACTTATGTCCTTCTACTATCCAGCTCCTTGCGACGCATTATTTCTTGCATCAGGTTTCCAACTACATTCCATGTTTCTGGATCCTCCATCATTACGGATGTCAGATTCTCCACAGACAGTTCCCTGCCTAGTCGTGCATAGGTGTCCTTCCTCGGCGTTATCCATCTCTCGCAGTGAAAAAGGGTGTGCTCCGGTGTATCAAACGTGATTACAGTACCTGCAGGTGTCGCTCTCTGATTTATTTATCTTTTTTGCGAAGGTTTGGAAATTACCGTGCCCCGTCAAGAGTTGTGTTATGTAGTAATCCAAGTTTCTGTGTTTGCAGTCCAGCCATTCTGCCAGGTCTGGTATAAGCCTTTTCGTCCATTGGGCCACCTCGATGTTATCGTCCCAATCTCTTTGCCACCTTCTAGTTGACCCTTCCCTGACGCGACGTCTAGCCTCTGCAGAAATCTCTGTATCCAAATCGTGAAGGTTCCTCCTTTCTAGCACCAACAGATCCATTGGCACCGTCCCTGTGATTACCTGAAGTGCCCTCGCCGAAGTAGTTCTATATGCGTAGTCCATTCTCAGCAGCATTTCCCGTTGGACTTTTAATATCACATTTCGGTATACTTTCCATCTAAGTGCCGTGTACCAAATGGGGGCTCCGTAAAGTATTATAGACTGAACCACTCCACACAGAACTTCGCGCTTGCTAGTTTGTGGACCACCTATATTAGGCATCAGTCTACACAGGGCAGCCGCCTTCTCCTCGGCTTTCGCTGTGGCTCTTTTAACATGCTCGCCAACCTGCAGCCCTCCCCAACAATAATACCCAGATAGCGCAACGACTTAGTCGGGCTGATCGTGGTTCCCATTAATGAGAATCGCACGTGTCTCTTCTTTTTCCTGGGTCCCCTCAAAACGACTGCTTCTGTTTTTTCCGGAGCAAGCTGCAACCGGTTTTCCTCCATCCATCTACCAATACTATTCAGAGATTCCTCAACTCTATAAACTACGGCTCTCTCGTTTGTGGCTGTCACAACTACCGCCAAGTCGTCGGCGAAACCAATTGACATCACGCCCCGCGCCAGCCGCAATCGCAGCACATCATCATATAAAATGTTCCACAGAGTTGGTCCCAAAACCGAGCCCTGGGGCACACCCGCGGTCATGTCTAAAACCTTACCCTTTTCTAACATTATCTTTCTATTATTGAAATACTGGATTATTATATTGATGAGGTACCGGGAAATACCTCTTCTCCGAAGCGCCTGTATTACTTTGCTCCACGTTGCAGTGTTAAAAGCGTTTTTTACGTCGAGTGTTATTAACGCACACCACTTCTCCTTGGATTCCAGTGCCCTTTTCATCACTGTTTCCACAGCCTGAATTGTGGAACGCCCCTTCCTAAATCCATATTGATGGTTAGAAAGCCCTTCACCCGCATCTATCTCCTTCTCTAACCTCTTTCTTATTAATCCCTCATAAAGTTTGCTTAAGGTGTTTAGTAACATATTGGTCTATACGATGACGACTTCTCGGGTGGTTTATTTCCTTTTGGAATTAGTATTAACTTAGCGAACCTCCACTCGCTTGGAAACTCCTGTCTGCATACTAGTGCGTTCATCAGATCTAGAATCCATTTTGGGGCTATTTCCGCTGCACGCTGAATTGTCTCGGCTAGTATTCCATCCACTCCCGGCGCCTTTCCGGCCCTCAATTCAATCAACGCATCGGCCAATTCCTCAGCGGTAAACGGTCTTACATTTTCACATATCATGTTATCAACAATGACGTCTTTCAGGGAACAACTCCTCCGCTATTATCCTCACTCTTTCAGACGGTAGTCCAAACGGCACTCGATTCATTAGCTGCCCCGTTACTATTTTGAAGCCATCGCCCCAACAGTCTTCGTCCAGTTGCTTATAAAGCTCTAGCCACTTACTCCTTTTGGATGAGTTGATGAGCCTTCTTAGTTCTTTCCTGCTTTCTTTGTACAGTTCTTTTAGTACTTGTACATTTGCTTGTGTATTGTGACTCCCTTTCGCCCTCGTCAATTGCCTTCTGAAATAATTACACTGAGCTCTTTTTCGTTGGATATCTTCATTCCACCAATATGGGACTCTGATCCCACCTGTGTTTTTCCCAACTCGACTACAATAGCACGCTTCCCTCAGAGCCCGCGTAGCGGCCCCTGGCATATCTTTTTCTGTATCCCAGTCAGTGCTTTTCACTTTCCAGTGGAGCTCCAGCTCCAAAGTACATTGAAAAGTTATCCAGTCATATGACAGTTTGGTCCTTACCCATTTCTTCTTGGTATTTCTCATCCTGATCTCAAAATATATGAATCGGTGGTCACTCATGGACTCCTCCGTCAGCACTTCCCAGTTCTACGCGCTACTCCCTGTGTGGAGCACGTGACATCCAAAAAAGATGAAGCATCTCCTCGGACAAAGGTTGGTGTATTCCCTTTATTAATCACTACCATATCTGCTGTTGCCAACCATTCTGACCAGTACTCTCCCCTCGCATCTGACACTGGTGATCCCCATAGGGGTGACTTAACATTTAAATCTCCTAATATAATGAATTCTCCTGGCTCACTCCTGCTGTCTCTCGTAATACCGTCCGCCGTCTCCCTAAATGCGTCTATTGGAATATTTGGTGAAATGTAGCAGCAATACAGCCGACACAGTTCCAGGTACACGCAGAGGTAACCATTTTCTGCCCTCACTTTGTACACCTCCACTCTCTTGTTCTTAAAAGTACAGCGACGTCTCCTCTTTTGCCCTTAATCCAGCTATTGCCTTGTATTTGCTTCTTATTAGGTTCACAAGCTACTATCATATCCACCCCCCTCTTTAATGCCTCCGCGTAGGCCATATCGTGACTGTGTCTAGATCTCATCACGTTTGTCTGTAGTACTGCTATATTATTTATTTTAGCCATTTCTTAGCAGCTGTTCTCCTTGCTTCGACCAAAATTTTCCTGTACTTTGGACAATTTGTTGTACCAGACATGTGTCCATTCAGGTCGCAAGTGTGACAGTACTCCTCCCCTTTACAGTCTGCTACTTTATGATCTTCCCTCCCGCATTTTCTGCAAGCCTTTGCTCTATCGGGCCCTGTGCAATTTCTCGTTGTATGCCCAAAACCCTGGCATCTGTAACACCTGTCTATTGGGATTCGTTCCCTTACCCTACAATTCGTCCATCCGATTCTAATTCTTCCTTTCCGTAATATTTTATCAGCCACTCCTCGGCTAACGGATATTGTAGCCACTTGGTTTTCACCCCGAGCTGGCCTCATTACTTTTATATCCATATCTTCTCTTTTGACCGCAGCTGCTTCTACGATTGCTGCTCCTACCTCATCTCTTGTCGTTACAGCATCTATGTCCAGAACGTGCAAAATCGTCTTCGCAGGCCCGCTGATCCTAGCGCTTACTCCTTCTATTTTCTCTATTTCTTTTCTCAGCGCGTCTGCTTTGCCTCCGTCGTCGCCTTTGTCGACTTTTAACAGTAGATCGTCCTTTTGTGTTTTCCTTATTGAATTGACGGAAGCGCCAATACTCTGAATGTCCACTTTTGTCTTTATATTTCTTAACAGGTCTGCATAACTGACTCCTTTGGCCTTAATCACTATAGTGTTGGTGCTTTGCCCTGGAGTCTTCCTTTTGCCTTGATCCTTCTCTCGGGCCTCCTGCATTTCGGTGTGAGCGCCTGGTGGTATGTAGAGCTCCACCTTTATGTGGGATCCTGAAAAGTCGTACTGAATAATCTTTAAGGTATTTTCCCAATTCTTATGATCCGGAATGACCATAGCAATTCTTTGTCTGTTCTGCGCTTCCGCTTTCACTTTCATGTCCTCTAATACATTATATAGTTGTTGTTCCTCATTTGCGCATAATTTAAAGACATACCGATCTGCATTCTTCGTGTCCCCTTCCATTCTCCTGGTAGAATATATATAGCATCGAGTGTGTCCTGCTTTTATCTCGTTTTCGTCTTCACATACTTCTCCATTTTATCCTCCTCCGTTATACACATTGCCAGATCCCATTCTTTTGCTGCTGAGAGCGGGCTGCTTAGTTAGCAATTCCATATTTCTCCTCTCCTCGTTTTCATCCAGAGGATCAGTTTGCGTACTGCAGTCTTCAGTCCTTGTACCGTGTAGGTATTCCTGCGTTTTAACACATGTGAGCTCTAGATTTGACTTCTTCTTATACTTCGGTTGCCCTTCTCCTTTGTTTATTAGGTCAAGCAGTAACGGCAAATCTAGCTTCTTAGCCTGGTAGGTAAGTGCTACCGCTATGTTCTTAATTTCCTTTTTGGTGTAGGGGTTATCCCTCACCAATGTTTCCAATTTACTGATCTCTTTCACTATTTTCGTCAAAGCGTTCCTATACTCTAGTAAGTCATCTTCATCAATGTCAGGCTTCATCGGAGTTTCTACCCTTTTACGTTTTGGTTCCCTCCTGTCCTTATCTGTCATTACAGTTGGCGTGTCTATCCCAATCAAGTCAAAAACTGGACTAGTTTCAAGATCGTCCTCCTCCCAGTTGTCGCCCTCTTTTCTATCGAGTGGCTGATGCAGGGGAGTGTGGAAATTTTTCTCCCGCTCTTCCTCTACTCGTTCTTCCATATCTGCTTTCTGTTTAGGGGGTGTACGCGACATAGAGCTTCTTCGGCCAAACACGCTTTCGTATTCCAGCCTCCGTCGCTCCGCCTCATCCGCTCTTTTCCTCTCTTCCGCTAGCTCACCTTTTTTTTTATTCTTTTCCGTTGCTTTTTCTGAATTCTCCATAAAAAGTTTAACCAGCGCATCGTGCGACAAGGGGCAGGCCGGCAGCACGGCACGGGTATACCCTCGGAATGAAACACAACACGCTTCCTACCCCAGTTCCCTGAGGACCGTGCTTAAGCCGTTTATCCGGTCCCGGTATACTCGGAAGGACCGGGCTCGCCCGACGCGTAAGGGGGCTCCGACACCCCCAAACCATGGCGTACTCCCCGACCAGGGCCCGAAGGGGCTGGTCCCTGTTATCCCGGCAGAGAACACTTCGGCAGAGACAACTCACAGCAGCCTCCAAAAGGTGGCACTTCCCGCGCCTCAAACCGGTCAGACGGTCATAACTCAGATGGATCTCGGCATTCTGCCCTCCTTAAGGCTAGAGTCGGAAGGGGACGCCTGAATCTGTATTCCCCATTTCAGCATGAGAATGCTGCCCATACCGAGGCTTTCTGCGGAATATACTCCGTCGATGGTGTCGCCACATCCCAACGATAATTACTGCTATTACTGCTACTACTGCTACTACTGCTACTACTGCTACTACTGCTACTACTGCTACTACTGCTACTACTGCTACTACTGCTACTACTGCTACTACTGCTACTACTGCTACTACTGCTACTACTGCTACTACTGCTACTACTGCTACTACTGCTACTACTGCTACTACTGCTACTACTGCTACTACTGCTACTACTGCTACTACTGCTACTACTGCTACTACTGCTTTGACTGCTACTACTGCTACTACTGCTACTACTGCTACTACTGCTACTACTGCTACTACTGCTACTACTGCTACTACTGCTACTACTGCTACTACTGCTACTACTGCTACTACTGCTACTACTGCTACTACTGCTACTACTGCTACTACTGCTACTACTGCTACTACTGCTACTACTGCTACTACTGCTACTACTGCTACTACTGCTACTACTGCTACTACTGCTACTACTGCTACTACTGCTATTACTGCTATTACTGCTATTACTGCTATTACTGCTATTACTGCTATTACTGCTATTACTGCTATTACTGCTATTACTGCTATTACTGCTATTACTGCTATTACTGCTATTACTGCTATTACTGCTAGTGTTATTATTGTTATTATTGTTATTATTATTATTGTTATTATTATTATTGTTATTATTATTATTATTGTTGTTATTATTGTTATTTTTGTTATTATTGTTATTACTATTATTATTGTTATTACTGTTATTATTGTTATTATTATTACTGTTATTATTGTTATTACTGTTATTATTGTTATTATTGTTATTATTGTTATTATTGGTATTATTGTTATTATTGTTATTATTGTTATTATTGTTATTATTGTTACTATTATTATTGTTATTATTGTTATTATTGTTATTATTGTTGTTATTATTGTTATTATTGTTACTATTATTATTGTTATTATTGTTATTATTGCAGATCAGCTGATCTGCATACTATCTGTGGTCAAATAATCGAACTCAGAACTTCTAACAAAATTTACGGTCTGGATACATTCCATATTTAGCACCAAGGGAAATTAAATTATTAAATATCCTTCCCAGTCGCGTATATGAGAACTAATTGCATTTACTGTTCGACTTAATTGAACTCTCACTAAATAGGTAAGCCTACATATATTTTAAACTGCTTTCAATCCTGTGCTAAATATCTAGGCTGCTACGTATTTATTGCACAGATGTGAATACAAATCAATTCTTAACAAGTACGAGATAATTACCAACGAGATTTTATTACACGCAATCCTCATTGTTTCAAAATTATACTGTAGCTATGTGGGAGTATACATAATGCAATAGCCAATAAGGTATAAAAAGAAATGATTTATTTTTGGTATATCGGATACGCGGACGGGTTACATAAATGGTGTGGACAACATCGTCAACCATAAAGAGAAGATAACAGTTTCGTACTTATACACATTTTATCTTCTCCTTTTTCTTCTTGATTTGCACCAAATGTTGCAAAACGAATCCGTTATAAAATCCTTCTTGTAAAATACACCGGTTTGGAAAGATTTCGGCAACTGGCGTAGAGAACATCTATCATTTTTCGTTCTTCATTCGTGCACGCTAAATCTTTAAAATATTGAAGGAACGAAAGGACACGTGCGTAGGTTGGTTATAATTTATTGTACGAGAACATTACATAAATTTATTAACACATTAAAATAACCTTTTGACAATATTTATACCAATATGATTGTATTATGTTGCATTTTGCACAGATATTTCTTTTAAGTAGGTGTTTAAGTATTTTTCTGAAGATTTTGAAACTTCGAAATACTTGTAAAATATGTGAATCGTTGTATACGATAAAACCATTTAATTCCGTTTTTATGAATTCCTTAAAGAAGCAATAAAGATACAGCTGCTGTATTAGTAGAAGAGAAACCCGGTATTCTTCTCCTTTAGTATTTATTTTATTTACCACAAGGTTTTTAAAGAACATATGAATGCTTTCTTTTAGGCTGACGCACCGTATAAACAGAGCAAAGACTTAGAAAGTCGAAAGTATCAAACTTGTACCAACATAAAAATACTGATGCAAACTCTGTTTAAACTCCATTTTATTTACGCTTTATCTTCTTATAAAAAGCTCTATACCGCATAGCCAAGTAATCTATCAAGTGATACATTAAGAATGCACATGTATCCTACTTTACATTATACACGTTGCAAAGATCGTCATCTTGCAATCCAGTTACAATCAATTTATATCGCTCACAGTTGCCAAATGCATTCGATCTCCCACAAATTTGTAGATACTGCAGGTTTAACCTCTATCGAGCAGCAATTTTCTTGGCAGCACAGCATTTGTTCCATACTACCGAAGCAACCGAAGAAACAGAAGTGCAAGGTGGCAACGTATATATGTCATGCTTCATATATGCTGGAATTAGCTTACTTATGAAAATACATTACAAAAGAATTTGAATACGAATGTGCCAAATTAAAAAGAAATAGAAACTTTATCTTTAATAAAAGACTTAAATTATTAATACTTGGCCTACAGTCGCATCTGACATTTTTAAAAAGACGATTATACATGTATAATAGCTTTTATTCTTCCTCCTTATTACATTTTTCCTTCTCAGAATGGTTGCTAGCCCGTCGTTCCAGGTTTTATTTGGTCTTCCTCGTGCAGCTATCTTCTAAACCTTTGCCTCCCACACATTTCTGGCTTGTTTTTTGTCATTCATTGTGCAGATGTGACCAAACCATTTTAACTGATTTCGTTCAATTATATCTAAAATTGTCTCTACTTTTAGTTCTTTTTTTTTGGGGGGTGGATCTAATAGCCGTATTTTTAACATAACAACAATATATTACAGAGTATCATTTGTTCAGTTCGGTTAATGTTTTAATATGCTCAGATATCAGAATTTAATTAGAAATATTTTATAAAGAGACGGGAATTTTCCTTAATACCTTGTTGCCACCAACTGCGAGAGTATTTAGTTAACGTCGATCTCAATTTCTTTGGAAACTCAGTTAGACATCCACAAAATGAAATCGAAATTGTACCACGTGCCCCCTCTCTGGACTAAGTATATTGGCTTTTGAAAACTTTAACACTCACAAAATATGAAGAACAATTTTGCTAATTATCTTCTTAATTTAAATTTATTTTGTATTTATAAGCAGAATGAAAATAAATTGCTTATCAATTGCTTTCTTTCCTTTCTGTAAAATATTCTGATTCTCAGTGATGACAGGAACTCTATACTAGTAGCGTTAGCAATGAAGTGAAATGTTTGAATCCAGGGAAATTGTTCAAACAAATGGATTTTTTGTAAATTAATTACATTTTTAAATGAACTGTGAGATTCGGGAATATTCTTGCACACTCTTTCGGCAATTTTAAACTAATTTTGATATCAGTAAATGGAAATTAACAAAAGCTAAGATTGAAAATAATGCAAACTAACCTTGATTTTACGAGGATGTTATATAAACTCTATGTTCCTATGACATTCACGGGAAACCTGCCTATTCTAACCTCCAACCTTCTCTTCTTCTTTGAATTTATTCTATGATTTAGCGCAGCCAAAGTACGAGTTAACTCGATAAATGCTTGACCAGAAGTGATGAATTTAATTAACGTTGCGTTTTTCCTTTATTTTAATCGCGATGGCAATTGTTTTTATCCACAGCAAATTTTGATGATTTCTAACTAAATATAATTTAACGAGGAATTTTGATAAATTAAGCTATTTTTAGAAGTAGCATTATCGACTGAGTGTAGGGACGTTACTAGATGACTCAAAATAGACGACTCTGTGATACAAAACCTCAGCGACAACCCTAAAACACTAAAACTTCCTGACAACTGATGTTAACTTAACCAAACATATTTAATATACGAAATAATGCTAGAAATACCTCCGAATTTATGCTATTTGTTTTAGAAGAATTTTACATTAAATTTGAGGATTTACGAAATGAGGAGAATGAAAAGAAGAGGAGATGATTCATCATTACCCTCCGTTTGTCGTTGGCTAGACTTAAATTAAATTTGTAGTACCCCCCATTCCAAGACCAGTTGGCCTGTGGGGAAATTGTGGCTACTGAACAGAACTAATAGCCGCCAGAGGGAATTTCATATGAAACGATTGGCCATACCGAATACATATGTTCCGGATTGACAGCTACATTTGACGATTTAAAATTTCATCATAACAGTAGATACAAGTAGTTCCGGATCTCGCTAATAAATGTCGCCAGGGGTATTTATTTATTTATAGGAAGAAATGTCAAAATATTTAGTACGACTAAATAGTCTCCACATGGATGATAATCAGTTTTGTTCATAGGAGCGGATATTAGGTAGGGCAGACAAAAATGAAACAATCAATCAATTGTTCAGATTTTGAGCTTTCGCAATTAGTTTATTGCTTTATCGGACAAAAACCAAAACCTGAGAGTCGATGGCAAAATAAACAGAAAACTAGACATTACAGTGAATTACGTAGTGACATTTATATATTTTATACATTTATAATAAAAAATTATTAAAAGTTGTCAATTAAAAACATTTTAAACATTAAATAAAATTCGAAAAGAACAACTTTTATGTGACTAGACAGGTGTATACAGCGCGGCAAAAGCGCGCGAACAACAATTAATTGTAATATCTAGTTTTCTGTTTATTTTGCCATTGACACTCACTTTCTGGTTTTTTCCGATGAAACAATAAACTAATTGCGAAACCCCAGAATCTAAACAATTGAGTGATGTTTTATTTTTGGCTGCCCTATCTGATATCCACCCTGCGGGCCTAATAAGTACAGCCGTACTACTTATCAAATTAATTTTGTTGTTTACGAACTTAGTGAAAAGTGATTTAAGGTGGTGTTGAGCACAGCGTTCATCAACGTTCTCTTGGGATAGCTATCGTCGAGAGTTCTCCGAAATAAAATGGGTACAAACGAAACTAAAAATAAAACAAATTAATCCGGAAAATTCTTAAAATAAAACAAAATCTTCTCAAGTATTTACAAACGGTAAATTGTATATATTGTAATGTTATAATTTAGAACTTCGAATGTAGTTGTCATTAGCAGCACGTGTGTTCAGTATCGCCACTCGTTCAATGTTAAAATCCTTCTAGCGGCTATTAGCTCTTTTTCGGTAGCTGCTACTCCTTTTATGGCGCCCTATCGTTGGAGCGGAGATGCTAGGGACTTACTACAAGTCCAGCCAACGGCAAAATGGGGAAACGGATAAGTTACTCATCTCCTGTTTATTTTCTTCATATTGTAAATGTTCCAATTTAATAGAATATCTTCCTACAACAAGTGACAGAATAAATTCGGAGGTATTTCTAGCATAATATCGAATGTTAAGTATCATTCGTAATGTAATCGTCTTGTACGTCAGCAAATTATATTATTATATGGGTGATAGTGGTATTATATATCATAGGGTATAGTAATCTGAGTCACCTAGTTGCGTCACTACATGTATTGCATCATGCTACTATTAAAAATAAGAATATCCGTTGGAAATTCATCTGCAAATTATATTTCGAAAAGGAATATTATCCAAATTTGCTGTGTTTGAAATAATCCCTATCGTGATTAAAATAAGTAATGGAGGAACTCTAATTAATTTCTGTCATTGAGTCAAGATTTTCATCCAGGTAACTCGTGTTTGGCTGTGTTCCCAGTTTCTAAGTGTTCAACATTTAAATTGTACAATAAATACGAGGTAGAAGTCAAGTTTAGTGGTTGAAGAGTAGGCTGGTTTCCAATAGAGGTCATATAAACATAGTGTTTATATGAAATCGTTATAATTCCAGGTTAGCTTTAATTTTTTAGTTTTAATACTCGTTAAATGTCATCAATAGATATCCGATCGTATAATTAATTAACTAATTTGGAAAATTTATTTATTTTTTTAATAATTTCCCACATATAAAACATTTCAATTATATCAAAATAAACAAACGGAAATTACGACGCTCTCTAGGGGAATGTCGGTCGTCGGAGATGCCTACCGGTGACAACTTGGGGCGAAGCAGACAGGGGAATCCACCACAGACAGTTTAGGCCGTCAGGTAGAAGAAAATCCCACACTCGACATTTCAGGCCGTCAACTCGTGGGATACAGAGAAGCCTACCGGAAACAGCTTGGACCGTCCGCGAAGTAAACAGGAAATTTCACCGTATGCAGTTTAAACTGTCAGCCAGGTAGTCGTAAAGAATCCCACATTCGTCAGCTCTCGGGATATTATCGGATCTTACCCAGCACAGCTGCCGTGTATAGGAGGGTACGAAGAGGACAGGAAATAACTCCTGCAGAATGAAATTCTACGCGGCTTTGTATACATAAAATCCATGTCGCATATCGTTTCTTGTACATGATGTGTGGAGGCAAAAATAATTTCATAATAAAATGTTACTCAAGTCCTATAATGAACGAAAAGTAGCATACAATGATGTCCAAAATTAATAAACAAGTAATAAAATAAAAGTTTGGAAAAAACAATTTAAAGAATTAATGCAAAATTATTGTACTAGTAATTTAATCTCTTTTCAGCCTAATACGGTTCGCCACAAAAGAAGCACGACCAATGCCGCGCTGTGGGTACCACGTGCCCTTGGGAAAAAAGTTTTTTGAATAATAGAGAATTCATTATTATTGGAAAAAAATGGGACTACAATTCAAAAAAAAACATGAGAAGGCCATAATTATAAAACAAAAAGTTAAAAAATATATTTTTTGCGTAAACTAATGCCTTTCATAAAAATTAAACTGACGTCTTTCTGCGCAAAGCTATGAATACATGGAAAAAATAGTTAAAGGTAGGTAGTAAAGATATAAAAAAGTATATTTAGTTGGTTCAACAAAATATTTAGTTATTTTAATTACTGTGGACAGTTGCTTTAACCATATTTTACGTTTGAATGAAACAATGGGTTTATTTAAATCAACAAAATATATGTTTGGAACAATCACGCTAAATCAACGACATTATTTATTTGAAATAACATGATATTTGTTTGCCTATATTCAAACGTAGAATTTAGTTAAATTTGGTTGACTCAACTAAATCGATTTTTCAGTAGGCGTAGGTATATTTCTCATATCTCGTATTATCTATTTTTTTGAGTGCGATTATCTTTTTCAGGTGCGGCATATGAATGCTCTACATTTACAGGGCAGAGGTTCCTATAGAATACACCTAATCTCAATCACAGGAGGTGGCGAAATTAATCTCTTGGAAATAATGAAAAAAATATATACTTAAAAATAGAAGCATTACGGAAAGGAGTATAAAATATAAGCAGTATAAATAAAGTAATAAATTCAAATAAAATTATTAGTAACATTGGTGTTGGTACTAGGGTGAATTTTACGATAGTTATAAATTCTCATTCGCGAAGGCTGGAACTGTCCACGTTTTCAGAACGGTGTACATTCCATCCGACCAGCGTTTTATCTGCTCGATAACTTTTTGACCCAGTAACCAAGTAAGGTGGAATGGAATTTATCGATATTTTAGGCTTCAATAAAAGAGATCCATTAGCGATCGCAACGTAAAAGAGAGAACAAAAAAGCGTGCCTAATGTGCATAGTTTTACTGCGAGGTCTCCACATGGAGTGATCGCACAAGCGCTCACCATCTCCGCCAATCTGAATCTAAGTTAAGTGTATGGTTAAAGATAGAAGTTAGTTGGATCACGGACATGGGCATATAATACGTAGCGAATACGGAATCGGAGGAGGAGGCGGAGATGGGCGACTCTCAGATGTCACGAGTCGCGGTCACGCCGGCGACCCGGCCTTCTTGGCCACCGCACGAATTGCTCCATTGTCAGGATATTTGTTTTCTTATGTCGCTGTACTGTTCCGTCTTTGTAGATGCCAGAAGTCCTAAAACTTTTAGCTATTATTTATATTAATAGACGAAGGCTTTCCAGAAATAGTATTCGCATACATAACTATGATCTCATTTAAAGTGATAGTAATGTAGCTCAGATTCTCTCTTACAATGACCATCTGTTCACATTTCTAAAAGTAGTAGAAATAGGACTTCCGCGGTTTAGATTTTTTAAAATTTGAAAATGTCTACGATTTCTATTGATTTGTGACGTAAACATTTTGTTTTCTGCTGATTCTATTTTCGGGATAATCGAGATTGAAAACCAATAGCCAAATTTACGCTGTCCCGGCATTTTCACTTTTTTTTTAAATGTTACCAGGCCAACGTTTTGTGCACGTTTTATGCTGATTTGAAATATATCCCTCAGTAAGAATGTCAGAACTGATATATAAGCTTTGTGTAAACCAATATCTCTTGTTTATAACGCATTAAGATTTTCAAAAAATAAATTTCTGAAAATAGATCAAGACTTATAACACGCTATATCACTGACCTTGCCTATAAAGAGCCCACTGAAAGAGACAATCATGTACCGAATGTTTTACTTAAAATCGCTTTTCCAACGTTGTATACGACGCTTCAGCAACTTATGTAGCCGAAACCTCTCTTGTAGCTCCTTTCTCCCTACCTCCGGGGTTTTCTTAAGAATAATTTACGAAATTAAACGTCAGTATTTAACGAATCGCCAAGGTCGCTAGGGAACGTGCATATTTCAAAGTTGCAGATATACACCCATGCGGCTCTCTGCGCTACTAATCGATAAACCCTACCGAAATATTACAGTTTGTAATTTGAAATCGTTTATATGAATTAATTTAAATGTAATTTTATTTTAAGAATAATGAATAGTTTTAACATTGAAAACGCATCGCAGTTTACCATTTTACATGCTCTCGGTAACAGATAAGCGAAAGGACAATAAAACAATCGAGACATTTTTAACTCGAATTGTGGTAGAAAGAAGACACAATTGGTAGTGGATTGTATTTATTAGTAAGATGAAGCATTCCGCTGCCCACCCTCTCTTTTTAGTCTACCTAACTCTGTCACTCATCCGATCTGTTGGCAGCGACAATTAGTCACGGGCACAGTCATGTCAGTCACAGGCTTAATGGTTTAAAATTATTGCCGAGTGTGTCTATCCGGTAATTTGGAAGAACACCGAATTTAGTCTTTTGCCCTTACTGGACCTATAACAGCCTTGCGTGTGATGTCTCTGCCGGACACACCGAGCCGGAGTGCTCAACCGGTTGTATACGCTTTCGGTCACACATCCATGTGCCTGCATCGCCAAGGCGTGCTTGGATATAAGACCTGGGTGCCGCTCACTTTACCAACACTGCCGACTGTGGACTGACGTTCACCCAAGCACTGTCTGAGAACCTATGCCAGACAACACTAAGTTTCGGCACACTCCGCACCACACTAACTATTAATTAATTCGGAACAGCCATTTCAAGGATTCGTGGGTCCTCCTCGTCAACCGTATGACCGAATGATGTGACAAAAAATTCTAATTCTACCGTGCTTGTTTATCCCTATTCCCGAGAAAGATATCATACAAATACGCCGCTTAACACTAAAACATTCGAAATATACCGAAAAATATACAAAAGAGTGCATTGTTATTGCAGCACGAGGCGCAAGATATGTGGCCGTTCCGTCCTCATAAAAATAGAACAAGACAACGGTACGTTCCTTCTATTCGTTAAATTTGTGTTTCATCCACCTATACACTCTAAATCCAAAACAAGCGAAATATACGGAAAAAGACTGTCCCTTATCATTGTAGCACGTTACTTATACCATATGGCCATTTCGCCCTAATAAATCAAAAAGACAAGAGTAATATAATGGTCCGCTCTCTCTATTCAACAAATTTGTGTTCCGTTTTATGTAAATAGTCTCGTACGCCTCTCATTTCTGCGTTCTTAATCAGTTTCAGGTTTTCTAATTTAATATTATGCCCAGTTTCGTTTATGTGTTGCGCCACTCTGTCTTTCCGTACCTATAGCACCTGATGTGTTCATTGAATCTAGTACCTACCGCTCGTTTCGTTTGACCAGTATAGGCATCACAGTCATTACATGCAATTTTATAAATCCCCGACCTTTCTTTCATGTCCGATTCACCTTTCGGTTTGCCAAGAAGGTTTTTGAGCGTATTACTCGAACTGAAACATACGTTAATATTTTATCTCCTAAAAACTTTACTAATGCCTTTCGATATTCTGCGGAAGGGAAAATTCACAAATTTCTTATCGCGGCAAAAATAGGTATATACTTGCAAATATTTATCTCGAGAGTGAAGATAAACAAGTATGGTAGAATTAGAGACCTTGAAACAGCTGTTCAGAATGAATTAATAATTTGTGTGGTGCAAAGTGTGCCGATAGTAAGTGTGGCTTGCCATACTACCCGACAGTCCTTGCTACCCTTATTGACTATGTCAGGGTAATCCTTTTTTTTTGCCCATTTTCAATTCTGCAGCGGCTTTTGTATTAGGTAAATCTATCTCCAGCCAACGATAATTCCGGGAAAACGGCAATATTACTCGTTTCCATTCTATTCAGGTTCCAAGGTTTCATTTTTAATGTAATTTCTTTCTACAAGCACAGAGAAACTAAATTCTTGTGTCTTTACAAGCATTTTGCAAATCAAATACCACTTTGTAATAAGTGATGAAGTCCCATAGTAAATGTCCATATTGCACGGTTCTCGACATTCGCTAATGTCAAATCGTCAAACGCTAGATCGCGAACTCCTATAGTGTATTACTGGCTGTAACATGGTATTTTTACAGAAAACAACTTTAGTCGATTGTAAGAATATAAAATATTGTCTATGTGAAACAACTGACGAAAAATTGACCGATATTTAACAAATGGTATCGGAAAAAAGGAGGGAAGAGACACCAATAAAATCTGTCACTTTAGTGATTAATTTAGAAAGCAAGTTCATGTGTAGTAGTATTCAAATTTTAGTTGACATACAAAATTAATTCAAATGTGATTATTCAAAAGGGTGCGAGGTTTATGTTTCGAAAGCGTTATCATTTGTAATTTATTCCTTTTCAACTGACGAAAGAGTATCTAGGTTACGACCATGAACAGTTTTTTTTTATTAGAGGAAACAAGCGATCAATTTTATAATATAGCAGTATATGCAAAAGATATGGAAGAAGTTCTTTCAAGAAAATATAATTTCTATATATCTACTAAATTTTCTCTAAACATTCATGATGCCCACATAGTTTAATATTTTTTAAGGGTCATTACTAGAGCCCGGTAACTGGAAAGCAATCGCAGCGGCGGTGTGTTTAAGTGGGCGTGGAGGGCTAGTCGATTATGATACGACACGACAAATCATCATCACTCAGTTCAGTTTAGCATTGGATAGCGGATAGGACGTGTTGATTTTATCGATATAGACGTAGCTATTAATTGTAGTTATTATTTAGTGTAGTGCGTTTTGATTTTATTGATACAGACGTAGTTATTAATTGTAGTTTTTAGTGAACATGTCGAAGGCGAAAAAACGACCCTTTCAAGACATAGTAACTAAATTTATTTCTGACTTTCCCGATTTGTTTTACAACGGGAGTAAGATAGTTTGTGTGCAAAATACATTTGATGTCAAATAAGAAGTGGAACTGTATAAGACACGTATTTTCCGCACAGCAAAGAAAACGAAAATTGGGCATGCCACCGAGAAGTGAATTTTTTTTTATGTAATTCTTGCGTTGATAAACTCTAATTTGCCACTAGGCTTACTCGATAAACAACCGTTTAAGGACTTTTGGGACAAATACAATCCCGAGTTGCGGTTGCCAACGAAGAAAACGGCACGTAAGCATGTTGCATTTGTACGCGATGACGTGGAAAAGAAAATGAAACGCATATTGAAAAAACAGATTCTTTGGTTATGTGTTGACGAGACAACAGACTGTAAAAAAAATTCAATTGTATATATTATGGTACGCATACTAAACCCTAGTAAACCTACATTACCACTGTTACTAGCTAGCCGAAGACTACAAGAGTGTACTGCTGCAGCAATTACGAAGGTTGTACTTAGTTGGAAAAATTTCAAATTTCAAAAGATAAAGTGTTGATGTTTATGAGCGATGGCGCAGCGATAATGCGTTCGGTAGGCCGTTCTCTTCTTGAACATGGTTGCAAGTGTTTACATGTTACGTGTAAAGTGCATGATTTACATCTTGTGGCAAAAACCATTCGACAATGCTCTCCCGAGGTAGATGCATTAATAGCAAGCACAAAAAAAGTATTTTTTAAATCTCCCAAACGTCTACGATCATTTCACACAGAGTGTCCTGGTATTCGTCCACCACCGGAGCCAATTCTTACACGTTGGGGAACATGGTTGCACGCAGCTTTTTATTATGCTGAACATTTCAAAATCGTAAAAGCTGTTGTTGCACAATTCAATCCTGCCGAAGCTACAGCTATTAAGGAGAGCCAGTCGAAATTTCAAGATATTTCCGTTGAAACAGATTTAAAAAATATTCGTAGCGACTATAAAGGATTAGCTGACGCAATAGACCAATTACAAAATAGATCGTTATCATTATTGGAGTCCCTACAAATTATGGACGGAGTGCATACACTGCTACTGACTATACATGACGCAAAATATAATCGCGTTTCAGAAAAGTTCGAGAGTGTGCTACAGAAAGATCCCGATTTTAGCACACTAAAACAAATTTGTGATGGTGTATCGAATAATCCACTGACTAAGTACAAAGAGTATTTTAATCATGCACGTATAACATCGGTAGATGTTGAACGCTCTTTTCAAAATATAAACTCATTTTCTCACCACGGCGAACATCGCTCACCGAGACAACTGTGGAAACACATCTAATAGTGTCAACTTTTTGCCACTTTTATCCATATGATGTTAATACTTATAATGGTGCTTCTAGTTTTACTGCTCCGTAGCCAAGGCTACTTAAAAGAATGAGTGTTTCACTACTTTTCACATATTATAATTATGTATTAGTTCTGTGATTTTTTTCTATTTTCTTACTATTGTTTTTGTATACTAGGCAGGTACGGCTATGGCACGGCTCCCTGTTACCGGGCTCTAGTCATTACTTCTGATAATTAACAATAATTTTTAAGTAGACTTTATCTCGTAGAAAACATAAAATTTTGTAATGTATAGGTTTTGTTTTTTTTACCTTATTAAACTTGCACAATTTCTATTAGTTAGTTAAATTTAATAAAATAAATCGCATCTACTTATACTGTAGGTTTTCTTAAATCAGCTCCATATATTTAAAAGAGTTTAGAGATATTTTCCCGAAACAACGAAATGAATTTAAGCGTACGAGATGCGCCTGATTGGCTAACAACCAACAATACGCAGAAGCTAATTTTATATCGAAATACTGGGGTTAAAAAAAATATTTATATATAAATGGAAATGGCTTTGTTCAATGTTTGCTGAAACAGAAAATTACCCATATCAAGTAATTCTAAACAAAATTCTTCATTTATTATCTTCCTTTCTAGTTAAGTATGAACTTTGCTTGGAATATTATAATTTTAATCATTTGTGTATTTTATTTCATGGAAATTATAGTGTAGATATGACAAATATATATTCGATAAAGCAGCTGCTGATATGGGACATACCATACAACGTTTGCCGCCTTACCACAGTATTTTGAATTAAGGTACGGGCACAAGTTAAAAATTACATTCGACGTAAGAATTTAGCATAAAACGTTAACTTAATTGTTGCAATTTCTTTGTTTTAGTTGAAGAAGGTATGTGGAGATTCGATGAATTACAAGATGAGCCAAAGAAATTTATTATTCATCTGTCATCTGGATCATCTTCAACATGGTCATCAGTAGAGTTTGTTAAAAAGGTGGTACCGGCAATGGCGCACCGCATAAAAGTAGGTACGTAATATACAATATTAGTGCAAAATAATATTGTTATCTTTTCCTGTCGTCTTGATGTCCACTGTGGCAATTGGCAACCGCCCTGATAAGCTGCGTAGAATTGCAACATCAACAACGCTTCCATTGTCGATTCAATCAGCCGTCGACGGTGTTGTGAATACATTGTCGTATTTTTCGAAAATGATCGTTCGACATCCAGTGAAGTAAGATTTGCAAATGTCAGATATTCCTTTTCCTCATCTGGGCATTCTTGACTTTCGGTTATAAACCAAACTTACAAAAGGTTTGGTTCCCGATTTACAAAAAATCGGGATTTCTCGTTAAAATTTCACCAAATTTTTGAACAACATCAACTACTATAGTGTTCGTCAAGTTTTCTAGGGCGGCTTATAAATTGTTTTATGCAATTTAATGCGTCTCGTGCAGATAAGTGACTGTTTACTAATTGCTCAATAGCTTGTGCAACTTCAGAATAGT
The DNA here is from genome assembly GCA_029619315.2 of Dynastes maya. Lineage (NCBI taxonomy): Eukaryota > Metazoa > Arthropoda > Insecta > Coleoptera > Scarabaeidae > Dynastes > Dynastes maya. The sequence goes on from JAROYE020000060.1 coordinate 28,704, forward strand.
TCATGAAAATTTCATCTATTTGTTGTTGAACGTCCGAATTGGAAAAAAGTTGCTGACTATCTCGAACTGCTGCAGAATCATTTGAATCAAGTTTCAAGATGACATTTTTCACTTGTGAAAAATATTTCTGATAGTAAGATACTGCCTGGAACCATATTCCCCATCGCGTTATTACTGACTGAGGTGGTGGTGGTAATTTCGGACACAATTGTTTGAATAGACGGGTGTGTTTGGGAGATTTAATGAACACTTTTTTGGTAGGTTATGTGAAGAAGAGTCGGAAAGCATATTTTCAACATCCTACCAACTCTCAGCATTGTTGCAGCTCCGTCAGTAACGAACATTGTGACTTGGGTTCCTGTGATACAAAATTCTCTCAACGAATCTTTTAATATCTTGGTAGATTTTCTTATTTCTCAACTCGTCTTTTATACATTCCTTTACTGTACCTTGCACACGTGGCAAATTGTATCGCAATTGCATAGATGTTGGCAGCTTCCATGAGGGAACGTACTTAGCCCAAAACAGAGGAAGGTGTTCATTAGATACTAGATGTTGTGGGATGTTGCACACACTTAACATAAAAATAAAATCATATAAAAATTGCCAGTATGGAATACTATTTCTTAAATTCAATACATGACGTTTTATAATGTTTTCTACATTCAAACCTATCGCGACTTAGCAATCCGCTATTGCATATTGTGCAATAAATATGCGGACTTCTATATTCTAATCCAGGGAAATGCCTGAGATATTTATTCACATTCGAAGGGAACGTTACACCCTTTGGGCGTCCCATCCCCGCGTACTTATTTGGCGTGCAGCGTGCAACGTACTGTCGCTTTGAACTCTCTCGCGGTACTGGCGAGATCCACTACAAGTTGAAAATTACCCCTACCCACGCCGCTACCGCTACGCTACTGCCATCCGGTACCACATTTTTAACAAACTCTACTTATAAATAATATAACTTTCTCCTCGTTGTTTAAAGAAGTATGTTTACTTTCTATCAATGCAATCGCTTTATCTGAAAGAATACACCTCTTTACTATAGGCTGTACAAATACACCCGCTCTTTCTTCCCGAAATTTGAACTAACTCAAAAACAGTTGAATGTTCCCTAAAGTTAGCTTAAAATTTTAAGTAGGATTCGAAAATGTATAATAAAAAGGTGTTCAATTCAAAATAAGCAATTTGATAGCGACTTCTGCTATAACAAGAAGCAGCTAACTCAAGAGTATTTTATCGAGTTGGGCCCTTTAACATTAATAAACCATTAAATTTTCAGGTATATTCTATTCATGCTCTTAATGGTTAATACAGAAATAAAATTATCCCAGTATTTTGACACAATATTCCATTATGTAAATTAGAATCGTGTATTGTGCGTATATATAGCAAATCCCTGGATAATACGAAACATACACAGTACTGACACATGCCATTTCTTTGAAACCGATGTATAAAAACCATTTAATATATTGCCATTAATTAAACTAATTCTCTATAACTATTGTCGCACTTTATTCAATATGATTTATGCGCCATAACCTTGAGCGACGAGTTAATTGCAAATCGCGATTAAGAGTAACAGGGTGGAATGCGATATTACTTCATCCAAACGCATGTAAATTTAATACGGACTGTAATTACTATATAATTAGCAACGCTGCTATCTACAAAATTAGGAAATACTTTATTTATAGCGCTTATAAAAAAATGTATCCAAGAAGACTATACTGTAATGTCAACAACCCTGACATACATATGTCTATTCACTATCGATATTGCTATAATAACATGTTGCGTTGTTTACTTGTGACTATCTATTTGAATTAAATATCTTTTATAGTCAGGGCCGGCGTTATGTTTTACGATGCCCTATGCAAAATAAAGAAGTGGGGCAACTCTCAAATATAAAAACTATAGGTACACATAAAATTGACGCATGGGTAATTTATTTAATGCTCTGATTTTTATATGCTAGTAACATAGTAACGATGCCATTTCATCAATAAGTACATAGTAATTTATTGTGGTGGCAAACTTTTCTATAACATTATCGTAATTTATTTACTTTCCGATTTCATGTTCAATCGAAATAATGGCGAACGATGGCATTCTTGGGACATGATTTCCTTGGCATTTCCGGCGTAATTTGAAAAAATCTCTCCTCGGTAACCTGCCATCTCCCGTTTGCTGGACAGACAATAAAAAGTGATTTCGTTCCTGGCATAAAACCCCGTGGTGTAGTGGATAGCACGTCTGCAAACGGGAGATGTCAGGTTCGATTCCTTACCGGGGAAAGATTTTTTCAAATATTTAATTACGTCGGAAATACCAAGGCAATCCTTGATTTTCACATTTCACTAAAGCTGAGAATAATATTAGTGCTGGGCATAATCGATATATTTCAATAATCGAATGAATCGAAATAATCGTTTAAAATAATCGAATGATCATTCGAAATTTATTAACGATTTCGATTATTTTCCATGATTATTTGACAGAATCCGAGTGACGAGTGAATTATTTCGAAACCTCGAAGTTTCGAATACAGATCTCGAATCGTAATCCGTTTGTGTGCTCCTGCGCAATCGAAACGAATAATGAATGATTTCTGAACCATAATCGAATGATCGATTATTCGGGTATAATCGATATATCTCGATTATATCATTCATAATCGCCCAACACTAAATAATATTCGAATAATTGCAATATTCGAATTGGTGCATGCTTTAAATTCGAATATTAGTAAAGGGTTTTCCAATAGTAACGCTCGATGTTTGGTAACGGCGCATGACGAAATCGATAATCACACAGGTGATATCTTTGGCAGCCGTATTCAGTTAGTCTCTGCATTTTATTATGGAGCGTTACACGACCGAGCAACGCGTCGAAATGGTAAAAAATTATTATCAAAACCAATGTTCTATTCGTCAAACGTTTCGTGCACTCCGTGCAATTTATGGTGTCAATGATCGTCCTTCAGAATCCACAATTCGCCATTTAATAAACAAATCCTGCATAAGGACCTAGGGCTTCACCCTTATAAAGTGCAATTAACCCAAGAACTAAAGCCCAACGATCATAAGCAGCGGCGTGCATTCGCTAATTGGGCGCTAGAGCAGTTGGAGGTCGATCCTGATTTTGGCCGAAAAATAATGTTTAGTGACGAGGCTCATTTCTGGTTAAGTGGCTTTGTTAACAAGCAAAATTGCCGAATTTGGAGCGACGAAAACCCACGGGAGATTCACGAGGTCCCACTACATTCCGAAAAAGTTACGGTATGGTGTGCACTGTGGTCCGGCGGAATAATCGGTCCGTATTTTTTCGAAAACGAAGAAGAAGTGGCACTTACTGTCAACGGTGAGCGATACAGAGCTATGATAAGAGATTTTTTTTGGCCTTCAGTGGATGGAATCGATCTAACAAACATTTGGTTTCAGCAAGACGGTGCTACGTGCCATACGGCATGTGATACAGTGACACTATTGCATGAGAAATTTTAAGGTTTCGTTATATCGCGAAATGGTGACGTTAATTGGCCGCCCAAATCCTGGGACCTAACGCCACTGGATTTTTTTCTCTGGGGCTTTCTAAAATCCAAAGTCTATGCTAACAAACCGCGAACGGTTGCTGCCTTAAAGGCCAACATTAGGCGCGTTATTGCTGAAATTGAGCCACTTTTATGCGATAACGTCATCACAAATTGGGTATCCAGGATTCAACAAACCGGGCAAAGCCGCGGCGGACATTTACCTGATATAATTTTTAAAACATAATGTTAACACATGTACTTTATAATAAAAACAAAAATAGATCACTATCATTCTCACAATTTGTTTTATTGCGTTACAAAAATCGAGCGCTTCTAATGGAAAACCCTTTATATCCGAATGTTCAAATATTTGAATGTTTGAATAGTCGAATACTATTTTTGCTTTCTTTGATGCGTTTTGTTTGTTTTCTCTTACATATTTATAAAAAATAAATTTTTATTTTATGTATGTCTTTTAAATAGATGTATTTTCTATATCTATTGTTCTTTTTTATTTTTTATTTTATATATACAGTTATGTTCAATATTTACATCGGAAATCAGCTGTCAGTCTCAGACGTATAGGGTATTCAGCATAGCCAACCGTTAGTAATGAAATTCCCTCTAGCGGAGAAAAATCCAAGTTCGAAAGCCACAAATTCCTTTCCAGGCCGACTAGCCTTGTAGTGTGGACATTACAAGTCCAGATAACGACGATCTTAGGACAAGGACAAATTCACTCTTCTTTTATTCTCCTAATTTCACAAATCTTCAAAATTAATGTTAAATTCTCCTACAACAAACATTAGGGTAAATTCAAAGTTATTTCTAGCATTATTTCATACATTAAATATGTTTCATTAAGGTATCTTCATTTACGTCGAGAAGTTTTTGTATTTTTAGGTTTGTCATGAGGGTTTGTCTATCATAGAGTCGTCTAATTGAGTCATCGAGTAGCGTTACCACATTCATTCCCTCATGCTATGGCTAAAAATAACTTCATTTATTAAAAATTCCTCGTGAGATTATATTTGGGTAGATATCATCAAAATCAAAAGAAACAATCGCCATCGCGATTAAAATAAAGGAGCATAGGGACGCCAATAAATTAATCAATCCTGGTTAAGCTTTGGTCGAGTTAACTAGTATTTTGGCTGCGGTCTCAAGTTAAAGTGTTCGATATAGAAATTAGAAAGTAAATTCAAAATAGAAGAGAAGGTTCGAGATTAGAACAGGCAGATTTCCTGTAAATGGCTTAAGGAACATAGTGTTTATATGTCATCGTCTTAAAAATCAAGGTTAGTTTACGTTTTCAATTTTAATATTTTTTTAGTTCCATTTATTAATTTCACAATTCAGAGATAATTGTCAAAAGAGTATCAAAGAATCCCATAAAGACTTAAAAATCTAATTAAACTGCAAAAATTCAAATTTTTAACAATTTTCCCTGAGATAAAAACATTTCAATACATATATACAATTAAAGGAAATGTATTTTCTAATACAACTTCCATTATTTATGTAATAATTTTCGCATTACATATAATAAATTGACAAATAAATATCCTAATAAAATTCAAATATTTCAATATTATTGAATTATTCGAATGCTATTCAAATATTGGAATATTCGAATATCCGAACAATTCGAAAATTCGAATGTTCAAATAATTTGATAGTTGTTACGGTTAAAAAAAAAGAAAATTAAAAAAATAATAATAAGAATAGAATTGAATTTAGATTTAATTTATAACTTATTTATGACTAGCGAGCATGAGACAAATACAAAACCGTACCTGCACAAAAAAAAAGATCAACACGGGTAAGTTTACATATTAACAAAATTAATTAAAGTGATATAGTGCTCAGTTTTGCTATTTAAACGTAGATGTTAGGAGAGGATTCAAGGAGTTCAATAATACAACGGCGTTTAAAATTTATTTTTGTTGCTGAAGTCGTGAACGTTCTTTGTACATTTCTTCAGAGACGACGACCCGGTATTTGAACTCTTGGGTAAGAATTCCGATGTTCATAGGACGCCACTGAATGTTTTGTTTAACTTAGTCGCCTCGCTGGTGGTCGATAATTCCGCCGGAAACCATTCAGAGTTTTCGAGGGAAAGGAAGAAAGGAGTGTACAAAAGAAATTCAAAACATGTAGCAAAATAAATTAGCAAATATTTGAAATATTCAAAGATTAATACTAATTTAAACAATAAAGTTAATAATCAAATCTACAAGTTTCTAGAACGGGTAGTAGTAATGGCGTGAAGCGCAGTTCTTTAATCTTAAATACGAATTATAATTAAAAAATATCTTAAATTAACTTACATAAAAGACTGGGTTCGGAGAGACACGCAGAGGGCGGAGGTTTGTCCGCAAGATATGGTGGTGCAGGTGTTCTAGCGGCGGCGAATTTGAAAGGACGGGCGCCGGGCTCGCAGATCGAGGAAACAGTGGTTGACAACCAGCAGGCAGACACGATCCAGGTGGAGAAACCAAGGCTTAAGATCCGCAACTTGTGCGATGTACCGTACGACTCAATACGACAAATGTAAACGCAAACCAAAAGTCGTTGAGAAAACAGGACCTCGGGCACCATATATCCCCCAGTAGGGCTATGTCAAACGACAAACTGTGGTACCTCAGAGGAAACCAGGTTTCTAACACATTTGACCATTTATGGCCACACTAACTGCCGCTGCCAACTAATGTGTAACTTCGAACTCGTGACTATAATTCATAATAATCATCCCTGGCGTCAGAATGCCTCTATTTATGTATTTTACGGGATCCAATAGCATCGTGAGACGTGATCGACCAATGCGGAAGCAAAGATATGATGACGTATGCGAGATCGGTGTTTAGCGACTTATTTGTATGTTTATTGAACTGGGTAATTGCTAATTACAACAATTAGCTACAGATGAAATTTAATTTAACCGATACTAAAATGTAAAGTGGAATTTATACTATCTGTTGATAAAGTTTCATTTATATTCTTTGATAAACAAAGACGCTACGGGGCTTAAAGAATTGAAAGAAACGGGAATGATTGGTTCTTAAACAGTTAATTACTAGATATTTCATTAGCTTAAGGATATAACTCAAATTTGTTGTTATCATGGGCGAGAAGGGTTTAAAATAAAGATTATTAGCGGTGTAGAATTTTGAAAGGATGAATATTAATGGTTTTATTAAATAATAAAGATCAATACTTAGGACAAATTAGGGAAACGAATTTAGCTAAAACATACACGAATACATTATAGACGCGATGAAATCATCCTTCGCAGGTGTTCGGTTTCGTTATATATTAAAATAGAGGAATTGGCGCGAAATAAAATGTTATTTAAAGTATTTTAAATATGAACTTAAGAAGTTTGTAAATTAGGGTGTAACATAGTATTCGAATATTCAAATAAATTTCCAAATTACCATTCGAATAACATAAGTTAAAAAATTCCGAGCGCTACATTTCACCGACGGAAGCCAATATATATTAATTAACTAATGTACTTGCCACGTAAGAATATTATCTGTCGAAATATTATTATATTTGCAGACAAATAACATTTAGGTACTAAAAAGTGATTTTTCGTTCCTGGCAGAAGGCCCCGTAGTGTAGGGCTTAGCGCGCTTGTCCGGCAAACGGGAGATGTCAGCCTCGATTCCTTACCACGGCAAGGTTTTTTCAAATATTTAATTACGTCTGAAATACCAAGGAAATCGTGGGTTTTTACATTTCACCGATAGAAGCCAATATATATTATTTTCGATATTATTTTAAAAAGGAATAATTCTGGTATTAGCAGCCAACTTTATACTTATCGAGGCTGGAAGCTAAAGGGATTAATAGAAAAACGAAAATTTTAATTTTACAATTAAAATACCACACTCTCTTTGTTTAAGCGAGCCGCGTATATAAACTCCGTGCTCTTTCAAATCACCAAAGATTAAATAAAACTTTGAAATATTTTTAAACGCCAAATTCACAAAAATACTACATACACTTGCACAATTGCTGAAAAATGTGCACATTTATTGTAGCAAACGTTGCAAGTTTTGCACCACTCTTGTTTCAGTAACTGCTACAAATTGTTGTACATGTCACGGATTCTACAACTACATATTTAGAACGACATTTGCTACAATTATAAAAGTAATTCTAATTCTAATTCTTTTTTCTGTGTAAGTGACTTTATAAATTTCTAAGTAGAGCAGAGGTACTGGTTGCACATGTTACGACAACGATTAGAAGATAGAAAGAAAAAGATTCTGGGGATGGCAGCCGATCGAAATAAAAAACATCCTTCTATGAAATTGTAATTTCATTTTTATTTCAAACGGCTGCTAACTGTTGCCTTTTAGAAATTTCATTAAAATAGGGTGTTTATAAGTACCAGCAAACATTTTTTTTGCTTCTAGACAACACCGTTCCCACTCAACAGTAAATGACAATCCATCAACAAATACATACTGGGGAATTACCAAAGGGTGTAAGCGCGCTGTTTCTTTTACCTTCTTAATGATATTGCGAAGGTGTCTGGGTAGTTAAAGAAAAGATAATGTTGGTAGGTATACGTATGTAATAAGTAATTACAGCGCACAAATAATTTCTGAAGGCGAAAGTATAGCGATAATAGGCATCAACGTAACTGTATATATGTATAAATCGCATCTATTCTATACTGAAAGCAAAATAATAATTCAAGATCGTTCGGATAAAGTGGGCATAATCTAAAAATTCAATCATGTCGACGTCAATTACCTCTGTGACAAGCAGACCTACATGAAGCGACATTACCGGAGTCAACTAATAGAATTTTATATATGCACTTGATTTGTTGTTCACGCAAGTAATCTAACGACGGACGGACGGATCTCTTTCAAATTGACAATTGACAATTGTCTTTTTCGACGTTGTGTCCAATGATTACGATGATAGGTTGACTGATTGATCTGTCAAGTATCGAGAAGCAACGAGATTGCAAAATTGAAAAAAGGGAATGATTTACTATTTCCGATTTGAATTTACTATCGAAACAACTTCGGTATACATAATCGATTGCGGGACTGTAAGATTAACTAGTTGTACTACATCACGCACATACGAGGGTAGTCTGAAAAGTGTCAAGCCTCAACATGAAGATGGCGTTACTCATGAAAAATATTCTGGCGCTATAATTGTACATACGTTAAAAGGTACTTTTGAAAATTTCAGTCATATCGGACGTTTAGTTGTTGTTTAACAGTCGTTTGTATCAGTCGATGTTAATGTTTCTGTAAAAATGGAGAAAATCGAATATCGAGCCGTAAGTTCTTGCATTTGAAAGGCGCCTATGCAAATTAAAACCGAGATACGGAGCTCTACACCATCATTTGCTACAGTTAAATTCTGTGAAGCTGAATTTAAACGTGATCGTACCAGCTTGGTTGATGATGAATGTTTGGGACGGCCACAAACTGCAACCAGTGCCGATAACATCGGAAAAGTTCACCCAAATGGTGCTAGACAACCGTCGAATAAAGGTTTGGGCATGAAAAAGCTTACTCAGAACCAAAAACGCATATTTCCAAAGCTTTAAGTTTTGGCGTTGATTACTAACTGTAGATGAAACTTGGATACACCAGTGCATTCCTGAAGTCGAGACACAGTCGAAACAATGGACTGCGACGGGTGAATCGAAAAAGGCGAAGACTGTTTCATCGGTCGCGAAAGTGATAGTGACTGTCTTTTGTGATAGTCACGGAGTTGTGTCCACCATCTTGAAAAAAGGAAACCAATAACGGGCATAGTATGCATCATTACTTGACAACCCGAAAACAGAAATTGTGCAAAAACGGGCGCATTTGAAGAAAAAGAAAATCTTTCTTCACCACGACAACTTGATGAAAAAATTCATGAATTAGGGTTCAAATTGATAGACCATCCACCTTATTCACCGAATCTGGCCCCCAGTGACTTTTTTCTGTTTCTTAGGCTTAAAGTTTCGCTCGGAGGAGGCCATCACATTCGTAACCGCTTATTTTGCAGAACAGGAAGCCAACTACTATTTGGACGGATTAAAGAGATGAGAGCATCTCTGGGAAAACTGTATAGATGTACGAGGTAGACGCCATAAATTCTCGGCCTGACAGGCTTATACAGGTTCCAGCGTGTTTAAACTCCATTGCGTCATAGTTGGACATGTACGAGGCCTACGCTATATATATTACGGCTCAAAGAGTAGTAGTTTTTAGTAGGCAGCCAGACAATGTGACTAGTGCATGAAAATGCCTCCGATAACAAAAATTGAGTGCCGCGCGGTCATTAAATTTTTAACAAATGAAGGGCATACGCCCAATCACATTAAACAGACGGCGTTTATGGTGACTTATCTCCTTCACATCCACTATAAGAAAGTGAGCAAAAGGTTTTCATTTGGGGCAAGAATCCCGTGAAGATGATGAGCGCCGCAGTCAGCCAATTTAACTGATAACGCCTTAAAACATTTCAATTATTGAAGAAATGGTATTAGCGGATCGCCGCGCCGTTTGAAAGTGATGGAATTAGCAGTGATGTCTAACATTTCTGAAACAAGTAGTCGCGGAATTCTTTATAACCATTTAGGTATGAATAAGATTAACGCAAGATGGATACCGCATCTTCTTTCTGCTCTCAAACGTGAACGTCGAGTCGAATGTGCGCGCTCGTTTTTAAACATGTGTGGAGACGACCCGAAACCGATTTTGGAGTCCATTGTCACAGCAGATGAAACAGTGGTTCCGTACTATGATCCTCTAACCAGAATCAATGGAATAATGGTAACCCGATGAACCTCGTCTCAGAAAGACGAAAGTCGTTCAATCAACGAAAAAGATGATGGCCTGAATATTCTGGGATTGTGAGGGTATTTTACTCATTGACTTTAAAGGGCGTAATACAACTGTCAACAACACGTATTGCTGCATACATTGAGGGACAATATTCATGCAAAACGTCGAGTAAAATTGACAAAAGATGTTCAATTATTGCATACCCGTCCATTCTGCAGCCATTTCATAAGCTGCCATCCGCGAATGAGACCTTGAAGAATTGAAACATCCACCGTATAGTCCAAACATGGCTGCAAGTGATTATTACGTATTTTCTCATTTAAAGAAAGACCTTAGGAGACGTCATTTTAAGGACGATAGTGAGTTGCAAGCAGCTGTAATACAACATTTTGAGGGAAAAACTTATTTTTACAAGGGTACAGAATTATTAATTGATCGTTGTAATAAATGTATTGAAGTTAGGGGAGATTATATTAAAAAATAAAAATTGTTATATTTTGCCAAGTTTATTTCTTCTATATCAGGTCGAGAATTTATGGCGCCTACTTCGTAGAAGGAAACTATGTTGGGAAATAAAATTAGATTTGACAAAAAAAATACTCATTTCTGTGTTAGGCTGCAAACTTTTCAGACTACCCTCATATAAAACCGTCGCTCGGCACTACAGCACAATTCCGCTTGTGGCACAGAGAAAATTAAAACAATTTGTAAATTGTAAGGGGCAAGTCTTACTCGTTATTATACATATTACTTGTTCATACCTTACACATTTCTACTTTCTTGTTGTGATCGAACAAAATTGATATAGAGGTTACATTCCTGTTATATTTCCACAAATCAAGAGAAACGCTAAAAATGTTGGCAACTTTTTTTCAAGAAGTTCCTGGTGTATTTCATCCTTCCTATATACCCTTTACTAGTCGGAAGCTCATGTGAAGCTCTTGCTTACAATGGAAAGCACTTATTGATATTAATATTCTCAATTAAAACAATTTCCTGAGAAACGCTAAGACTTGGTTTTTTGACAATAAATAATTTACAATGTTCTGTGCATCTTACTCCCATCCAACCATGGAATTTGATAGCTAGGTACACGTCCTCAAGTACTGCTTTTAGTTTCGGTACATACTCGCTTCAAATTTGTTGAATTGATTGAGGGTGACATACTTTCACACTGTACACTAAATTTGATTATTTAGGCAGTTCAACGCGCTGGTCGCATTCATTAAGCAATTGTACTTTAAGTACTACCTTATTTGAAAGATTAGTACAGTAAAACCCTCCTAATAGCGGGTACCTCCATAAAACGGCCACGGTCACTTCTATGAAAATGTTCTTGCGAAAATACCTACAATTTTACCTCTCATTACGATTGTAAGCAGATTTACTTTATTGCACATAATTTTATATACATATGTATGTACATATCTATTTATGACTGGTTATTCTTACAAATTTCTAAAATTTGGGGGAATTATGTACATAATATGTATGTATGATTATATGTATTTAGTTGTTTGTAACTTTTCGGTCTATTCACTTCAAGCACATTAGTTTCATAGATTGTGAGTTAGTTTATGTTCGACTGTGCTTTTGTAACGATCATCATGTCGCTAAAAAGAAAACGTTTGTTTTTTAAAGACAAAATTGATATTATTGTGGAAAGTGAAAAGTTCAGTACCAGTGCTAGAAAGTTGGCTGAAATGTTTGGTGTTGGAAGAACACAAGTTAATGATCCGACTTAAAGAAGCGCTTTGAAGAAGGTTCCAATTTAGAGCAGAAGAGAAAGCTTCCCAAAACCGGAGGATCGGCGATTGACGAAGTAGTTTGCAATTGGTTCTGTAAAGCCAGAAATAAAAAGCTCCCTATATCTGGGCCTTTAATAACAGAAAAAGCTTTGGAAGTAGCCCAAAATTTAAAACTGACAAATTTTCAAGCTTCAAATGGATGGCTAGAAAAAATTTATAAAAAACACAATATAGCCTTTAAAACAATTTGTAGTGAGTCGGCTGATGTTGACTTGGACAGTGTTGAAGCTTGGAAACCAAAGGTGCAAGTAATATTGAAGGACTATTCACCAAAAAATGTGTACAATGCTGACGAAACCGGACTTTTTTTATCTTGCAATTCCCAACAAAACGTCCGCTCTAAAGAACGATAGATGTGCCGGTAAAAAAACTGCAATACAAAGATTGACAATTTTATTTTGCGCAGATATGGAAGGTGACGAAGAAACCCCATTCATCACTGGGAAAAGTAAAAACTCTCGATGCTTTAAAGGGTCTCATATCGACAAACTGCCCTTAGAATGGGTATCTAATAAAAAAGCTAGGATGATAACAGAGATTATGACTTCCTGGCTAAAATAAATTTGACGAAATAAAGAAAAAAGAACATAGAAAAGTCTTCTTATTTCTGAATAACGCCACGTACATCCAAAAGTGACACTGGAAAATGCGAACATCATTTTCCTGCCTCCGAACCCCACTTTCCATTGTCAGCCATTGGATCAAGGGATTATCCACAAATTTAAGATGAGCTATAGAAAATTTCTAATCAAAAGGCTTCTAACATTCACAAACCTCGAAAGTTCTTTCGAAGATGCAGAAAAAAGTATTAATTTAAACAGCGCATTAATTTGGATATCAGCCGCTTGGAAATACGTTTCGCCAGCTACAATTTCGGAATGTTCTGCAAAAGCAAGATTTTCGAAAAATAACCAGCAAGAAAAGGATTTCGACGGAGAAGATGAAATTCCACTGGCCCAGCTTCTGTATTACGTGGTGTAAGCCTAGAAAATTATGCATCTATTGACTGCAATGTTTTGGCCGAAAATCCCGGTTCAGTTTTAACGTTCAAGAAATAATCAGTGAATTAATTGATGATCAAGACTGTAATTCAAACAGTGAAACTGATGTGGAAGAATCTGACATTTGTAATTCAAACATTAAAGATATGGATGAAGTGTGTGAAAAACTAAGAGATGTACAAAGTTTCTTATTTTGTAATAATGAAAGTACACTAGCTGCACAAATTGCTCAAATTTTAGCAAAATGTGAATCTCAGGTTTTACAAACAAAAATTAAAAACTTAAAACAAACCTCATTTAAAAAATATTTGAAAAAAGTATAATGCATGTAAAATATTTTTATTTTTTTTTATTATTTAAGCAAATTTTTGATATTTACATCTTTTTTAAATAAAGAAAACACAAAAATAACTTCTTTTATTTATTCCTGACTACCTCTCAATAACGGCCACCTCCCAATAACGGCCATTTTTAAAATAAATTTTTGTGGCCACTATTTAGAGGTTTTACTGTATTATTATTCAAATGTAGACACACGTGGATATTCATATGTATCCAACAAAAAAAGATAAAGTGGTGGTGCGTTGCCTATGCGTATAGAAAGCAAAGAATTAAACGCAATTAATCTCGACAAAAAAGTCTTGAATTGCATATAAATATATGTCTAAGAAGACATTAAATGAGGGAAGCTCTAAATGCAAATGCACGTGCATTACTATACAGAAGAAAAAAAATTATGACTAATGCATCCATGAAAGTACGCACTCTTCATGCATACGCAACCGTACAACAACTTTAGAACAAGACCTAAGCATTGTGTTAGCCGAACGTAATTTCAGCACTACTACGAACTATTAAACGCACATAATATGCAAGGAAATGAAAAAAATATTTGAATGCTAATCGAGCAACTCAATTTAAACTATAGAAAACTGACACATAAACATATCTGGTTTTATTACATTCAATGTAATATTACAGATGTATGTATATATATGTTTCACCATATGCATCAACAGCTTAGAGCATGTTATATGTAATGCACATTCTACATTTACAAAAATGAACATTTTATTGTTATTATGACCAATGCAATACGCTAGCAAAATGTATTAAGGTGATTGAGCAATAAAGCTAAAATTATGTGCATATAGAAATCCAGTATGGTAATTTTGTATTCGATATGAGATGCAATATCCACTATGGATTTTATAATGAATCTATTTATATACAGAGTGTTTAATTTCAATTCATAACAACTAATGCAAAGATTTTCTCGTTAACACCTACGAGGTTAGAAATTCTTGACATAAGAGTTTCTGAAACAAGCGCTTTAACAAAAAATGTGTATCGAAAAGTTAATTCTACCTAGGGATAACATGAGTAACTTTTGTATTTGAAGAAGATATGGTTAAATTGTGGGTGGTGTTGTACCGAGAGCTCATTAAGAATCAATTTTCAAATATTACTTGTTATGGCCAACTTGGTTGAAATAAAAAAAAAAACAAAATCTGGTAATTTCTTTAAGTTGCTATATCTTTTTTATTAATTAAGAGATTGAGGTACGGTTTAAACTAATTTCCATGATAATTTAAATACTTTTATTAGCATTTAATAATAAAACCAATATAAGTATTGCAAGTTTTTAGACATCTGCCCTAACCTCGACATTCTAAATTGGTACCACACACTTTTTTTACGTTTTAAGAGAGGATTTCTTTCTGAATGCAACGATGTATCACACGATATGTAAACGTTTTCAGAATTTTGAAGAAAAATGAAAGTATTCTTTTTACGGACTGAAATCGCTAGTGTCATAATCACAAAAACTTTTTGAAATTATGTTTCCAAACAAAAAACACGATTTTGTAAACTAACAATACTTTACTTGACAAAACAACTAAGCTACAAAAACAATAATTAACAACAATAAATTAGTCAAATAAACCACCATTGTTTGCAATGCAAACTTGGCACTGTTTCTGAATGCTATTGATTACTTTACAGATAGAATTGCCATTAATACTTTGAAATGCCTCAAGTACTGCTTCCTGTAATTCGTTGTTGTATGTCGGTTCATAGACTTTATTTTAAACAGTACCCCATAAAAAGATATCAGGAGGAACCAAATCAGGTGATCTTGCAGGCCAACGTACCTGTGCCATTAGTTACGATTACTCTCACATTAAACCGCTCATTTAAATAGCCCATAGGGCCGCACCAAACATCGAAACCGAATCTAACTTGGTTTCGAACTGGAAGAGTCAACTGTAAATTATTTTGGGAGTAATAATGCCTATTATGTCTGTTAAATATTCCACAATTTATAAACATCGTTTCAAGTCTCCACAAAATGATATTCTTGAAATTTGAATTTTCGTTCAGTTGACCCAAATACCAGCAAAATTGAAGTCTTTTTTGCATCCCCAGGTCTTAATATTTGAGCTGGTTTAAATTTTAACACTTGTAGTTATTTTTCTTCAGAATCTCTGAAACTCCAGCTTTTGGTACACGAACACTCTGCTTAATTTTCCTAAAGGAAACACATCGACGTTAACACAAGCTAAAACTAATTCTTCTCTTTCTTCATTATTCTTGTACTTCTTGGTCTTGCTGCAGCAAACGGGCCTGAATTCTTTGATTCCGTCAAATTCGCAATATCGTTTTCGATCAGATAATCCCCCTTTTCCTGGATATTGAGCTCCGTATCTTTAACGTTGTAAGTTCTAATTTTTGTAGCATTTGATATACTCAAAATAATTTAAATTTTTAAAATTTTTTGCATTATCCATTGAATTAATAACACTGACTGATGATTGATAAACAACATTGGACAGGCAAATATGATAAGCGCGTTTTTGTTTCGAAACAAATGTCACATACAACTTGATAAAAAAAAAGCAAAGTTTTTGTGATCACTAGTGATTTCTGTCCCTAAAAAGAATAACCTTTTTGTTAATTTAAACCATTTTTCTATCTCTCCAAATACAAAGTTACTCATGTTATCCTTAACGAAAACCGGGTACACTGTTATACGTATTATTTTCTATTTTTTGGATTTAGTTGATGCAAACCTTACCGAGAGATAAGTTCTAATATTTTACCTATTACATATTACATCAACAAAATTGGTTTTAAAATTAAAACAATAGCTCATACGTGTTATTTGAGGTGAGGCATACTATCTGATTGGGATTCGAACGCTATAATTTCTAGTCATTCTTTTTACTAATTTAGTTTATTAGCAATAATTTAATTGTTTTAAAGTTTAAATTCAGTTATTTGCATTTTTTGTTTTTTGCAATTTTTTAACATACGAACGGGGGATTGCTTTTGTGAATGGCAACAGCGCATTCAAGTCTCACTAAAAAGGATCTCATCCAGAGGCAGTGTATCATAAAGGGAGCAGCGGTACGCACGCATATTAAAAAACACGCATGTCCGCTCATCACGTAATATTATAACTCAATGCCTTCTAACAAAATGCGTTTAGTAAAAAATTACTGCGTAATTTTTCTGTATTCTCAGATTATGTTAGAAAAAACAGTTTCTTTTTTCATTTTGTTGCTGCTATGCGATGTAGGAGAACGAAAAAGTAATTCTAAGTAGGAAAATAACAACGATTCTTATAAAATTAAACTAAAAAAATAAATTCCATAATTATAAAAAATAAATTGAAATTCTAACAATGTTACTTTATTAAGGGGAAAAATTCTCCTGCCCAATTTCGAATTTTATAACTTTTTGTATTTGTTGCGTTTCAAAATACGTTTCACATTACTTCTACTAACACCAATTTCGTCTGAAATTTGGCCGGTTAGAGCAAGGTTCGCCCATATCAATCAACGAACAAACCCTCACTTCTCTCTGCCCCCCCGCGGGAGGCCCCTAGAGGGATTGAGGCTATTCGTCTTTTTGTTGGCCCATTTACGGCAATTCCCGACCGGGCCCCCAAAAATTTCCTAAACCCCTTTGACGATCCTTTCAATCGTCGAATGCGAAGGAATAGGGCGATCCACGTATTCTAGGGCAAATAGATGGGCAGTGCTTTGTATAAACAACATAGTGTAAACCGAAATCCACGATCATTTGTTAGAACCTTGCGAAGCGCATCGATACACAAAGAGTGCGTAAGATAGGGCTCTCAGAGCTACAGCAGTTGCGCGTGGCGAGCTCTCGGCGGGTATAAATGCAAGTATGCCAGATCACGCTACGTACATATATTCCCCGCACCCCGGTGAGACCTGGGCCAACCTGTATATATATGTATATGGTGTGATAAGTAAGGTTCTCCCATAAACGCGGCCGCCGAGGGGGGATTTAGGTCGATGTGAAGCCAGTGGAAGCGTGACTTATGTTGCAGTATTACGCGGCTTACCGGGGCGGTAGCATTTTGTCGCAATGGACATCAACACATCAATAAAAGGTAAAGAATATATTATTTTTTAATAATACTGTATCTTCACGTACCTATTTTGCGCGATATGCCTTTGGACGTTGCACTCGTTTTATCGAACCTTAGTGATGAGTTTTCTCAGGATTCTATCCGCGTTTTTGGAGCAGGTCCTGATGAACACTTTTTCCGGCAATTTAAACGAATTTTAAGATCAACAAATGAGATTTTAAAGGAAAGAAGACTAAAATTGAAAATAATCTGATTTTTTACGATGATATCAATATAAACTCTATGTCTATATTACATTCATTTGGAAAACCTACCTATCCTTAATCCCGGCCTTTTACCCCTTTTATGTTGAATTTATTTTACAAATTTAAAAAAATTAACGCTTGAAAAATGGGAGCGCAGCCAAAATAACGAATTAACTCGATGAAAGCTTGACCAAAAGTGAGAAAATCAATTGGCGTCCCTCATCTCCTTATTTTAAATCGCGATGGCGATTATTTTATCCACGGCGATTCCTTTCCAAATATAAATTAAAAAATGAAATTTCGATGAATAAAACCTATTTATCAATCTGGTATAATGAAACGAAAGGCAATAACGCGACTGAATGACTCAAAATATACCACTCTATGACCCAAAACTTCATTGGCAACTGTTCCCAAAAACAACTTCACTAACGCAAACGTTAAAACCCCTTTACGACATATATTTAATCACGAAATTATGCTCGAAATACCTTTGAATGTACATTGTCATTTTTTATAAGAACGTTCCGCATTAAATTTCACGATTTGCATTAATTTTCGCGAAATGAGGAAATTGAAAAGAAGAGGAGTTTCTTCTGTGATTCACCAAAATCGCCATTGGCTGGAGTTAGAAAAATATTTAATAACCCCACTCCGAAAATCGGAGGCTCGGGGGAAATAGGAGCTTCTGAAAAAGAACCAATAACCGCCTGAGAGAATTTCACATTGACCGAGTGGCCATACTTAATACACTACACGTACTCAAATGATAGCTGCACTCGACGATGTAAATATGCACCACTTCAATATATATAATTTTCCTTGGAATTTCCGGCATAATTAATTACTGAAAAATAACTCGGTAAGGAATCGAAAGTCACATCTGCTTGCCGGATAGGCGTGTTAACCAATACACCACAAGAACTTTGCAAAGATCGTTCAATGATCCTTGCATATATATTATTATATTGTAGTTTCCAAGATATCGCCGGTCCCCACTCTCTGTGGGACACGCTGTATATATATATATATATATATATATATATATATATATATATATATATGACATATAAACAGTCATTGATGAGCCCGTTGAATGTATAATTCGGTCGCTGTGGAGCCCAAAATTACGTTGTTGAGCCCGGGGTCGGGCTCAACAACGTATCGAGGCGTATCTCAGCTTTAAATGGCTGGAAATAGTCAGTAGACCCTAAAACTTCAAATTTCGCGGGGGGCTCCATAGCGTACTATCCCTATAATTAAATAGACAAAATAGTTCCGGGAAGGACCATGTAGGGGGCGCCCTGATCAAATTTTATATACGGTATATACAAATAGATCAACATGACGTTGTTGAGCCCGAAATTTGGCAACAACTGCGTTGGGTTCCATAACATACCATGGATATATATAACTGTATGTTGGTAGCGGATTTATATATCGCGGTGGACTTTCTACTCTATAAGTATCATTAACCTGAATGTTATTGTTCTCGATATTTTACTATCTGTATTAATATAACTAATCGTTAGCTTACCTCCTAATAAAATTATAACACAGTTTTCTGGTAAATTCAGCAAATGATTGTTTCATATAGACGCAGTAATCATAAATTAAAATACTTGTTAGCCGAAATAGTTGATTTCTATTACCCTGGTAAGTGGAACTCAGATACTGTAAATGTTTATTTTGTCAGTTTCTTTGACCGTATAAATTTCAACAATTTAACTTCCTCAGTGATTTATATTTGAATAGTTGTGTGTTATATCAAAGTTATACCTTTCTCTGCAAGGTCTATAAGATTTGCATAATTCTTGTGTTATTTCAATTTAGATAACCTACACACCAACATATTTTTTTCCATAAGCTCTTAGTTTTATACATGTCACTCTCTCTATATCGAATATAAGTGGAACGGTAGAAAATAAATAAAACAACATAATAAACTAAAGAATTACATGTGGAAGGAATGAATAATTTTTTAAACGAGTGTCGATGTGTTACAACAAAATTATTATTGACGGTACCAAATGGGTATGTAATGTGAAAGTGGAGTGGAGTTTGATATCTGAAAGAATTAATATTCATGTTTCTGGTGATTTGAATTGTAGGGTGTGAGAAATGAAAAGGCAGATGAATGGTTGGTCAACAGAAGGAGGAAAAGATAAATAGTAACTGTATAAAATTAATGGAATATACCTTCTGAACAACCTAGAGATAAACACCTATTTCCATCATAAAGAAATCTATACGATTACTCGACAAACATCAATTACAGAAGAAGCATAGTAAGTCACAGTTTAATAAAAAAAAGGCAAGTGTGTGACATGAAGATTAAGAGAAGGACCAGAGACATTTCCCGATCACTACATGCTCATGGCAAAAATTAAAAAGCGTAAAGATAAAGAGGAATCTAAAAGAGCCGAGTGAAAGTGATGAACATATAGATTGGGGAAGGAGAAAAGAGTATATAGATTCATAGAAGTACCGGAGACCAACGTAGAAATGCTAGAAAAGGAAAATATAAGTATAGAGAATCTTCTGAAAGCTGCCGGAGAAACATGTGAGTTCCTAAAAACAAATTCTTTAAAGCAACAAACATTATAGTTAAAGAAGTTAACAAACAAACAAAAATAAACAAAATAAGATGGAAGCAATACTTGAGTGAAAGAATAATATCAAAATATGAAAGGAAATATAGAAGGAATAAAAAACGAAATTGAAAAAATATGGTTAGACAAATCAAGGACAGCAATTTGATACGAAAGTTAAAGAAAGGATAGTAGAAAATGGCCTAAAACACTGGAAAGCGTAAACAAGCCGGAATATGTATACGAAGAGTAGGATAAGATAAATTATTACGAATGATGCGCAAACGCATGATGAAACAATGCAGAGCGGAAAACAATGCCAACAAAAAATACTACACTGCAAAAAAAACAGACCAGAGTATGGGAGGTTGTCAGGAAGTAAGGATAAACAACATGAAAAGAGGGGGACGTAAAGAAGGCGGTGAACTTAGCAAAAATGGGAAAATACAAGCTTAATAGAGTGACAGCAGAAAGTTATTTGCAGTATCTAAATTAACATGGAAAGGGAGTCAATTGCCAAGGGTTAGACGAGAGTCGAGCGGCCCTAAAAAGGGTTTAGAATATTTGACGACACATTGAACTTAGGGAAATGCAAAAGACCTTACTGAGCATATTTTGCCTTATCAATTTGTGTCAAGGTGTCTGAATGTGCCCTGTTCAGATGATATCATGATTATGACAGGAAGTCAAAATTTTAATACATATGATAAGGTACCACATGAAATGAGAGTTAAACCCGAAAGATAAACGTAACGTTAACCACTGAAAAAGGAAAATTCAAAAAAATAGTTGGGAATACTGTGAAAACTATCATGCGATGGAATAGAACGTTGATAAGCAAATAAAAAATTTCCGCGACAACTAAAATTGATACTGTTTTGATACTATTTGTAGGGCAATACCAACTTATAGTAGCCACAGGGATACCAATAAAACCATGAAGAGTAAACTAGAATCTTTGGAAACAACTCTTTGGAATTACAGAAAAAAGTGCAAAACGAAATACGGATGTAGAAGAACTAGATATAAATTTAACATTAAGCTAATTGTTATGGCGTATAACTTAATACCATACCATACATCAAACATATACCATATATTGAGGTGATAAAAATGAAATGTGTCGCTTGCTCTTTTTATATAGGTTATGTAACGTCTTCCTCTGGAGAAATGCGTGAAAAAAATTTCAGCTTTTTAATGAATGCAGTTTTTTAATATTTATTTTCTGTGTCTTTTCCCTAAAAAATATGGACTACAAATGTAACATTAGTCAATTGCTCGTATTGACTTGTTTGTGTAATAATGGAATATCAAAGTGGTTAGCGATGAATGCAATATATTCTATAATCAAAAATTATAGATTGGTGGGATCATCTCTTACAAATAGACAAACAGAAAAAAAATATGGGAGGCCAATGAAAACAAAAACAGGAAAATCTAGAAAAACATGGGAGAATGTTACAACTATTACAAGACTATTCGGAATCGAGGAGTAACAATGACGGAGACTAAATGTGCGACACGAAATAGCGATAGGAAACAATGTGTGCTGAAGGGACTAATCATTCGTTTTGCACTGTGCAAAATTGACACATGATAAATTCAAGGAAAAACAGCAGCCAAGAAAAATAACAGCTATTAAGCATTTTTCCAAAAAGCAAGGTAGTCTGTTAATAGGTACTGTATCACACATTAGCTGGCGCAAAATTATTCAAAGGCATTATGTGTAAATGTACGGCGGGAAATTTGGGAAAAATCGACTTCATAAATTACAACTTATCAAATCTGGCTTTTGTTTCCAACCCATACATTTCCCATGTCCTTTCTTCAAATGATTTCTATTGAAATTTTTAAAGTACTCTCCCGGTTTTTCCTCTTTTTTAAGGTAACAAACTGTAACAGTAATTCACTATCTTAGTTCATTCCGTATAGAAGCAAGGCATTGGCCTTGCTTCTTTCTGGTTTTCCTGTATTTCTTTCTGGTTTTCCTTATTTCACCTTTCTATATCACATAACAACAATGATACATATAAATATTCAATAATAAACGCATTGCAAGTAAATCACATTTACAGCGCAGGTCAGTTGCGCATTCCACTTGCGGACGCTGCATAAGATAGATCGTAGCTTAAAAGAAAAAAAGAAACACAGATTGGAGGTTTGGCAACGGTGCGGGGGCTCCTAACGTACCTAAGATATAAACAAATATACAGTCGGGTTCCAAATAATACCGTTGTTTATCTGGGTTCCATAAGGACATGTTCATACCTAACCTTTTTAATTTATAGGTAATTTTTTTACCCCTCTCTTGGTGCAGCTGCTTATATCAAATAGAATTAAAG
Organism: Dynastes maya; assembly: GCA_029619315.2. Classification (NCBI taxonomy): domain Eukaryota; kingdom Metazoa; phylum Arthropoda; class Insecta; order Coleoptera; family Scarabaeidae; genus Dynastes; species Dynastes maya. Next base: position 51,461 of record JAROYE020000060.1, read on the forward strand.
AGGGAGCTGAGGTATACTCTTCTATCTCATCGTTTAAGGCCGGGATCATCAGCGACCCGACAATATATCGGGCTCATTAACGTACTGTTTACAAGTATATATATATATATATATATATATATATATATATATATACAGCGTGGGGGAGGGAAGTATCCCTACTTTCGAGATGGCGTTGTGAATGGAGGGGACGTGTTGGAAGGGTGAGGGTAGGCTGTGGTGACGCTGCAGTCTTGGAAGTTTCCCTTAGTGCCGCTATTAGCTGTAGACATAGCTTGGTCGAAAGAGCAACGCGCGTTTGCCGTCGAGACGTATTTCTCCAAAAACAAGTCTATCGTTGCAGTGCAGCGTGAGCTGCGTACTCGTTATCGAATTCCCCTCGTAATGCTGTTCCAGACCGAAATCCATTTTGTATGGGTGGAGAACTTCCGTGCACGTGGTAGTGTTTTGCAAAACAGAGTTGGGGCTCAGAGGTCGGTTACCGTCAATTCTGAGCGGTATGTTAACATGATCCAACAATTTCTTGAACCACAACTTCAACAGATAAACTGGGGACTAGTGTGGTTTCAGCAGGATGGTGCCTCGGCCCATAGAAATTCCGTGGCTGTTTTGAGGGAAACGTTCCCCGGGCGCCTGATCTCCCGTACGGTGACATACCATGGCCCGCGCGCTTGCCGGATTTAACTCCGTGCGACTACTATTTTATGGGGCTACCTCAAGAGTGAGCTGTTTTAAAACATAGACCCAGGACTCTCGAAGCCTTGAAGAATGCAATACGCCTTGAAGTTGGCCGCATTCGGCAACAGATGTTTCGCCAGAGTTGTGGAGAACTTCAGAAACCGGCTACAATCGGTGCATTGATAATGAGAGACATCACTTGAGTGATATGTTGTTTAAAACTAAGTAAAATTAACTTCCAGTTGTACCCTTCTGATGCCACAATAGAGTTTTGTTCTAACATTTTTTTTTTTTATTTACCTTCAAAGTTAGGGATACTTCCCTGCCCCGCCCTGTATGTTTGGCATCGGGATCGGCGATATCCATCACTGTAGCTTTTGTAGTTTCCAAGATATCGCCGATCCCCACTCTTAATGGGACACGCTGTACATATATACATATATATAAATTTTAAATTAGCCGGTAAAAGTTCCAAGTATACATGAAAAAATGCCTAATAACGAAACCAAAAGTAATGCTAATATAGCTCATGGTACTGGTGGAGTCATTCCCGGCAAACATAATGCGAGCAGAGAAAAGAAAGCACTAGCACACGGATATGTTTCTGCCTACCCGGCGTCATTAGCGCGGCTACGAGAAACACAGTCATGCCGTCTTAGACCGTGGCGACACACACTGGAGTACAGATACGCGCCACCTATCGAACCAAAAGTTAGTTCACAAGAAATATAAATCGATCTAGTTTTTCTATAAACCATAGCTTTAAGATCTCACTGTATATTAAAAAGCAGGTACTGGATATGAAAAGGTAAGATAATTATAATAAATCTTACTAACATGGTGATGGAATTGAATGAATTGAATTCACTTTTATTATCTAGGTTTTTCTATGAACCCTTTTTCGTAGCAAATGCCCAGCCTTGCATTGTTGGGTCTCAAAAGAGAGCAGAGGGGGTGTCCTTCTTATTTACCTAATTCATCAATGTGTCGAAAAATTTAATTTGCCAGTTACGAAAAGTTTAAGTTATAAAGTATAGTACATACAGAATTGTAAAGTATATGATGTCTAAATCATAGTGCAAATTAGTAATGCGTATAGATTCTATGCGATGTGAGCACCATTGTAATCCAAACGCTTGAATGATGTAGCTCTTTTATTGTATTCCTAGTAATTAGTGCTATAATGATTAGGAAATCATTATAACGCGGTACGCACCAACCAAATTAACTTACAAAAGCCTCTATGTATTGAATTCTTCAGACCACTAATGAAGCAACGCGATCATCTTCATAAATGCGTTTACGAAAAAAATGGTTATCCGAACAGGCGTACGAGCAAAAACAAAGCATTACAGCATCGCGTATAAATAAATCATCCTATAAAGGGCTGTTCGCTACTATATAATTATAATTTTTGCACCAACTTTTTCAGGTATTGAATTACGAAGAATTAGAAAAAGGCAAAAAACACGCGCTGTATGCGCCTTAATCGGCGTTGGTAATATGGTTTGGTTCGGTTTTAACGTTTAATTGAGGAAGTTGATATAATTTATCGATAAGTTCGTTACTGACATGTCCGAAAGTCAAAGGTGAGCCTTTGTCTTTCATATAAATAGGGACACATACCGTTTTAATGACTCTCAGTTTCTAGTTCGGAATTCACCTGGTTTGGCTGCAAACTCTATTAGAGCAGAAATGTTATTTGCCATTAAAACTATTCGTTGATAAATGCATTTACATTAGCTGGTTACGATTTTTTTGTGTTTTCTGGTCGTGCTTCTTATTACGACTTTGTTCTAGGAAACCATGATCAATGAATGTCATAATCCTGAGTAATAAGTGCAGTAAATTGCATTAAGAAGTAGTTTTCAATCACTCCATTTCGCAACATTAATCATTAATGTATTATTTTACCTACACTTTTTACTCAATTTCTAACATTTGAAACCCTTGAACATCATTAGTCAACACGGTTAAAGTTTTTGTGCTTAACGCGAAATCGAAAAATTGTTATTGAGTTGGAAGCAGTTAAATATGGTTTAAAAAGGCAGAGCCGGTTAAGCAAGTGAAAATGTCTCCACCCTGTATTTATCAACTGTTGGTTTCCCTGTATTGCTTCTTATTAAAAATATCCACACACAAAATAACACACTCCTGACATCACACAACATATGTGAGTAAGGACCCTAACATCAAAATCTTTTTTGTTAAATGAATTATGTAATTATTGTAAATAAAATTATGACAGATATTAGAATGAAACGAAAATTAAATACTACCTACATATTCATTCCAGTACCTTGGTATAATGCAGTACACTTACAGAAAATATTCTTATTTTCTTTCATTTAACGCATGAATTAAATCCTACCTCATTTTTATAATGGGCGATAACCGCAGGTTGTGATATCTTACAGTTGCCAACACTGCGTATATTACAGTGTTCCCAAACGGACTCGATCTACATCTAGATTTCCCTATATTTGAATTTACGGAGACCTTAAGTTGTCGAAGTGAAATATTTCAGCTTTGCTTGGTCCTATTCGCGAAGATGCTAGAGCCCTGCAGGTGGCTGATTCCCCCTATTTTTTTTCTCTTCGAACTAAACGCACAATTCCTTTGCCACCGCCTAGTGTTCTGCTTGTTTCTTCAAGTGCATTGGAAATATTCATGGTTTTTGTAAAAATGTAAAGGAATTGAAAATCATTTGTGTCAAATTGTGACCGGTTCGTGATCTCTCTGGACGAAACCTGGAAGCTTCAATATATTTAAAGTGAAGCAACAACTTTTCACGCATTTTCCTAACCAACTTATTCTGAATTTGTAACCAAAATGTAAATAAACTTTCCTTGTTTTAAACGAAATTTTCTCATGCTTGTGGATGACAGTCCTATATTATTGGCTTTATAATATAGTTACGCTTTGAGCCGCTGGATGTCGCTACGCGTATTAGGAATATACCTATCTGTCGGAATAAACAAAGCTGTCGTGAAATAAATAATCACCACGTGCATGCTAGTTAAAACAAAAAATGTTTGCGGATTCAGTGGCTAAGAAAAAGTGAGAGACTTGTGGTTTTAATTAAGCACGGCGTAGAGTAGTGACAATTCTACCTGTGATAGCTCCTGTGTCCAAAGGTTCAACAAAAGAAACAAAAAAGTAGGTAATAATTTTATTTACAAATATTTAACCAAAATAAAATTCTATAAACAGTAAAACAAAATATCCTTCACTCTCTGCGCATAAATTGTCAAAATTGTCAAATGTTTACAAATACTTGGGTTCAGAAAGAACATAAACTGAGACTGGTCTCGGTGTTTGCATTTTAAAAAAGAAAAAAACTATCACAAACTCTTAGATGTTTACTGACATTACGATTTCGAAAAATTATTCTAACATCAGATTCGGACTTTGTGCAAAGATTTAACGGATTGCTAACTTATTTAAGATTATCAAAGAGACTATAAGTTACGCATTACGGATTTTAACGTTTTCGGTTATCGGTAACAAGGTGAACGGACTTATATGTTGTTCGGATATCAGTGCTTCACGAAAGTCAACCGGCGGCCATCGAATTGACGATGAACATTAACGATTTCCCCGTCCAATTTCATAAAAGCCGGCTTTTAACTACCGCCCGATTGCATAGTATGGATGAATCTCCAGCTGTTGCAAAAGTCGGCTTTAGAATGCCGTTCAGTTGCGCCGTTCAGAGGGGTTCCTTGCGCGCAAGGACCATGCTATGAAATTTTGCACGGTTTATATACCCGTATCTGGAGTGACGTAGCACTTTTTGTTAATGAACGCATACAAGCAAAACAATTTAAAAGATACATTGGTGCACAAGTTCCGTAATGATTGACTTTACATAATATATACGCTAAACTCAACATATACCAACAATATACACTTTCGCTCAAAATAATCGGTTCGGGTATTTGAAAAATTAATTAATTAAATAAAAGCTCACCAAGTTAATACACGATTTAACGACTGATTACAAAGGTAAGAATATAATTTTACGTCCTTTTCCAGATCAAACAGTCTTTAAATCGGACGTCACAAAGTAATAACAACACAGACGATGAAGCGAAATTGACAGATGACATAAACAAACCTTCACAAACCAAATGTTTTACTCTAAGAATAAAGTCCGCCATTTGACTTGGCAACACTCCTAGTTCTAAGAAGGGATAGTTATATTCAAAAAGATATAGACCAATAAAAGTAGGGTATACTTCATAAGACCCAGTACTTCGATCTCAACGTGAAGCCTCCTATGCCTCTAGTAAACATACATCATGGTTTCGTGTTTTTCTACTAAAATTATGTCTAAGACGTTTTAATGCATCCTAATAAGTATGTGATACAGTCCAAGAACGGTAATAAAACTGTTCAACAAAGTAGAACGAAAACAAACCTAATAATAAATACATTCTTATTAAATTAATGGATATCTGGTAACCAGCAGAGCATTTCAGAACTAGATTTCGCGTATATGTTCCATTAGTTTCCACTTATGTATCCAACTAAATACTACGTGCCTTTCTTTACACAGAGACTGGACGTTTCGGGACGCGCCAAGGTATACGAACACATACACACAGAAATGCACGCACATCGCAAGAATCTGGACAATTACAAAAGATGAGGTTACTTCGCTTTTAGATTTTATCGCACGGAAGAAAGAAAATTGCTGTTTCTGTTCCTGAACGTGGTAACCGGTCGTAAATATTAATAGAACTGAAAACGGAAGTCACACTGTAATTACGAACCAATGCTACATAACTTCTTTCACTCAACGTTTATATAAGTACCAATTTGCAAGGATGCTTTAGAGCGGGAATAAGCAATAAACAGTGGTGTGCGAAGTAATAACAGCGCACATGAAAATATTAAGGTACGTGTTTAATTTCATATAGTATCATGGTCATCCATACACCAAGTTCTCTACGGAAAATGCTATGCCTCACAAAATTAATTTTAAAATACGGAGAGGTACGATTTCCTCAGAAAACTAAAACTTGTCAGTGTACAGAATAATTGCACATGCTACTTAGAATATCTAGTATGTACATATACCAAACAAAAAACAACCTTAGCACTCATAAACTATAATTCCCAGATTCAACGAACAAGTAACTATTCATTCGAAATAAATAACTATATGACTATAAGAATTAACAAAGCCTTTTTAGAAATTAGTAAGAATTAGAGGTGGGCATTTTGAGATTTATGTAGGTCCGGTCCGCTGCGATTATTAACCCAGTCCGGCAGGACCAGGCGCATTTGTCAGCTCGGCGATAAGCCCATTTTGTCCAACAAATCCGTTCGGTCCTACTTCAAAGAATGCATTCTCAAGGAAAATAAATTTCATTGATACTGTACTATCCTCAGTATTAAAAAAGTTATAACAATTTTAATTGCGAGTTACTTGTTACTTATTTAATCTGAACAAGTAACATGGATACACTGAAAACACGAAGATGGTTTCTCCTTCTTTATGACAACACAGTTTTAGTTTTACGAATTACATTTTTTTGTATAAAATTATCGATAATTAATTTATGACCCTCTTCAAAGCAGTGTTTTTATTGCAAAATTTTAAAACATCCCAATATTATTTCGTGAACTTTTACGCCTAGTAAAAGTAGTGCTGATACAATCATCTTGTATAGCCACTAATGCTAGCGAACTTAATAATAAATGATAGCAAAGTAGAGAAAATAAGAATTTTGCTGCTTCAAATGTGAAATATTTGTTCTTCAAGTGGACGCACGTTTCGATAGCTAAGTTACCATCCTCAGCAGAAAAACTGAACTTTTCAGTTCAGTTTAGCTATACCTAATCTTCTGCTGAAGATTAGGTGTCGCTGCGATTATTGATCCCAATACAATAAGCACCCCCAGAACGCAAGTTGTCTTCAAAATTATATAATAATAATAACATTTATTGGCAAATGTCACAATAATACAATTACAAACACTAAATTACATTGTAAGAAACATTTTCGCCAAAAAACACTAAATCGTCTGAGCTTGCAGAAGCAGAAGGCGTTCTTCCTTTGGCCTGTTATAAAATTAATTTAAGATGAAAATGAAAAGTGAATAAAAAAAGTGTACAATGCCTTGTAAGTATAAGCAAGAGAACAAAGCATGAGTAACGAAGGGTAAATCCTTTGCGAATAATAAAGCGATGCGTTGGGGTAAGGAACAGATTAGAGAAAAAACCAAAACGAGTTCTAAATATGCTGCATCTCAGTGGTGAGTAATAATTAACGAAGTTTCATGGGAATACCCTTGAGGGGTGTGTCTAAAGTGGGACAAAGAAGTTTTCTTAGCGTGACTATAGCACAAAGAAGCCAATACTTCAACGTTATTTGCCATGCTACCCACCCCACAGCCCTTGCTGTCATTAAAGAAGCCGTTATTTACTCATGTTGAGCGTTGCCGAAGAGCGAATCGCTTGAAAAACACCAACGTCTGCCACGAATGTCTTGACTCAATCTGATTGATGAATTTTGTATCCGCTGAATTCTATATTCTATATATACTAGCAATTTTCATATATCAGATCATCTGGCCCAAACGCTGATGTTGGTGGAAGGTAGAGATACATCAACTAAAACAGAAAGACGAAAGATGGGAGGAATCTATAATGAACAAAGCACTTACCTTTTCAAGAATTGTTGGGGGGTTTGTTCTGGTATTCTATTGGGCCCGACTTGCCTGCAGACCAGCTCTTTGCAAAGTTCCACGGTAGTCTTCTTGAGTTGTTCAACAAGTGCTTCCCTGAAATGAAAATAAAACTAAAAAAGCCAAATGTGGTTAATTACACAAATACACCAGAATCCTGGAACAAAAAAGAATCCTAGATGGTTTATACATTGTTACAAAATCTACTAACAGTGCGGAATGTTATGAACTATATCGAAAATACAAAAAGGAATATCTCACGAATATTGATGCGAATAGACAAAAATATAACGAAAACACGATACTTCAAGCAAGTAATAAACAAAAAGCAATTTGGGATGTAATTAATAGGGAAAGTGGAAGAATAAAAGTGGATGTGCAGGAGCGCTCATTTCTTCGTGCTGATGATATTAACACCTTCTTCAGTAGTGTGGCTGAGACCGCGGTTGCCACGATTAGTGGAAGTGGATAGCATGAAGAATGTTTGCGCAAGAGTGGTGTGGATTGCCTTCAATCGTTCTATTGTAGTCCGACAACTCCCTTGGAAATAGTTAACGTTGTAAAACAAATAAAACAAAAATCAACTGTGGATGCTTATGGGCTAACTACAAAATTGTTACACCGTATCATAGAAGAACTAGCGATCCCTTTATTATATGTATTTAACAGATGCTTAAATGAAGGTGTTTTTCCATCTAATTGAAGCTTGCAAAAATTGTGCCAATACACAAGAAAGAGATATTAACGTATGTGATAATTACAGACCTGTTTCCATATTACCATGTATTTCGAAGATCCTAGAACATATTATCGCGAAACGAATAGTCAATTACTTTGAGCGACACAAGCTATTTGCTCAAAACAACATGGTTATAGAAAAATAAATAATCAGTAACAACTGCGATCACAACGTTGATATCTCAAATACAGGAGTCGTTTGACGAACATCAGTCAGCTCAATTGAATTTGTTAGATTTGACCAAGGCATTTGACACAGTTGACCACACGATACTTCTAGACAAGTTGTACTTCTATGGTATACGAGGATTGCAACTACAGGTGCTCGAATCCTATTTATCTGGAAGGAGGCAATAGGTGGTGTGGCAAGATTGTAGGTCGAATCTTGCGAATATTAAATATGGGGTACCACAAGGCTCTGTACTGGGTCCGTTACTCTTCTTAATATACGTCAACGACTTGCCTTTAAATATTGATGAAGAAATCTGTCTTTATGCCGACGATACCTCTATCTTAGTTAAGGGAAAGGATAGGCAAGAATTATGCAGAAAATCAGTAAAGGCAATGCAAAGTGCAGAAGACTGGTTTGCCAGATTATGTCACATCGAAAGTAAAATTTTTAGGGTTACACATCGATAGTAATCTTACCTGGGAAGAACATACTGCTGCTGTATGTAAACATTTGACGTCCGTAGTTTACACTATAAGAAGACTCAAGAGGGTGGCAACGTACGAAGCAGCAAAGATATCTTATTTTAGCTGCTTCCAGATCATATCGTATGGCATCATCTTCTGGGCTCATTCTCCGGGTTTTGGAAGTGTCTTCTGTTACAAAAAAAAAAAGCTATTCGGGCTCTGTGGCACCTGAAGCAGAGAGACAGCTGTAAACAATACTTTACGGAGCAGAATATACTGACATTGCCCTATATGTACTTACTGTTTAATATACGTGTACGATAATGTTGATCAGTTCCGAACCAATGGTCAACATCATGGGTATTCTACACGTGAGCGAGTGGAGCTGCAAGTGCCATATCATCGGGTCCTAAATTATTCAACAAGTTCCCATGGAATTTAAAGGTCTCCCAAGAGAAAGATACAAAAATATGATCAAGAAGCACCTGACTAATAGTACTACCAAAAAATATATATTATTATTATTATATTATCAACGTTTTCTCGTGTTATGCAGAATAGAATATATTACGTCACAGTAATGGAAGTGAGATAACACTAGCGAATTGCATAATATAGATTTGGTAGCCATGTTGAATTTGTGTCGATGAATGTAGATAGACTTCAATGCGATGACCGGTTCTTTTAACATGTGAGTTGTATTATGCACAAAGGGAATTGTGGGATCGAAAAACATGCCCAAATTTTTGAAATAGAGTAAGGGAGTCTGCGATGGCACTTCGTGTCTCGGACCAAACACCATTAATCGTGTTTTAGATGGATTTATTTTAAGATGATGTGATATTCGCAAAGATATAGACGTTTTAAGGTCTTCCACAAGGGCAGATTGCGCATCGTGTACATCTTGGCAAATCTATTTGGAGCTGAAAAAACATGAGATAACCCACTAGACCGATCGTAAGGATATTGCACAATCTTTCCCAATGTAATTAGTAACTACCAAATGTAAATTGGAAGATTATAGAGAAACTATTATTTGGGTGAAATGACCGCATATTTATTACAGTATTTCTAGGAAAATATTCTTGCTTAATATTGTGAATATCATCATGCACCACATGAGAAAAAGTCTATATTGGTCAAACGAAATGAGCGATAGGTACTAGATTCAATGAACACATCAGGTGTTACAGGTACGGGAAGACAGAAGCGTCAAGTGTAGCACAGCACATAAACGATACCGGGCATAATATTAATTTGTAAGACCTGAAATTGATTAAAAACATGAATGCCGCTTGAACTGGACGCCTATGTGACTATTTACATAAATAAGAATGCAAACCTAATCAATAAAGAGAAGGGACCTTTACGCTTTTCCTGTCTTTTCGATTTATTACGGTGAGGCAGTCATTTGATTTATAGTATATGCTATAACAAGAGACGTCGATCCTTCCGTATATTTCGCATGTGTTTGTATTTTGACAAAAGTCTTCGATAACTATACCATGTATTTTCATCATGTCATGATCAAGGAACTTCGAATACGGCAGTCTATTACCTTTTTATTTCAATACGTAATTGAGAAGTTGTACCTTTCTATCCGTTATAAATCTGTTTATAGTGGTTTTGTTTATTCCAAGATTGATATCCGGTACTTGTATCAATTAAATAAATTCTATTAAATGAAACAGGTCATTTTTCTTATTTTAGGTATATTATAATCCAAATGAAGTTATACTGCAATATTGGAACGACTGGGTACTTTGTCGATTCTAGAAATAAAATTGCAATTTCCACTTTCTAATCAAAACAGCGTTGTAATAGAAACTGTATTGAATAAATTACACTTTCAAGTACCGTATAAATTTAGATTGTCACGATAATTGTTTCTAATTTTTTTCAAAGACGAGTCACTTCTAAAGATCACAGAACATTCTTCCAAATTTCATCATTCATGAAATACAATTTCCAATGTTTATGATGATAATTTATACATTAAGGACATTATAATGGCAGAACTTATCTTGATGCTAAGGGCGATCAACTACATGTAAAATACAAGAGCAGACTGAGGAAAAGAGCTCTAAGTTAGCGATACTCGCTGTTCACATAATAAAGCTGCCAAACCTAAGAAACTGAAGAGGAAGTTGAGGGAATGAAATTTACGCCTAAGGACAACCGTAATGGAAATGTGAAAGACTCTGTCGTGGGCTTGCAATCTATTCAAATTTAATTGAATACCTCTTAAGCGCTCGATTTCGTTTAAAATCTCAAAACGAAAATATGTTAGAATTGTTCCGATTTTCCTCATCTACAGTTACTCCTACTTGTCCAAAGGAATGTAGTAAGAAGGCGGAATGGAAATTTTGATTTATGTTAGAGGACTTTTGCGCCTTTTACAGCGAACACGGAATCCAGAAATAAGGCGGATACGCCATTAGGGTCTATTACTAAGATTTATGTCGCGTATTTTTTGAGAAAACGAAAAAAGATACTCGTACCAACCAGTTAAAAACCGTATCATAATTTATGCGTGATTCTACTTTCGACTTTAACAATAACAGATTAGATCCTGAAATATGTTGCAAACGGTGTTAGACAGGAAAGTAGCTCATTACTCATTTATATAAATTACGCCTTTGAATTAGTAGATACAATTCGTAATAATTTTGTTAGGTTATCTTTAAAAGTTGGTAAATACGTGAAAGCAAGTAAACAAAAATGTATAGCGCTTCTTATAATTCTCTTATATCAAGAGCATATAGCGAAAGCCAAAATACGGTATTGGAATAGCTGTTACAAAGGAATACTTGCCTCATATACTATTAATGCGAAAATTAAGAATGTGCGAAAGATGACTTAAAAAATTACCTACGAATGGACGACACATGTTTTTATAAACTTTTAGATTTAGTTAAATCATACATTTACAAAAACCCAGTAACTTTTCATACGCTTTATTTTTTCGTGTCTGTGGGGATAATAATAATAAATGGCTTAGACACCCCTCCTGGAGATTTCGCCGCTTCAGATGAAGGTTTCTAGATCCCTCATTAAGGGGAGGATCAGTCCCTGTTTCTTCCTATTCCACTCTTTCGCATATCCTTCTCCACTCCGTTCTATCTTTAGCTTTTTCTTTTGCCTTATCGATCCCTATCCTCTTCAAGTCTTCCCTCACTTCACTCATCCAGCTAGATCTAGGTCTTCCCATCTTTTTTTCCCGATGGCTCCCAATTTGTCATTATATTTAATATCTTGTCCTCTCCCGCTCTCCACATATGCCCCAACCACTTTGCTCTTTGCTGTTTTATCTTCTTAACTATATCTTCTTCACATTCTTTCGCTACTTCCTCATTTGTTCTTATCCTATATTCCAAATTTTTAATTCTAACTGGTCCAAGTATTGATCTCAGTATTCTTCTCTCCGCGACTCTTAAATTTTCTTCATCCCTTTTTGTCATTGTCAGTGTTTCCGCTGCGTACATTATTACTGGTCTTATGGTTGTTCTATAAATTTTTATCTTTGTATTCTTTGAAAGATTTTTGCTTCTTAGTGGGTGTTTATTTATATGTAGAGCTTTGTTGGCTGCCATTGTTTCCTCCTTTATTTCCATTTCTCTATTACCATAATTTGTAATGGTGACTTCCAAATATTTGAACTTGTCTACTTCCTCAAAGGTATACTTCCCCACTCTAACTTTTCTGTTGCTCAGCTCTTTTCCTATTCTCATTATTTTTGTCTTGTTCTCATTTATTTTCAATCCCATCCTCTTACCTTCATCTACTATTTCTTTTAAGATGTTATTCATTATCTCCCTCTTTTTTGCCACGATTACTACGTCATCACCGTACGTTACTAATTGTCCCCCTCTTGTTCTTATTGTACCCTTAATGACTCTTCTGGTGATGTACTCCAGTACTATATTAGATATGGTTGCCAACATCGCATCCCCTTGCCTAACTCCTTTATTTATAGCAAACTCTTCAATTTCACCTTTACTTCTTATTATACTAGCTTTTGTTCCATGCATTGTCATTGCTACAAGTCTTCTTAGTTTCGTTGGTACTTCTAACTCCTTCATCACTAACATAATCATATTTCTATTTAGAAAATCAAACGCTTGCTGAAAATCTACGAAAAGCAGTTCGAGATTTATATTATGTTGATAAGTTTTTTCTACAATTTGTTTAACTATGTGTATTGCGTCAATTGTCGATTTCCCCTTCGTAAACCCGCATTGATATTCTCCTATTTTATTATCCGTTACCTCTCTTATTCTTCTCTGTATTAACGTAGACAAAACCTTGTAGGCGGTTGGTAGTAATGTTATTCCCCTGTAGTTATTACATTCAAGCTGACTTCCTTTCTTATGTACCTTTATTATTTGGCCTATTTTCCAGTCATTCGGCATTCTCTCCTCTTTCCATATATTTCCATATATCAATGCGTATATTTGTTTTTTCAATTGTCCGCCTCCATATTTCAACAACTCCATGTTTATCCCATCCTTTCCAGGTGTTTTTGCGTTCTTGGTTTTGTTTACAATTTCAGTCACTTCTTCTAAGGTTGGTTCCTTTACATCTATTTCCTGTCTTCCTTCCCTTCTCCCCCTTTCTTCTTTCTCTGTTGTTGAATTTTCTTGTTGTTGATCGTCATTTAATAATTCTTTGAAGTGTCTCATCCAAACCTCCTGTTTTTGTTCATTTGCTACTATTTTTCCTTCTTTGGTTTTTATTCCCCTTATTTTAGGTTTATATCTTCTTTTTTGTTCCTTAACCTTTTGATAAAATTTTCTACTATTTCTATTTTTGTTGTCATCTTCGATTTCTTCTATTGCTTTTATTATCCATTAACGTTTGCTTGTTATTATTTTTTTACATTCTTTTCTTATCTTCTCATACTTCTCTTTGTCTTTTCTTTTATTCGTACTAATCCATTTTAATCTCGCTTCTACCTTTTTCTCCATACCTCTTCTACATTTTTCATCATACCATTCCTTTTTATTCCTCCTACCCTCCTTCCCGATGATTTTGTCGGCTGCTTGATTCATTATCTCCTTTATCTTACACCATATTGCGTCTATATCTTCTTCTTCATTTTTTTTGTTCCATTGTCAATCTATTTGTCTCATCTTCATATTTCTTTTTTACTTTTTCGTTATTTATTTTCCATATGTCCCATTTACTTCTTGGTAGTTGCTTCTTTATATTCCTTCTAGTTTTTAATTTTAATTTTGCAACTACCATATAGTGATCAGTATCCGCACATGCTCCTCGATAAGTCCTAACTTCCGTTATTGGTGATTGTCGTCTTTTGGTAGCTAAGACATGATCAATTTGGGAATAAGGTTTTCCTTTAACTTCCCACAAACGCAATTGTCGATACAATTCAATGAATTCGGTAGAAACTTCGTTTTATTACTTGGCGCTGACATTTTAAATCGTGGAAACTGCTCAAAGCTGCGAAATTTACCAACTAGTTGGAAGATTAGGACTGACGATAAGAACTGCAGATTTTGCAACATATGCACGTCAGTTCTGTATAAACTGCAGGTCCAGACCTGTTGAGGGTCAGACGGCGCACAGTGGTCAATTTTACATTACGCAGCGGATAAAAGTCAAATAAACGATAGTTTTACTTTAAAAACGAGTGCATGCGGTTATATTATATAAGTGTATGTATATACATATATGTATACATATATAGAACATGTAGCACATGTGATATAAATTAAAATACGCCAGAAAAAAATTGAATATTCACTTAACCCAATCTAAAGAAAGTGCAGTTTTTGGCTTGAAAATTTACAAAAATTACCTTAAATACATTAATTATCATCGACTAATAACGTTTTTACCTCATTACTTAACTCTAAATATGATTTTCAACATGTGAAAAACATCTTCATTTATTGCAATATGCTACATTTCCTTGAATGGCTGAAACGATATCGCCTATAATCTTTGTTACGGGCTTCCTGTGCTTCTTCTGACAATAAACCAATGGGCAGTACTGAAGCTATGATAATATCACTTCCATGTATAAGTATCTTATGTACTGTGACTGGCATATAGTACCATCCATATTCTTCAACATAAAGTTGGGCAGTTTCATTGACATAACTTCTAAATTTAGATACATCAATATATGCGCCACAATTTATTGCTTCCAATATCGTGGAGAATCTTTGTATCAGTGCTTCACTAACACCAGTCATTTCGGCAGTTAACTTTGGATTAGAGAAAAATCGCCTAGCACAATTACCATCATTTGTTGTCCCTACACCCTGTTTTACAACATCGATCTTCAATCCTACACGTTTGTGAAATTCTTTCTGAATCCTTTCCTTTGCAGCTTCCTTTAAATGACGGGCGACTTCATTTGTTTTCCACGATTTAAACTCCATATTATATGCAATGTGTAGTATGCATTCCATAAATGTTATTCGAGCGTGAAAGGGAGACATACCTAAACGATAAGCGTTGTCGTCTATTGCCTTACATTTAATTTTATCTAGATTGTTCATTTCAGAGTGCTTTGCGTGACAAATGAAACATGTAGCCGACAAAGAAGTCTGAGTAACCGTTTGTGCTATTTTGCCATCAATCATAGTAAACACCATTTCATGAGTTATTCTCAGTTCTCTATTGTTAATACAAACACTTGTGCCTCTTAATTTTGTAATGCATTCTTGTATTTCTTGAATTTCTTCTCTTGCTTTCTGTTGTGTCTCCTTTGCATGCTGAAACTTGATCGGTCGACAAAACCGAGTGGATGAAGGTCGTGGATTACTCCAATATATTGATGATGCATCCTTCTTTGCACTTAAAGCTGGTGGCACCATAGACGATAAAAACATGGACCCATCTGATACACCATCATCTACGAAAAATTGCTGATATTCACTGTGACCAGAGGAACCATCACACTCTGTCGCCAATTTTAATTCGGTGTTTCCAATAGCCACTAATTCTTCTTGGTTTTTGGATTGTAACAGTCTTTTGACTGTGTAGTCCAATAGCTCTTGCAATCCGACTCTTGCATAATCTTCCGTTATGATTATATTTTTAGGATAACAATCATTTTTAATATTAATTATTCTATAATATGGAGGGAAAATATCGCAAACAATTTCTTTACATGAATGTCGTAAAAGTTCGTACTGGTATTTCGAAAGGTTAGCATCCATAAGTAAAGCTAACGCCTTATCATCGCTAAAGCCAGTTACTTTCATGGTATCATCTCTATTTACTCTTTTCGCTGCGGTTACAAGTATCTCATGAGATGTCTCCTCGCAAATTCTCTTAACGTTATATCGCTTGGATCTGTCACAGCAATCATCGAAATCCTTCATTGGTCGTCCAAGCACACTCGTGGATGGCCCAGAACAGTTTTCCTGTTCGTCCTCAAATTGAATGTGAACTACATTTTCAAGCCAATCACCATATTTTAACTCAAATGATTTACGGCATCGATTTGCTCTCTTCCATTTTATATAAAAATGTTTTCTGTATGTAACTACATACCACTTCTCGTTGTTCCTCCGTTAGATGTGAATATGTAGATTTCATATTCTCTCTAATAAGGCCAACATCACGTTCACACAATAGCACCATATCAACTAATACTCTATGCGAAACACTAAACTTGCTCATTTTGACTGTATTACTACAAAGTTTCGATTGAAACTAAACTTAAATCAAAAGATTATGGCTTTAAATACTATTTGCATTATTTACTTATAATATTTAAGTATGATTTTTTACTATAATTACACTAATCACACATAGTTGCATTATGTGAGTAATTACCTAGTTCGTGCACGCGCATCTATTTTTGGGGTTAATTCCAAAAGCGGCACTTTTCGGCAGCTGAAAGCTATGTGATTACCTTAACATTACCTTAATGATCAGCCACATACCAACCACAGACCGACGACAACTGACGCTAACTAGATATTGTCCAAAATGTAATAATTTTGAAGGCATTGGAGATGAACTCATAATTATAGTTTTATAGCAGTAATTAAAAACATATATATTCAAATTTTCAGCAAAACTCAATGTTTACTAAACCAATAATAGCTTATCGAACTTAATTTAGTCATTTCTATTTGCTTTGTTATTAAAAATCAATCGTTAATTACAGCAACAATAACATTGTTTTTGTCAACATGCAATTCCCCTATGTTTGACATTAGAAATAACCCATTATAACTCATCCCCTATTACTAATTTTTACAAGTTTAGTTATTTGGGGTATTTGGAATCGAATGCAATGAAAATCAATCGTAAATTTGAACCTTCATTTATTGGACCTTTTTCCGCCGATTGACAACTGTGCGGCGTGGCGGCCTACTGTGTATTGCAAGATTTTAACTGATGACCTGAATAACTGCAGGCCAACAGTACATAAATGGGTAACTTTTTCCAGTTTCCTACATATCGATTATTTATTGATAAGTAGTAATGAAATGAATTTAGTAAGTCTAATATGTTAATAGTTTTAGTATTATGGTAGTGTTTGTTAGTAGATGCTTCAACAGGAAATCCTTTGCTGATTGCGATTGTGAACAAAATCAAACATAACAAACCACCACTTCCAATATAAATCAGGAAAACAGAGACTTTGAGTAGTAAAATTAAACGTCTTGTTTTCTAGTCGGTTGGAAACTAAAACAAGGTAAAGTTTGCCTGCAATGTGATTGGATGTTTCATGAAAAATTTAATTTTATATCAACCTTTATTTCAGTTTCCTTCTTTGAAAACTACCACAGAGCTCCTCTTCAGCATTGGTGCCATATATTGAAACGATTTCACTTTGTTAAATCCTTGAAATGCGACACCATGATAGGGAAAAGATATTGTGACTTGCTCACATGCATTAGACACCCATTAGCTTTGTCAGTTACAGGTGCAATTCGTAAAAAAAAAAATAACAACATCTTTTGGGATTCGTTATTTATAAAAATTAACATTTTGTAGCACAACCTTTTTCTTTAGTAATATCACATAACCTTCTTGACATACTAAATACAAATTTAAACATTCTTTCACTATCTTAACTTTTATGATACCACACGCATTCGATTAATGTACAATTCGGGCTGTGGGACCCAGATAACATAGGCATTAATGTCCTAAACCAGAGATTATTCCTTTTATGCTCATCATTTACACTTCAATTATGCACCAAAATGTCTTAAGACATTGTAACTTATGCGGCACTCGTTTTCTGTTAAGTTTAATGGTTGTGTAAAGATGCAGTCATTTTTACGTGTACGCCTTGTAAATTTCTTTAAAACTACAACAATGCTCAAGAAAATGCTCGAAAACTTCTCTAGAAAACCACTTTTTCTGCTTGAATTTTAATAGCGAGTGTTAGAAACTGATAAAGAACAATTAATGCAAACTGCTAAGTATTACTAATGACATACCTAAAAAATAAATCCAGACATTGGTTTTTACCGTTTATACTACTCTAAATAACGTTCCGATATTTTAAGTTTCCTGATCGCTACTTAAATTATGCCCCCTTTTCCGCCCCATTGATGGAACAAGATTTAATTTCCTAGCCTTTTCCCATGTTTGGATTACATTTCTATAAAAAAACCCAAATTGCAATTTAAAACGCATAATCTGAAGATTTCCCCTTTTTTCCTTTTGAAAATTTCCGTTTTGATCTAAGATACAATATCATTGATGTTTATGTGGCGGAATGGAATTTCTTCGTATCTAGAAATGACTTTGATAAACTAACTCCTCATCAAGTAGTAACGCTGTTGATAGAACTCCTAAAAACAAAATAACAAAAAACATTCTGGCATGCCCCTCGTTTTTAAAAAAAAACCCGACAGGTCATTTTCTCCCGTATCGACTCCGAAATTTCATTTTTTTTCTACTCTTTCTCCTTTTACCGAGGCACAAAAACGCTTCACACGACCTAAGTCGATCCTTATGGAATGATGAATGCCATACGAATGTCAATTCTAATCCATTCAGATTTCAACTCGTCCAGGAACGAAATCAAGGTGCTACATCTAAAATGGAACGTCATCATAGTCGCCGGAAAAAAAAGGGACACACATAAATTGAACAGTAAAAGTTATATGAAGGAAGTAGTTTCTAATCCCCAATGCGCGCAAAAAGAAAACGGATTAACCTTTTAGTCAAAAGTAACGATTTTAAACCCTTAATGTTATAAAAAAATATTAATTTCCCGCACTTTAGGGCATTGATTTTTTCCTTTTTCCTCCACTCCGTTGGTATAGGAAAAAAAGGTAAGAAATATTTTTAAAAAATAGTTGTCTTTTAATTTAAATTCAATAACAATAAAAAGCAAATTAAATAAAAAACCCAAAAAATATAACCGACTAATAAAAATTAAAATTTTTTAATTTTAATAATATACTTTATTGCCCGACAGCAAACAATAGGTTTCCATTTATAGGACGGCAACTGAGAAAAGGTAAAGCCATGCAAAATTAAACAAACAAATAAGAACCCAAAAGTCTCACAATTGCAGTACAATTGGCAATTAATAAAACAGGTCCTCAAACAAATTGTTGGCACTTTTTATCACACGAGGAGCTTTGCACAGTACATTTTGTTCTATATTGCCAAAGTGGCGTCAAAATGGCGAAAGACCTTGTCACATACTGAGGTACTGTGAAATTAATTTGGCAGAAGAGAAAAAGAGCATCAATATAGTTGTTGATTAATTTGCATAGTAAACGCGCGCTAAATTCAAAAACAGGCTAAAGCACACCTATCACGCTCGCCAAAAACAGCAAAAATAGTACTATCATTCAACAAAGTGTACATTGGATTACTGGGAGGATATTTCACAGATCATGTTGCCCCGTAATACTACTTATTTAAGGAGGAAAAGCTGAAGATCAAACCTGTCGACTATACCTAGAAGATCGGGAGACGGCATTCTATGTAAATGTGTTGCCATCAGTCACGCACGATATTTCAGTAGGCCATTTCTCACACCCACTGAACTGAAGGAAGGGAATCCTAGAATAGTACTAAGCTTCATTAAAAGCCTCCAACTATTAAGATCGCAATGGCCAAAGGCATCTATGTCATGACCCGACTATAACAATAATAATAAAGCGTGTGGAACCAATATGGTCAACAAACAACATACCCGTATTGGGCAATACGCCAAGATGTCTTATTGTAGAGTATGCAATAATAAATAATTGGTTCACAATGTATTGGTAACCAAAACGATTTTTTTACCTAGAGTAGCTCACGACAGCACACTTGCTTAAATGCAAATTTATTTTGTTCTGGATACACCACGCAGCTATCGTTTCAAGACAGCTTTGGAATAGCAGGCAGAAGAGATGGTGCTACAAATCTTAATATCATCACCGTATGCCAAAACATTGCAGTCCAATTTCTGAAGGAGATCGTCCTAGTATATTAAATAAAAGGGAACCTTGGCATACGCCTGAAAGAGCAATAAAGACCGAAAAGTGTAGCCGTTAGCAGTTAGATAAGATGGACTCAATTTGTTACGGTAGAAGAGACCAATGACAACAGCAATAGATGATCGATAGCATCAAATGCTTATAATACAAAATTGTTAGAGAGTGCGAAAACCAAAATATAAGCAATAGCAGCGTGTTCATGCTTAGTGCGTGGGTGGAAGATAATTACTTCCCTGAACAATTTACAGAAAACTCTTCGAATAAAAATTATTCGAAAACAAGTCCTGCATTCAGTTTCCGCTGTACACGATACAAGTTTGGTTTTTAAGTAGAATATTCTGTATGTCACCACGTTTTCGAATGCCATATTTGCCCAGTTTTCACAATATACCATATACCACTTAAGTGGTTTAATATATTATTATATTTATTTGAAACTTAATATTTTGTTAAAATTGAGAGAGAATCCTGTTGGTATACCTCGATCAACTGCAGCAGACAACGACGTTTCTCCACGTGTACTAAACAGAGTATATATAAGTTCACAGGAAGTTGTATTTTAAAATATGAAATACCCATTAGAATTCGATTTTTTGTTTAGCTTTTTGAAATTCAGTTAACATTATGTTTATGCCCTACCCGTAAAAATAGTTTTCATAATGAAAATTCAAAAACCTATATAGTACAAAAAATCAGAAAGGGATAGAAAGATGACGTCAATTTTTTAAAAAAAAAAAACCCAAAACCCAATCTAAAATTTCTTTCGGGTCGACAAAAAAATTTTTTTAAAAATACGACTTTAAAATTTTCTTTTCTATATAGTATTATAATAAAAAAACAAAATGACGGTTGAGACTCAAAGGAATTTTAGCATTTGTTTTCAAAAAACTCCTTTTACATAATCTAAAAGAAATTTGCATTTTTCAATTTTACTGATTTGGGAATGAATGTTTTATGCAAAAAACTGATTCAGGGAAAAATTAAATTTTTTTTTGTACGGTGCTACTCCCCCCTTAAATGGAAAGCAGGGTTTTTTGTGCACTTAGAGTATCCTTTTTTTTTTAACAATATATAATATGTATAAAATATAGGAGTTTTATGTATATAAAAAAAAAAGGTTCCCCATGTATCTTAAAAAGTTTTCCGGAAAAATTTTTTTTCTTTTAAGTCCCCAAATTGTTCGATGACATTAAACTAATTAAATTAGTAGAGAACAATTATTTTTCGAAGTAACTGAAGAATGCTTACAAAAAATATGAAAGTTCTCATGGAGAATTCATTTCGATTTTTGTTTGCATTTGAAAAAGTTTAAAAATTCTTATGAACGTACCTGATACTTTCGGGAAGGTTTGGTCCCCTTATTTTCGAGTAGATGGGAGTCCCCCAGTTTTATTTGGGCCCCCCGTTTGTCAGCCTCTACCTAATGACATTTTTTTGTTTTTATTGAGTTTGTTTTAAACCCTGTATGCTTGGTATATCCATTCTAGTGGTAATGATGCTTTTAGCACATTGATAACCCCGGGGGGTTTTTCCCGTTGGTCCCCTAACAAAAATTGTCGTTTGCATGGAAAAAAAAATAAGTATTGGGTTTTTATATAGGGAAAAACTAACCGCTACGGCGACTTTATCATTCAATGCCACCGCTCTGGAGGAGACTTCTTCTACTAAATTTTTGGGTGTGACGATGGAGTCTAGGCTTCTTTGGAATGAACATTGTGTTGAGTTGGCTAGTAAAATCTCTGGCAAATGTTACCTTTTGAGATGCTTAAATTTCAAGTTGACATTTCTGCTCTTAGAACTCTTTACTACAGCGAGGTACAGTCTGGACTGCAGTATGGAATTCTCCTTTGGGGTTCATCACCAGCAGCAAAAAAAGGTTTTCCTCGCCCAAAAAGCTGTTGGTGCGCATTTCACACAGTCTTGTAGGCCCATATTCACTGAGCTGAATCTATTGCCGCTGGCCTATGTTTATATTCTGAAGACATGCTGTTATGTGTACACAAATAAAAAAAAACTTTGAAACTAATGCCGCCTTTCACAGTTACCAAACACGAACCTGCGGTGATTTGCATGCTTCAACTAACACCTTGACCGTTACGCGCCTGGGAGTCAATAGCTTAGGTATTAATATCTACAACAAAATCCCTGCTGAAATTAAAAGCAGAGGAACTTTTAGAAACTTTAGATTTCGTTTAAAAGCTTTTCTCTTAACGCACAAATTTTACTCTATCGATCATTTTCTTAACTTCTAGTTCTTTTTATACCTTCCGCATGCAGTGGGCCTACCTGTCGCTCTAATTTAATTTAATTTTATGATTGTATACCTGGATCTACCTGTGCTTTTGTTATAGTTTCTTCTGTTTTTTCCTTTTTGTCACCTTTTCTCTTGACGTTTCTCAATAATGTACATTGTACTTACCTTGTATATTGTTGAAATAAAGTTATAATTATTATACTAAAAAAATAGTTTTCATAATGATATATCTAAACCTATACAGCATCAAAATCACAATTGCACAGAAAAATATTTTAAAGTTCAACGTGGATATAAGTTGCGGCCACAAACTTGACGATTATTTATTATATGTTATATATTCGATAGGAAAGAAATTAAACGATTAAAGAAAGAATCTATTTGACCAATGCATATTTTACTTACATTTACCCATTCATAGAAAAAATAAGGTTTAGTTATAAACGCGTCCCATTCAATCCGTGGTGCTTTAATTTTTAAAATACTCTCATCTCTAACACATTCATTCGGTTTGTTTACAATCAGTGCTGACGTGTAACCTTGAATAACTTTATTTTGTTTGGATGTTACTCTCCCTGTCTTAGAGTGGAAATGCTGATTTGCAGTTTTCACGCATTTAGGTGTTAGTCCTATTACTTTTAACAATATATAATATGTATAAAATATAGGTAGTTATACCAATTAATATGACATATAATAACATAGTCCATGTGCTAATCTTAAAATGTCCTTTTAAATTGTTCCTTTTGCATTTGCAGCACATCAACGTAATTCAATTAGTACAGAAAAATCTATTTTTGGAAATAACTGAAGAATGCTTACAATTAAGTATATGAAACTTCACGTGAAGATATTCTATTTTAAAATATAAAATATATATTAACATTTTCGATTTTAGCTAGCATTTTGAAATTCGATTAACATTACGTCTTATGAGCTTACCCCGTAAATAGTGTTCATCAACGATCTTTTTAAATGATAACTTCCAATCTTTTGTTACTTTGATACATCACTTGTGTAGTTGTCTAAATTGTGCTATCAACATTGTAATACCCCACATATCAAAATTTTGAAAAATAAAACCATTTAGAGAGTGGAAAACATAAATATTATCAATTAAAAAAGCAAAGATAAATGCTATTATTCAAGAAATAAAATGATGATTTGCGTGATATCAAGTGTTCGAAATGCTATCTACCCGTTCATAAATTTTACTACTAACAAAATGCCTAGTAAAAAATAAATTATTACCAGTCGAAGAAAGATATCCATGAAAAATTCAGAATAATCAGTTGTACACACTATCATAAGTAGAGTTGCTCACTAGCGCCAACGGGCAGTGGCGCAGGTTCTATACAACCCTCAGTATAACTGCCAGTCTCAACCAGATCTGTTGTGTATACATGTACGCCGCCGTAAATACTATTTCGTAGTTCTACGTTTGTTTTAAAAATGTTGCCTACGTCGCGAAAACGACCAATGTTGGACAAAGTTACAGAATTTATAGCAGAAATGCCTGACCTAAATTATGATGGCGTTAAAATTCAATATGTAGTTTGTAATATGCCTTTAATGTGTTGGTCCAAAAGGGATTATCTACGTCACGTAAATAGTAAACAGCATTCTTCAAAAAAATTGCACACGACACTATGACAAATTTAAATTTAATTTATGTGTTACCTTTATTGCATGTAATCTACCGTTTAATTTACTAGACAAGGAAGCATATGCCTTCTTTTGGAATAAATATTCGGACTGCAAATTACCAAGTCGGGCATCGTTACAAAGAATTGTGCCATCTGCTCGTGAACATGTTGAAACAACAGATCGTAAAAAACATTCTGTGGTTAATGTAATAGTACGTACAATGGAGCCACATCGATCATCACCTTCAATTCTATTAGCATCCAGACGAGTACAACAATGTACTGCCGAAGTAATTTAAAAGTTAGTGTTAAATACATTGGAAAAGTTTGAACTTTCAACAAATCAACTGTTAATGTTTATGAGTGATGGTGCCGTAAACATGCTTTCTGTAGGCCGGTCTCTTAAAAAACATTGTGCTAACTTATTACATATTACGTGTAAAATTCATGCTTTCAGTCATGTGGCAGATAGTATTAGAAAATGTTACCCTGAGGTAGACGCTTTAATAGCGCATACAAAAGCAGTTTTTGTCAAATCCCCAAAACGTATTCGCAAATTTCACAGACTGTGCCCCCGTATGTCTGAGCCACCAGAACCTATTCTTACACGTTAGGGAACATGGTTACAGGCCGCGTTTTATTATCATAAATATTGTGAGAATATTAAGAACGTGGTTTTACAATTCGATCCAAAGTAAGCTTCCGCTATCAAGGAAAGCCAGTCGAAATTTCAAGATAGTCAGGTTAAAACGGATTTAAAAACTATTCAGAACAATTACTTCGGACTAGTGGAAGCAATAGAAAAATTACAAAATCCTTCGGTGTCGTTAGTGGAATCTCTGCAAATAGTGCAACATGTTCACGCACAGCTATGCGCGGTAGAAGACGTAAAAATGTTTGTGTTCTAGAAAGGTTTGAAAGTGTTTTAGAGAAAGATTCTGATTTTGGCACATTAAGACACATTTGTGAAAGTGCGTCAACATAACCGTTAAGTTGTTCCAAAGATTCTTTTAATTACGCAAATATAACGTCACTAAATGTAGAACGTTCGTTTTCTGCATATAAACACACTTTTTCCTCACGCCGCACTCGGTTTGCCGAAACAACTGTGGAACCATATCTAATGTTGCAGATATTTAACAGACATTTTTGTGATTTCACGGAAGACTCCTAAGACGGTATGTGTGCACGTATTATATTTTATTTCTGACCATTTATTTTGTGTAAACTTTTATGGGCCCGCCAATGGCTGTTGGCACAAATTGAGCAACTCTAGTCATAAGCTAAAGACGTCCTATCCTTCATAAAAAAATTGAAAGTTAACTAAGTATGGATTCTATAAGTGAAACTCAGTGCATAGAAATTTTAATCCTTGTTGGACGTGGCGGTAAAACCGGAACTCAGCAAAATGTATGCAATTTGTTTAATTCGGAATATCTAGATGGAAATATCAGCCAATTCACAGTGAGTAAAATCGGGAGTCAATTTGGAGAAACTGGAGATGTCAAACCCATTTCAAATGCAGGGCGTCCTAAGAAAATGAATGAAGATGTGAAACTTGATTTTTGTTAAGTGTAGGTGAGAATCCTTGGTAGTGAAAAATCTATCTTTGGAAATAAGCGAAGAATGCTTACAATTAAATATATGAAAGCTCACATCAAAATGTGAATTTTATTTTAAAAAATAAAATACCCGTTAACATTTTCGATTTTTGTAATGATTTTGAAATTCGTTTAACATTACATCTTATGAACGTATCCTGTATAATAAAGAACAAATAGCTAAATAGTTCAAAACCATTCCAATACAGGTATCTCACCGGGAACTACATACATCGATCCATATATGAAAGAGTACACGTTACAAAATTCTGAAAGCTTGGTAATATAGTATAGCTTACGTGTACTACTAAACTGAAATATTTTTAATAATCTGACATTTCCGGTTATACCAGAAATAGCTGTCAACTTTGTTATTTTAAATGGAACACCGTATATATTATTACAATTTTTCACCAATCTTATCCACGCTATTGAGAAGTTACGTTTATTTATTATATTATATTATTTATTGAAGTGAAATTTCTTATGTGGCGTATTAAAATTCGTTATCTTTGAAAAACAAAAGTGTTTTTTACAACACACCTGCAGTTACTCATACATTTACGGTATTAAGTACAACACGTTTAAGTTAAACGAACGAAGATTATTTAAATTTGTTTATTATTTGTGGAGAATACGATAGAGTGATATCAAGAACATGCGATACCTTTGCCAGTCGGCGGCGAATTTCGAGAAGGCTGCTGGCGTTGGCTCTTTGCTATACCTATCTGAAACGTGCGTCAAACAGGATTTTTATTATATACAAAGTACCACCGTTGAATTGCAAGCTGTGTTTCCTTTACATGCTATCCTACTCTTCGTATGAGAAGCTATTCCACTCTCATACTAATCGATGCCTACGCTTATGCTAATCAAAAATTATTTATTTGTCTATGTCTACTCTCCGATAAGGTACTTAAAATATGAGGTCTCGGTCGGACAACGGCGACGCGTTTCCCGTTTTTTTCTTCCTTACGACAATAAATTTTGAAAATACAGAGGCCCGGTTAATATACTTGCGGGCGGCCGATTCGAACGAAATTACGCCTATTTTATAGGAAAAATTGCGCTCTTTTTATCTAGATAGATTGCAACCCATTAGCTGGTTCCCTCTTTTTCGCAAGTCCCGCACAATTTACATCCTTTTGACGCTCTTTCCCGTCTCTCTCGCGCCTATGGACGACCGATCTATAACCGAGGACGTAAGAGAGGTTGCGTGGTTTTCACAGTCACCTCTTATTATATTCTAATAAATCATACATAAGGGTAAGCAAAAAATTATATTTCATGTAAATATAATTTTCTTAATAAAAAGTAACAACGACATTCATCAGTGTAATCCTAGATTTACATTTAGTTTCTACATACCCCCATACTCTTTAATTTTAACAAAAAAGTGTCCAAGAATTGTGAGATTACGTCTCCTTAGCGCTTTGTCTCGCGACCTAAAATAAATTTCAAACATTGAATCTTTTGAGCGGAGTGTTTAAACTTTTCTTGTACATCGCTAAACGCAAATCGCATTCACTAAACAAATTTCTTGAATTGGGCTGAGCATTCAGTAATGCCTAAAAACTATAAATTAAATATTGATTTTGAAATTCAATTAAACTAGTGCCAAAAAATTAAATAGTGATTTTCTTTGTTTTTTTTGTTCAATTCAAAATTGTCGTTAACATCCTTATTCTGCATCTTAATTAAAATTAAATATTTCATCGTGACTCAAGTGTGAGTATTTAGTTAATTCAAATTCTATTAACTATCAGGCGACCGGTTTCGTGTTCAAAAACACATCATCAGGCAAGAATTCGTTAATCAGTGGGAGGAAGTTTAAAAAGAAAACCTACTGCAATTGTACAAGTTAACATATAGTGCATAGCTATTGCAAATAGTAACTATTTTACAGCAACTATTAAATATCAATTTTTTACTGTTCTTAAACTTAAATTAAACAAAATTTCTTTCTTTATATTATTTGCACCTAGATTACGACGCTTATGTATATGTATGTTTTTAGATTTTATGTTAGTAGGTATACTACAGGGGTACGGGACCACTTTTCGGTCACTGCGCATGCGCGAGCGCGGATTTATTCGCGCTTTTGATCCGCGGATTTATTCGCGCTTAATCCGCGGCTAATTTCACCGACATCCGCGGAATTTTTTTCCCCCCCCCCCCCCGGAATTTTGGGAAAATTTCGGGGAATTAAAGTTTGTTTAGCGGCCCCACCCCCTTTTAAATTTAAAAGCCAAAAACCTCCCCGGAAATTTTATTTAATTAACCCCCCCCAATTTTTCGCCGGTTTTTTTTTAAATTTAACCCCCAATCCCCGCGCATTTTAAAGAAATCCCCGCCCCATAACTTCATGATCCCCCCGGTTCGGGGTTTTGTTTTCCCCGGAAATTTTTTTTAATTTAAACGCCAAAACCTCCCCGGAATTTTTTTTAATTAACGCCCCAAACTCCCCAAATTTTTTTTTAATTAAGGGCCCCCAATCTCCCCGCACTTTCAAGGCCATTGGGCGTCCCAAAAAATTCATGCATCCGGTTCGCGGAGGGATTGCGGAATTTTTTTTAAAATTAACCCCCAAAACCTCGCGGATTTTTTTTTAAATTTAACGTCAAAATTCCCGCGGTTTTTTTTTAATTAACCCCCAATCCGGCACTTTCAAGACCATTCCGCCCCAAAAACTTCAGGGCTTTCCGCCCGGTTCGCGGAGATTTCGCGGAATTTTTTTAAAATTTTAACCCCCAAACCCCGCGGATTTTTTTTTAAAAACGTCAAAAATCCCCCCGGAATTTTATTTAATTAACCCCCCACCGCCCCTTTTCAAGACCATTCGGGGGCCCCCAAAACTTATGCATCCGCGGTTTCGAAATTTCCCGGGAAATTTTTTTAACGGCAAAACCCTGAGTCTTCTCTTTTTCGAATAGCCCCCCGTAAATAAAACCCAACGGGAGAAAGTCCCCTTTTAAGTGACCCCCGGAAATTTTTTTAAACCGTCCTATCAAATAATGCCAAAAATTGGGGAAATTTTTACCATTAAAACTTTATTGACGTAAATAAAATTTTCGTCCACACGAAAGGTAAAAAAGTACCCTTTAGCGTTTCTCGGAAATTTTATTGCTGGTGGAGGAAATTGGCCCCAATGGGCCCCACTTGAAAGTCTTTTCCCAAAAAACAAAAAATTTTTTAAACCGAAGCAGTATGTAGCTTTTGGTCCCGGGACCACGGACGACATCAATTTTTTTTTTTAAATTTTATGACTCTTTCCGGTTTTAATGGCGTCTTCGTTAGAAAAAGCTGGCCCTTTTATTGGAAAAAAAAAACCCCGTGCTCGAGAGCCAGTTGAGGACGCCACCCCTGCTAAAGAAAAAAGGCCCGTTTCCCCTATAGCTACATGTCTTGTTGGGGGAAAAGGGCCCCTCAGCGGGGGAAAAAGCTGCCACCGAAAACGGGCCTTTCCACAACGTTTCTGTCCAAACTAAAAATTAAAAAATGCCCCGATTACGAGAAATGCGCAGAGGTCGGGCCGGGAAAATTCAAATCCCCAGACCTTGGGGGAGTATTCGGATCTATATATAAAGGGACTGAGTTTTACTGCTCGGGGGGACGTCTTCGAAAAATTCCCGGGCCCCAAAGCTCCCGTAAAAGAATTATGGGCTTGATCCCCAGCCCATTTTTAAACACCGCACCCGGATTTTCTTTGGGACCCTTTGTTAAACCCACACAAGCGTGGTTTAGACACCCCTTCCCCCGGGGAAGGGGGTGGGGACACCTTGATTTTTTGGAAAAGGCCTTCGAGGGGGCGGACGCAATGCTTTTAAAAGGTATAAGGCCGTAATTTTGTTTTTTTTTAAAAATGTCAAATTTCATATTTTTTGACAGGTACGCCAAACCCCAAAACAACAAGTACATCCCGGACTACGATCCCGCTTGCCACCCACGTACCTGAGAAATTACGATTAAATCCATGTACAGACGGGCCCGATCCCCCAAGTCTCTGCGACTGGAGGCCGAATGGGGTTGAGGACGGGGGAAAAATTTTAATTCCCGGGGGGGGGGAAGGGGGCAAAACCCCCGGAAGGATATATTCTGGAGGTGATTAGAATATCCACACCCCCCCTTTTCACGATCGACAAAGGGCCCTTCCGATGGGGGCCTCCCAAAGGGGCCGAAAATCGCCGGGGGTTCTGCGATGAAAAAGATGCTGGCCCCCCTGTACATAAAGGGAAATACGTTGTCCACAAACCAACCCAAGCAGTTTTCTGCGGAGGGGTACGGTGCCCCAAAAGATACATAGACCCTTTAAGATTTAAGAAATCCCCATGGGCTCAAACCATATATCGACCAGAAAACAACCCCTGCGACAAGGGCCCCGAAAAATGTTTTTGAAAAGAATCTCTTCAAACTCAGAACAATGCATTTTTTGGCCCCCGGGGGGAAGACTATGGAGAACGTGAGGTTGCGGAGGAAATAAAAATCGTGGGACAAGTGGGAGGGGACGATAGGGCCCGCAAAAGGCGTTAATCAGCCCGCCCAAAATTTTTAAAGGGGTTTTCCCAAATTTTTTAAGAAAATTGAAGATGTAAGTTCCCTTTTTCATCCGTGATGTAATTTTTTTAGGTGAAAGTCAGGAACCCTTAAATCCCTGGTTTTGAAAACCGGGGGATGCCTCGAATCGCTAACGGTATTTTATTTTTTCTCGGGTTTTCAGGCAAAAAAAAACTAAGCTTAAAACCCCTTTTCCAAATTTTAATTCTTTTTCCCAAATCTTCTTCTATCGGTCGCCATAGTCCCCAACTGGGGGGGGGGGCCCTTCGATCTTCGTTCCGGTATTGTTAAAAACGTGATTTCTCTCAAAAAAAATCCCCGCCCTTTTCTTTAAATGATTTTCTGAAAATTTCCCGTACTCGTTTAATATTACCCGTGAAGAAAAAGGCGAAAAGTACGTCCCCCCTTTTTTAAAAATTCCCCCCCTAAAAACCCATTTCCAAATTTTAAATGTCGACGGGAGATTTAAGCGTTTAAATTTTTTTAATTATTTTAAATTTTAGATCAGGAAAAGGTTTTTACTAAAAAAAATTTAATATTCCCAAAAAGTGTTATCGGCACACGTAAAAAACCCCTTCAAAATTTTCGGAAATTTCACTATGAAGAAAGAGAATGAACCCGGGAATTTAAAATGCATAGGTGAAATTTTGTCATTTACAGGGGTACCTCGGTTTAAAATTTTTTTTTGGTAAAGCTAAAAGGGGAAACTTTTTCCCCGATCCCTGGAAAAGGGCATACTAGTTCAAAGAAGCCTTTTTACTCCCCAGAAAATAAAAAAAGCCTCTGTGGTAAGGGCCCAAAACCATTTTTTTTTTTTCCCACTTGACACGTACCTTTACAGCGAGCGTACTATGATCCCCCAATTTACCTTTTTAAAAATTTTAAGAGATCCAATGTTGA
The DNA here is from genome assembly GCA_029619315.2 of Dynastes maya. Classification (NCBI taxonomy): domain Eukaryota; kingdom Metazoa; phylum Arthropoda; class Insecta; order Coleoptera; family Scarabaeidae; genus Dynastes; species Dynastes maya. The sequence continues at coordinate 82,607 of JAROYE020000060.1, forward strand.
GAGAGGGGCAATGTTTTGTCCTTTCCACCGAGGCGATGGAATCTTTACCCCTGCGAAAGGACCCGGGAAATTTCCCGGGCTCCTTTTCACACTCCCCAAATGCGGGAACCCCCCCCCCGACCCCATTTTGGCCCCTTTTGCCGGGGACGTCAGAGTTCCCCGCCCATGATCACCTTACTGGCTAGTATGCGTTTACGACAAAATGAGGTTTTGAAAATATTAATTACCGGGATGGGCCCCGGGACCCCCCAAATCGTTTTCAAAATTTAAAGGTGAGTAGGACTCTCATTTTATCTTTCAAAAATCTCCCCAAAAAGGTTCGAACGCCCCCCGTCGTTTTGGCTTCATATAAATAAAGAGCGAACACCCTCCTCTACTAGAAATATGGGACGATAACCTAAAAAAAAATTCGAATTTTTGGGTTTCCCTTTGGATTTTTAGCTTTCCTCTCAAAGAAAAACCCACCCCCCCCATAAACCTTGATCTTTTTTTCCAAATTGAATAAAAATTTTAGTTTTAATTAAAAATGGTTTTTATTTTATTTTTGTCTTTCACGGGTTCCCAAAACCTCTACATATTTGACAAATTTTTAATTAAACTAGCATTGTCAACCCCAAAAAAATTACGTTTTTTCCCTTTATTAGATTATTATTATCCATCAAATGTTGAAATACCAAATTTCATTCGCATAATTATGACATACATTTTTCCCACATTTTTTGTCTTTAAAAAAAGGGTGTTTTGAAATGATAACGTAAAGATTTTCCCCCTACTACCCCTTAAAAAACCGTTTTACTGCAGAAAAAATAAAAAGCCTCTTGGGGAAATTTGGCAAAACCTTTTTTCTTATTTCCCCACTTGAAACGTCCCGTACGACCCGAAGCGTACCAATTTTCCACCCAAATTTTTCCCCCGTTTAAAAATTTAGAGATACAATTTTGAGAGAGGGGCAATGTAGGGGGCCCCTTTTTTTTTCCCCCCCCCGCACCCGAGGAATCTCTTACCCCCTCCCGCAAGAGCGGGAAATTTCCGCCTCCTTTTCCCCACTCCCACATACCCCAAAACGACCCTTTGACTTTCGTAAAAGTCAGAGTTCGCGACCATGATCCCCTTTAAACAGGCTAGTATCGCGATACGACACATGAGGTTTTTGGTAATATTAATTACCAGGATCGTCACTTGACTCCAGTGTTTGCAAAAATTTAAGGGGGTTGGGACCTCATTTTACCCATCAAAAACATAGCTAAGGGTTTTCCAAAACGCCCCCATCGATTTCCCCTTATATAAATAAAGAGCGACACATCACCTCTACTAAAAAATATAGACGAAAACCCTAAAAAAATTCGGGAATTTTTTGTTTCCTTTTAGATTTTTGGCATCCTCTCTAGAAAAATTTAACACCAAAACCTGCCCATTTTTTCAAATTAAATTTAAAATTTACGTTACGTAAAAATCTATAATGGTTTTTATTTTTTTTTTTGTTTTAAACGGGAAATTCCCAACCTCTAATATTTGATTTAATTTTAATTACTAGCATGCCCAAACACAAAAAAAATTACGTTTCTTATTTTAAAATTTAGATTTTAATTATCCCGATCAAAGGGTTGCAATCCCAAAATTCATTCCCCAAAATTTATGACATACATATTTCCACATTTCTTGCTTTACAAATGGGTGTTTTTGAAATGAAAAACGTAAAGATTTTGTATGTACCCATTTTAAACTCTTTAAATCCCATTTTGTATGTTAAAAGGCCCTATAAATCCTTTCATCGGGTTTTTTTAAATAAAAGAGCAACTCCCCTTTGGCCAAACCCACCAACGATTTAAATTTCATTTGGGGAATCGTTTAGTCAGCCGGAAAGCTTTATGACGACGACCGGCCGTTAAAAGGGATGTGAGAACCCTTTGCAAAAACAAAGGATAAAATTTTTATATATAAAATATTTTATATATATATATATTAATATATATTTTTTAATATAAAAATATATATATAAAATACGGGCCCCGGGGATAACAGGGGGGAAGAATCGACTTTAATTTGCTTCCCGGGTTGGTGAAAAAAATTTCTTACATTTTTTTAAAATAAGGGGTTTTATTTAACAATTGATTTTGCATAAAAAAAAATTGCCCACTGTTCGAACCCCAATGTTTTAACACATTCCCTCGCTTTTGGGGAAAAAAGTGGCACACCCCCTTTGCGAATTCCCAACAGTGTATGTACCCAGTGGGGCCCCCTGAAAAAACCCAAAACCCCATGTCTATCGCGGTATAAATTTTGTATACTACCCCGTACCTCCCCCAACTGTTGCCGGAATACCCCCCCCTTTATTGTATACCCCTCCTTTTAAAACTTTTTCCAAAAATCCCCAACTTTTTTTTGGTTTTGGTTTAACATTTAAGGGTTGCCCCAAATAACAGCATTATCACCCAGATCGGGGCTCCCAAAATTCTTTTACTAAAATAAAACCCGGGGTCCCTAAATAACGCAAAACAAAGAAATTCCTATAGATAAGTATGTTTTGTATTTTAAAAAACCTTTATCAGTTCTTTTTTATACAAAGTAACTCCCCTTCCCAAAACCCACCAACGACTAAATTTATCAGTTGGGAATTTTAAAGTCAGCCAGGCTTTAGCGACGGCTGGCCGTTAAAAAGATGTTGAAGCCGCGATAAAAAGGGATACAGATATTTTCCCCCAAAAAAGGGTATAACAGGGGAAGAATCGATTTAAATCCCTTATCGGGCCCTTGGTGAAAAAAATTTTTCCCATTTTTTTAAAATAATGGTTTTTTACAACCCAGTTTTTCCCCAAAAAAAAATAAGTGTCACTGTTTCGAACCCAGTATACACTTTCCCTGAACCGGAAAAAGTTTTGAAACCACGCTTTTGCAAATTCCCAACAATGTTTTGTATAAAGTGGGCGACCCTCCAAACCCTACCATCGTTTAACCCCCCTGTATCGTTTTTCCCCTATACTAGCCGTACCCCCCCCCCCCCCAATGTTCCCGGAATACACTTTTTGGGGAAAAGCCCCTATCTACATTTTCAAAATGCAACTTTCTGCGGGGTTAACTTTTATGTTGGCCCCAAAAACCCCCAAAGATTATAGCAGACCCGAGGCTGCAAAATTTTTAAAAACTAAAAAAAAAGCAGGCCCCAAATAACGCTAAACAAAGAAGCCTATGGGATAAGTATGCTTTAGTAAAACCTTTTAATTTCCCTTTTTATACAAGAGTAACTGCCTTCCCCAACCCCCAACGACTCAATACCCAGTTGGAATCTTTTATTTCACCCAGCAGTTTTATGACGCCGGCTGGCCGTTCAAAAATGTTGAACCCGGCTGCATAAAAAACGGATACAAAATAAAAATGGGGGGAAAGGTTAACGGGGGGAAGAAGACTTTAACGGGTTTCACCAGGTTTGGTACTTTTAATGCTTATGGGGGGAAAACAGATGGAGAATATTTGTTTAAAAACTTATGAGGAGGCGGAAAAATGGAGAAATTTTTTGTTTTTTTAATTTTGGGAGGCCCAGATAAAGGGGGAATAGTTTTTAAAAAATTTATATCCCCGCTACTTGGTCATAGGCCAGAATTTAATTTTACATCAAATTTTAATCAGAGAAAAAAAAAATTTCCCCACGGGACCTATGACATCATAAAAGGCGATATTTAAAATTTTAAATTTGTTTTTAGCAAATCGTTTATTTTACAATAGAATGACTCAGCGATTTTCCATCTAAGACCCAATACCCTATTTTTTAAGGCGTGCAAAAAAGGGACACTCGAGAATATTAAAACCCCCCTTTTTTAGCGCTAGCCCAAAGGGGTCCCCCAGAAGGGTATGACGCGGGGTTAAAATCTAAAAGGTTTTTGGACTTCCCAACATTTTCCCTTCACCTCCCTTCGACGAAAGGGGGGTTTCGCTTCCCCCACTTCCCCAAACATCTTACCCAAAGCGCCCCATTATAAGTTCCCTCTATCATTCCAGCTGTTACAGAACTATCGAAGATATTCATTCTTTTAAAAGGAATAAGTTTTTGTTAACCAAAAAACGACATTTTAAAAATTTCCGTTATAAAAATGAAAAACCCTTTTCAAAAGCTGTTTAACCCTGTTTCAAAGCTTTTTAGGCTGTTAAAGCTGTTTAGATGCTGTTCAAGGGCTGTTTAAAAAGATGTTTAAGCTGTTCAAAAAACTGTTAAAGGGGCCCCCTTTTCAGAAAGTGTTTGGGTTTGGGGTTCAAAAAGCTTTTCAGAACCCTGTGAAGCTTTTTAAGGTTTTTAAACGTTTTACGTTACAGGTGTGATACGTTCCCGGGTGTGAAAACGTTCCGAGTGTGAAAAACTTTCCGGGTGAAAATAAATCGTAGGGAAAGCTGTTTTTTGTGGAGGTGACTCATGTTTCAAAGTGTTTGGGGGGGTGGGGGGGGGAGTGGAAGGGTTTAATAGGGGGGGGTAAATGAGCGGGGAAAAATTTTCCCTTTTATCTATTTACAAAACCCACCCCCTTTAATTTCCCCCCCCCCTACCTACTACAAACCTTTTGACCCCCAAAAACATTTGAAACAGAGTAAACCCCCAAAAAACAACCCCCCTTCCCAAATACAAATGTTTTTACCCCCGGGAAACCCGAAACCCCACCGGAACGTATCACACCCGGAACGTATCACACCTGTAACGTATGTTTAAAGTTTAAAACCCCCTTCAACACCCTTCTGAACACCCTTCTTGAAAAACCCAAAAACAGCTTCTGAACACCCCCCTTGAAAAGCTCTTGAACAGCTTAAACAGTTTTCTAAACACCCCCCTTTGAACAGCACCCAAAAACAGCTTAAACAGCTTTTCTAAACAGCTTTTTTGAACAGCCTTTTAAACAGCTTTTTCCCAACACCCTTCAGTTAAAAAAACGATTTCAAAGGCCGTTTTTTGGGTTTTAAAAAGGGACATTTATTCTTACACAAAAAAATATCTTCGTAGTTTGTAACAGCGGGAAGATAGGGGGTAACTTATAATGGCGCTGGGGGAAAGATGTGGGTGAAGTGGGGTAAGCAAAACCCGCTTACCCTTTCAAAAGGGAGCTAAAGGAAATTGAAAAGCCCCAAAAAAACTCTTTGAGTTTTGAACTCGCGCATCCCTCTGGGGACCCGTTTTGAAAAACCCGCTATGCGTTATTAACATTCTCGAGTGTCCTTTCTGCACGCCTAAAAAAGGTTACCCAGGGGATCTTAGATGATATCCCCAAAGTTTTTTTTTTTTTTTAAATTATAAAAACATTTGCTATAAAAAAAATTTTAAATTTCAAATATGCCTTCTTATGTGTCATAGGTCCCGGGGCAAAATTCTTGAATTTAAAATTAGTTTGAAACATTAAATATCTGCCATAGACAAGTACCCTGATATAAGTTTTTAAAAACCCTTTCCCTTCTTTTGTCCCCCTCAAAGTATTAAACAACTTTTTCTCCACTGTCCTCCTCCTCATAAGTTTTTAAACAACAAATTCTCCATCTGTTTCCCTCATAAGTTATAGTCCCCAACCCGGGGAACCCATTTAAAGTCGATTCTTCCACCTGTTAAAACCCTGCCCGTATATATCGGTATCCTTTGTTATGCACCCGGTTTCCAACCCATCTTGAACGGCCAGCCGTCGTAAAAAAGCTGCGGCTGACAAAAACGATTTCCAACTAAATTTTAAAGTCTTTGGTGGGTTTGGCCCCAACCCGGGTTTACTTTGTAAAAAAGGAACTGAAAAAAGGAAATTTAACTAAACCCAAAACTTATCTTGGGAACTTCTTTGTTTGGGCGTTTTTTAAGGAGACCCCCCTTTTTTTCCCCAGTAATAGAATTTTGAAACCCTCGATCTGCGAAAAATGCTGTTTTTGGCCCAAACAAAATGTTAACCACAAGAATGTTTGGCCTTTTTCAAAAATTTTAGAAAAGGAGAAATAAAATAAGTGTATTTTCCGGGGCAAATTTGACGGTGGGGCCTAGTATAATACGGAAACCCGAAAAAACGATGGGAGGGTTTGGTGGGGGGTTCCCCAAACGGGGATAATACTTTTTGAAAATTCCCCAACGCGGGGTGAACACTTTCCGAATGCAGCAATGTGATCCCATGGCGTTCGAAACAGGGGGGGGGGGGGCCCCCACTTATTTTTAACCCCCAAAACTAGGTTGTAAATAAAACCATTATTAAAAATATGTAAGATTTTATTCCCCAAGCCTGATGAAGCAGTAAAGTCGATTCTTCCACCTGTTTTTAACCTTTCCCGGGATTAATCTGTATCCGTTGTTATGCAGGGGCCCTTAAAACATCTTTGAAGGGCCAGCCCGCGTCATAAAGCTGCTGGTTAAAACCAAAAGATTCCCCTATTTTAAATTCGTTGGGGGGTTTTGGCCCCAAGGCCATTTAAATCTTGTATAAAATGAATATAAAGGTTTTTACTACAAGCATCCCTATCTAAAAAGGAACTTCTTTGGGTTAAAGCGTTTTTAAAGGGAGACCCCCTTTTAAATTTTCTAGTAATAAAATTTTTGGCAGCCTCGATTTTTGCAAAATAATGCTGTTAGGGACCGGAACATAAATGTTAACCACAAGAATGTTGCTTTTGGAAAATGTAGATGGGGACCCCTTAATACAAAAAAAGTTTATTCCCCCCCCCCGGCAAAAAAGTGCAGGTACTGCTAGTTTTAATATGAACAGCGATAGACGATGGAAAAGGGGGCAGGGGTCCCGATTTGAATACATACACTGTTCCCAATTTCCCCCAACGCTTTGTGCACATTTTCCGAATGAAAGCAATGTTTTATAAAAGGGCCGTTCAAAAACAGGGGACATTTTATTTTTATCCCAAAAATCAAAGGTTTTGTAAAAAACCCAATTTTTTTTAAAAAAATGTAAGATTTTTTTCCCCCAAAAGCCTGGTGGAAGAAATTTAAAATCAATTCTTCCACCTTTTATCCCGGGCCGGGTATATAAAATAAAATTTGTATCCGTTTTTATGCAAGGGCTTCTCACATCTTTGAACGGCCGGCCGTGTCATAAACCCTCCCGGCCCCTGACTAAACGATTCCAACTGTATGGTCTTTTGGGGGGTTGGGAAAGGGCCCAGTTGCTTTTTGTTATAAAAAGGGAAACTGATGAAAGGTTTTATAGCCTCTAACAAAACAAATGCATTTAAAGATTTTTAAAGTGGCTACATACCCAAAAATATTTACTTTTATCATGAAAAAATAAACCCTTTTTGAAAGAACCAAGAAATGGGGAAATTTATGTTTTGTCAAAATTTAGGGGGGGTTTTTTGGGGGGGGGGGGGGGGGTTTTTTTTTTTTTTTTTTTTTTTTTTTTGGAATTTAGGTTTGAAACAATTGATCGGATAAATAATATTAATAAAGTAAAAAAACGTAATTTTCTTGTGTTGACAATCTAGAAATTTTAAAATTAGGTCAAATATGTAGAGGTTGGTAACCCGGGTGAAAAGAAAAAATAAAAAAATAAAAACCATTAAATTATACAAACGTTTTTTTATTCAATTTGAAAATAGGGGGTCAGGTATGGTTTTAAGTTTTTTAGAGAGGATCCCCCCCAAAAATCTAAAGGAATCAATAAATCTGAAATTTATTGGGTTTAAATGTTATATTTCTAGTAGGGGAAAGGGGTTTTCGCTTTTTTATTTATAGGGAACCCCAAACCGATGGGGCCCTTTGGGGAAATCTTTTAGCAAAGGTTTTTTGATGAAAAATTTTTAGATTTCCCCCCATTTAAAATTTATGAAAACGACGGGGGTCCGGGGACTACCCGGGGGAAATTTAAAAATTAAACAATCCTCATGTTTTCGTATCGCGATACTAGCCTGTAAGGTGTCTGGCGCGAACTCTGACGCCCACAAACGTAAAAGGGGTGTTGAAATATGGGCCCCCCAGTGTGAAATGGAGCGGAATTCCAGCCCCTTGCCCCCGGGGCGTAAGAGATTCCATCGCCTGGGGGAACGGAAAAAAATACTTTGCACCCCTCTCAAAAAATTGTTTTCTCTAAATTTTAAACAGGTAAAATTGGGGTTTCATAGTACCCCCCTCGTCGTACGGTAGGGGCAAGTGGAAAAAGAAAAAAAGGTTTAGCCATTCCCAAAAAGAGGTTTTTTTATATTTTTTCCCCATTTAAAACGGTTTCCCTTTTGAACCCCAAAAGTACCCCAAAATCTTCCCTTATCATGCAAATCACCCATTGTAAAGAGCAAGAAATTTTGGGAAATTTTGTATGTAATAATTATCCCAAATTGAATTAGGTTTTTGCAAAAATTTGTGGGAATAAAAAATATCTAATAAAGTTAAGAAACGAAATTTTTTTGTGTTGCCCAATGTTAAAAAATTTAAAAATTAGTCAAATATGTAGGGGTTTGGTAATCCTGGGGGAAAGACAAAAATAAAAAAAAAAACCATTAAAATTTATTACGAAATTTTTTTATTAAATTTTTGAAAATTTTGGTCAGGCTATGGTGTTAGTTTTTCTAGAGGGATCCCAAAAAAATCTAAAGGAATCAAAAAATTCGGGAATTTATTAGGTTATCGTCTAATTTCTAGAAAGGGGGATGTTTTCCCCTCTTTATTATATAAAAGCAAACGACGGGGTTTTGGTTCGAAATTTTTAGCGAGATTTTGAGAAAAAATGGGGAGTCCCAACTCCATTTTAAATTATGGAAAAACGACGGGAAAGTCGCTTTGACTATCCTGGAATTAATATTACAATCCTCTTTGTGTCGTTTTCGCGGATATAGCCAGTAAGGTGACCCATGGGTCGCGAACTCTGACGCACAAAACTTTCCAAAGGGGTTTCCGCCTCCCATAGTGGCAGTGTAAAGGGGGGGAAATTTCCAGCTCTGCGAGGCGAAAAAGAGATTCCACGCCTGGGGGAAACGGACAACATTTCCACTCTCTAAACATTGAAATCCCCTAAATTTTAAACAGGAAAAAATTGGGTGATCATAGTCCCCCTCGCTCGTACGGAAAGGGGTCAAGTGGGAAAAAAAGAAAAAGGGTTTTAAGCCAAAACACAAAGGGGCCCCTTTTATATTTTTGAAAGAAAAAACGGCTTCTTTGAAGCTAGATTGTTTTCCCACCCCATCAAAAAAAGTTCTTTCCCCCTTCACAAATTTTTAAACCCCCAGGTACCCCCCCTGTAAATTTTACAAAATTCCCCAACCTATGCTTTTTATTTCGGTTCTTTCCCCTCTTTCTTTAATAGGAAAATTTCCGAATATATTTGAGGGTGTTTAAAAGTTGTGCCGTTTAGACACTTTTAAGTAATTTTGATTTTTTAGTAAATCCCTCCTGTAAAAACCCCCCAAAAACCAAAAAACCCCCCTCCCCCAAACCCACTTTTTGGGAATTTTTAAATTTCCCCCCCCCCCCCAACCTTTTACCCCCTTTCCATTCTTACGATAATATTTTTCGAGTACGGGAAAATTTTCAAAAAAAACATTTAAAAAAAAAATGTCGGTGAAGTTTTATGAGGGGAGTCACGATTTATACAATACCCAACGAAGATCGAAGGGGCGCAGTGGGTACATGGCGACCCCATAGAAGAAGATTTTCAAAAAGAATTTAAGGGAATTTTTGGGAAAAGGGGTTTTAAGCCCTTTGTTTTTTTGCCCCCAACACAGAGAAAAAATATACCCTTAGCGATTTGAGGATCCCCGGTAATCCCTACGCAGGGATTTTTAAAGCTCCTGACCCTTTTCACCTAAAAAAAATGAGCATCACGGGTGAAACGCAACATAATCTTCCCAAATTTTAAAAAATATTGTGGAACACTTAAAAAATTTTGGGCGGGGATTAACCCCCTTGCGCCGTTTTCGTCCGTCCCCCTTGTCCCCGATCTTTTGTTCCCCCCGCAAAATTTTACGTTCTCCATAGTTTTCCCCCAAAAACGGGATTTTTCATGAGTTTTGGGAAAAGATTCTTTCCAAAAAACTTCCATTTTCTCCGGCCCCCCCCCCCTTGGTTCCCCCCAGCGTTGTGTTCAGGTCGATATATGTTTGAGAATGGGGATTTCTTAAATCTTAAGGGTCTATTTATCTTTGGGCAAATGTATCCCCCGCTAGATAAGCTTGGGGGTTGCGGGAGTGGACAAAAGGGATTTTTTTTCCTTACTGTACAGGGTGGCCAGATCTTTTTATACCAGACCCCGGGGAAACTTGCTTGGTAGGCCCCATCGGAAGGGCCCTTTGTCGATCGTGAATGTGCTGTGGATATTCTAGATGACCTCCAGAATATATCCCTTTCCCGGGTTTTTCGTCGGGAACGTGGAAATTCAAAATTTCCCCCTTTCCCCAAAACCCCTTCGAGGCCTCCAAATCGGCAAAAAGAATGCGACATCGCCCCGTGTACATGGCATTATATCGTAAACATTTGGGGAAGTGCTGGGGAAAGCGGGATTTGTAGTCCGGGATGTAAATTTTTGTTTGGGTTTGGGTACCTGAAACAAAAAAATATGAATTAGCAATTTTAAAAAAAAAAAAATAATTCGCATTATACCCTTTAAAAAGAATTTCTTCATGCCCCCTTTGAATGCCTTTTTCCAAAACATCAAGGTGTCCACCCTCCCGGAGAGTGTTTTAATTCCAAAGGTTTGGTGCTTTAAATGGCGTCCCACCCAAAGTTTCCCGGGGGCGGTGTAAAAATGGGCGCATTTAAGCCCATTTAAATTTTTGGGGCGCAGCTTTCCCGGAAATTCTCGAAGACGTCCGCGAGCAGTTAAAACGGGCAGTCTTCATAATTTGATCCAATACTCCCCCCAAGGTCTGGCATTTTAATTCCCCCAGGGGCCCCCTGCGCATGCTCGTAATTTGCGCCTGCTAATTTGGGGGTATTGGGGCAGGTTTGTTTTGAAAAGCCTTTTTTCGGTGGGGAGCTTTTCCCTCGCTGAGCCTTTTCCCAAAAAAGACATGGAGCTATAGGGGAATACGCCTTTTTCTTGCAGGGTGGCGTCCTCAAAAAAAGGGTCTCGAGAGGGGTACTCTTCCAAATAAGAAGCCAGCTTCTTAACGAAGACGCCCTAAAACCCCGGAAAAAGGTCGATAAATTTAAATTTAATGTGAAAGTCGTCCCGGGGGTGCCAAACCCTAGCTTTAAAACTGTCGGTATTGTGGGAATGGGCTTTTTTAAGTGGCCGGATTGCCCAATTTCCCCCACCAGCAATAAAATTCCGAGAATCGCAAAGGGTACTTTCCCACCGCGGGGTGACGTAAAAATTTTTTTACGTCTAAAAAAGTTTTTAAGGTAATATTTTACAATATTTATTATCTTGATGGGGGCCCTGTTTAAAAAATTTCCCAGAATCACTAAAGGGTAATTTCTACCGTTTCTATTTAGTTATTCGAAATGAAAAGAGACTCAGGTTCGTGTGTTAAAAAAATTCCCGGGAAATTTCGAACCGCGGGGTGCATGAAGTTATGGAGCGAATGGTCTTTAAAATGCGCGGGGAATTTTGGGGTTAATTAAATAAAATCCGCGAGATTAGAAAGTTAATTAAATAAAAAAACCCCGAGGTTGGGCGTTAATTAAATTTAAAATTTCCCCCGAAATTTATCCCCGAACCGCGGATGCATGAAGTTATGGGGCGCGAATGGCTTTAAAAATGCGCGAGATTGGGCGTTTAAATTTAAAAAAATCCGCGAATTAAAACGTTAATTAAAAAAAAAATCCGCGAGGGTTTGGGGGTTAAAATTAAAAAAAAATTCCGCGAAAAAAATCCGCGAACCGCGGAAGCATGAAGTTATGGGACGCGGGGTGGCCCCTTTAAAGTGCGCGAGATTGGGGCGTTAATTTTAAAAAAAAATCCGGAGATTTTGGGGGTTAATTAAATAAAATTCCGCGAGGGGTTTGGCCCTTTAATTTAAAAAAAATTCCGCGAAAAACCCAAACCCCGAAAACCGGGGGATGCCCTGAAATTTGGGACGCGGGGTTTTTCTTTTAAAGTTTTCGCCCCCCCGGGTTGGGTGTTTTAAATTAAAAAAAAAAACCCCGAGATTGGGGGTTTAAATTAAAAAAAATTCCGCGAGGGGTTTGGCGTTTTAAATTAAAAAACGTGAGCCGTTTAATTTAAACATCAATTCCCCGGGAAAAAACCTAAAATTCCCCGAAATTATCCGCGGATGTCGGTTTAATTTTTAAATTAGCCGCGGAAAGCGGGGAATAAATCCCCCCGGGTCAAAAGCGCGAAAAAAACCGCGCTCGCGCCTGGGCCCGTGGGCCCCAAAAATGGGCCCGTAAACCCCGTAGTTACCAATTTTGTTTTTTTATACATTGCCTATATGATTTTTAAAGGGAAAAAAAATTATTTATATTTTTTTTTTTTAAATAAAAAATTTTAAATTTTATTTTTTAAACCCAAAGGGGCATGCAATTTTTTCCTTTTCAAGTAACATTTACGGAAAAATTTTTTTTACCCTCGCGGTTCGTTTCTAGTTTACCCCAAAGCAGAATTACGTAAACATAGTGGTTTTACTTAATTTCTACGTATAAATTTCAACAAACTTTTATTTCTAAAAACAAATTTAAAAAGGAATTAGTTTAAAAAATTAAAAACTTTGCTTAAATTTATCTTTAAGGGTTGGGGAATTTTAAAACCCCAGAAGAGCCCCGATAAAAAATTTTTTTAACGCCGTGAACTGATTTAAATCGTGGAAGTTTTATAATTTAAAAAATTTACAAAAAAAGTTTTACTTAAACAACCCCCCCTTATCACTAAAAAAGAAACCCCCCCTTCACATTTTCCCCTTCCCCCACCGTTTTCCCATCCCTTTAAATTTAAATTATAATTAAAAATAAGAGCATGCTTGATTGTCGATACATATCTGTAACTCCACTTGACATGCATTAATTAAAAGTACAACATGGAAAGTACACACTACACCAGTATAAAATCAAACATACCCAAACATTGAACTCGAAGCAAAAAAACAGATGATACCTACAGCAGATACCTATCAATGTAGGCATATGTTCTGTCCGTGCGCGAGTGTATGTAAGTGCATTTAGCTGCAGTTACGCTTAACAGTACGCATAAAAATATTTGACAAACTCTCGTAAAGCTGTAGTGGTGTCTCGTTCGAATTTTTAGGAATTGACGCTAGCCCGGTTTTTAATTTGATCGGGGGAAAAAATTCGTTTTGAAATTCCCAACTGTTATTTCCCCGTCAAAACTATTAATATCGCAAGGGCCCGACGTTTAAAAAAACAGGTTTTTTGTAAGGTAAATACTTAAACCCTTTTTTGCCCTTCTTAAGAATTTCTACTAAAAAAAAGATATGTGAAAACTATAAGGGTTTTTGTAAAGGGGACCCCGTTTAATGGCTATTAAAGTTGTTCATATTCTACTATTTCGGTAACTGGTGTAGCACCTAATCCAACGAAGAACAGAAAATAATAAAACCAAGGGATAGGCAATTTTGTATATTTATACAAAATGTTCGTTCGATAGAGTTCGGAAGAGGATTTTTTTTTTATTTGTAGGTTTAGCAGAAAAATTCATTCTTTATAAAAATGTCTGGTTGTCTTGAAACTACAATTTCGAATAATCAGATTTGGGATTTCTAACAAGGGGACATATGATGTGTTACTTCAGAAACGTAAAACCCGGGCTTTAATAGGGGGACTGGAAGCTTTGGGCTTCGGTCTTGAAATTTCAAAAATTTTTAATTGGAAAGGCTTTTAACATGTCCTACTGCAGCGGAGAAAATTTAATTTGTATCTAAAGATTTTTAGAAAATTTTTCGAAGGTTTTAAAATTAGTTTTGTTTTCGAAAAATTGTTTATTTTCTCTTAAACACCTTTTTTTTTTCTTTAAACCCCAGTTGACTGTATTTTCATAAAAAAGCTTGCCCTTTTACATATGGGCCATTTGATGTTGTAGGTCGGGAGGGCAATATAAATGTGGTTACCATGAAAACGAGGGGTTTTTAAATGTAGGTTTTGCAAAATTTCCCATCCAATTTTAGTAATTTTCAATTAATTACTTTTAAAAAAAATTTAATTTATATTTATTAGTAAAAAATTTGTGTCTCACTTTCACGTTGGGTTTTTGAAAATTATTGTGAGTGATAGTTACTGGGTTAGCTAAAAAGCAGATTTTGCTATGCTAAGCACAATTGAACTAAATGGAGAAAGATTACACATAGGCTTTTTTAAACCCGATTTCGGGAAAATAACCTATTCAAAAAAAAAACAAAACCGAAAAACAGGGGAAAAATACAATAAGGTTTCTTTAAGGGTTCAGTGTTAGAGATGTAAAAACCAGCCCTGCTTTGGTAGGAAAATCAATCAATCAATCAATCGATAGTCTACTGCATTTTTGAAATAAATGTAATGTGCTGCAATCCTTTCAGCATAGTTTTTTGAGGGGAGGAAGTGTTAACACTGCTTTGAACGTATATGGGAATGGTGTGACTTCGACATTGGACAAGGGAGACTTATCACTTGGTCTCTTTATAGATCTAACCAAGGCATTTGACACAGTTAGTCATGACATATTAATTAGTAAATTGGAAATTTATGGAATTCAAGGTGTTGCACGTGATTGGTTCCAATTTTATCTTACCGGTAGAAGTCAATGTGTTCATGTGAATGGTTGCGACTCCGGTTTACTCACGGTCGGTGCAGGAGTTCCTTAGGGCTCCGTATTGGATCCTACATTGTTTCTCTTATATATTAACGACCTGACCCATTATATACGGTGTGAGGGGTCGTTAGTAGTTAACTACGCGGATGACACCAATGTTTTAATAGTTGGACGTAGCAATCAGGAGTTGTTAGAAACAGCAAGTACTCAACCAAGTAACACTGTGGACAAGAAACAATAAGTTATATATAAATCTACAAAAAAACAATAATAGTGCCACTTGGTAACAGGCAGACATTTGGTGTTTTGAGTGGTGGTGACGTCTCGCTGTGTGTATCTGGATCTGCTTCAGTTCTTGGCCTTACGGTTGATCGTCTTTTAAGATGGGAAAACCATATAGACTTGCTCTGCTCTAAACTGGCCAAAGCGAATTTCACACTACGATCACTCTCCAGATACTGCGAAGCTGATATCCTGAGGACGCAATATTTTGCATGTTTTCTGTCGTTGCATGCGTACGGGATTACACATTGGAGTCGATCTGCAGACATTCAACGCGTTTTCATTTTAGAAAAAAGAGCTATCCGCATTATATGTCGATTAAATTAAACTAAATAAATTATTATTATTATTATTATTATTATTATTATTATTATTATTATTATTATTATTATTTGCGGAATTTCGGAAAAAGAACAATATTGGCCAGTGATTCGATTTCTTGTTTTGGATGGGAAAACGTATGCAGTAATTAAAGAGAAGTCGGATGTAGTTTATAAGGATCATGCACGTACCATGACTACCATCAGATACTGGTTTAATGAATTTAAGCGTGGTGGAACATCCGTCTTTGATGAGGAGCGGTCAGGTCGTCCTATAGGGATGACTACGGACGATATGATCAATAAAGTTCAAAATATCGTGTCAGTAGAGCGCCGAGTGAAGATTAGAAAGATTGCTAATATGGTAAATATCTCAGTTGAACGTGTGCAAAACATCCTTCACAAAAAATTAAGTACGAGAAAGCTATGGCGACGATTTTGTGGAATTTGTAAGATATAATCTTCATTGATTATTTGGAGAAGGGAGGAACAATCACGAGACATGCTGATTTATTGGACCGATTCGGCGCTGAACTAAAGAGAAAAAGGCTCCACCTAGCGAAGAAAGAATTCTCTACCATCATTATAAGGCCTCAGCACTTGCGAGAGCAAAACTAGTTCAATTACGAGAAGAATTTTGCCCCCCGTGACTCCAAGCTTGAGAAAATGGCTTGGCGGAAAGCGGTTCACGTCAAATGAAGAGGTCATTGCCGAACCAAAGGCCTGTTTTGCAGAGTTTGACAAATTCTATTATTTGCATGGCCTAAAAAGGTTAGAACATCGCTGGACCAAGTATTGTAGTACTCTAGTTTGCATTTTCGAACACAACTGTCATTACCAGCACGTATAGTGTGTTCAGTATGGCCACTCATTCAATGTGAAATACCCCTGATTTTATTTAATAATTTCGCACATATAGAACATTTCAGTATACAGAGCTACAAGGAGATTATATTAAGAAATAAATGTACTAAATGCAAAACAATTGCGTTGTCTTCCTTAACACGGGTATTTATCATACCATCCTCGTCCAGTCGTCTACTTCGTTGTAATCTAAGTTTGAACAGAGAAAAACGTTGGTACAATTTTAAAAGGAGAAATTCATAATAGCACTATGATTACAAAGAAAATGTTTTATACTATAAGGCTCTTATGTTGTTGATTAAGTAGAAAAAAAATTATTTCATCCGCTATTACAGGCAGTCCAGGATGAAAAGGGCAACAAGGTGGAAGCGAAGGTAAGAAATGCCATTTTAAGAAGTCAATATGTTCTTAGTAACACCAAAAAACGTAGGTCAAAAAGGTAAAAGAGGCGATGAAGGGTCAAGAGGACAAGATGGCATTCCCGGTTTGCCTGGTTAGTAGTTATAATACGTACACAGCTGCAGACTATATTCCCTTTTACATTTATAGGTTCCAAAGGTGATCGAGGGGATGTTGGCCCTGCTGATTCTCCAGGGTTGCCAGGTTTGTCTTAGAAAATATATCTAAATATTTCAACTGATTTTTTTCCTTTTTTAAAAATAAAGGGAACTAGTGGAGTGTCTAGGAGGACCTGTGGCCCAAAAAGGTTTTGGCCCGATCAATTTACAAAAGGAATTTTTAATCCCTAAAAATTTTTAAATTTGATTATTACAGGAGAGAAGTGTGAAGCTGGAGTGTGTACATGTGGTGCTCAACCAGAACTGATCATAGAAAAAAGGGCACATAATTTTAGAAAAAATACCTGATTTTTTTAGTTTTTTTCTGTGCTTTTTTAACAATCTTCGGGAAAACTAATTTAAAATTCTTATTGAATAAAATGCTATATCAAATCCAACTTCTTGAAAATGACCACCAAACCTAATTGTTTTTCATTTTTTTCCCAAACCTTTTTCTTTTTAATTAACAATTTTTTCTTCGCTGGCGGCCTTTAAAAAGGCCCGCCTGTTTTTTGCTAAGCTGAACAGAATTTCTTTCGGGTCCGGGTCTGTACCCCCGGGTAAATTGTACCCAAAAAAGGGTGGTTTTTCATTAAAATTGAACCCTAAACTTTTTTTGCACAAATAAGCCAGTCAATAAAAAAACCAAAACGACAAGTGGTAAAATATTCCCTTTTTAAAAGGGGAAAAAAAATGAAAGGGCGGGGTTAAAAATAGGGTTAGATATACACACTGCCCCGGATGGAGTTGAAAAGGGGAAAAAAATTTTTTCTTATTGTTTTACGGCAAAATTTCTTTTTTTTAAAAAAATTTTTCTGCTTGTTGAAAAATGCGTTTACCATCAGAAAATCAAAGGGTTAAGTGTAAAAATGTCCAAAAATTTAAGATAACTTTGGAAAAAGGTTAAAGAAAAAAAATTTTCATTTTTTGCTTTTTTGGTAGTTTAAATAAAAAATTTAAATCAATTAAAAAACCCCAAACAAAAAAAATTCTCCAATTCCCCAAATATCTCCACCCTTTTTTAAATGAATTCACCATAGACTTTACGTATGGGGGGTTTGATTAATTTATTTCTTTAAACCCGGCGCCCCTGTTTTCGTGCTTTTCTATTGCTCATCAGCGGAAAAGCCCTTCTGTAAAATTTTTTGTTTAAAAGTACCCCAAAAAAAAAATCGATAGGTTTTAAAGGCCCGATCTAGCAGGAAAAATTTTTGGTCCAAATTTTCCCGCCCTTTTTTCTTCGAACGGATCTGTCAACCACGGGCCGTCCCAAAAAGCTTTGAATGATGGGGGCCCACCCGTCTTGTTCCCCAAAAAATGTTTACGCCGAAATTGGCTAGGGGTTTAATTTTAAAAAAAGGGTTTAAACTACTTTTCCCAAATGACGCACATAAACATGTTGATTCAAATTCTCGTCAATAAAAAAGGGGACCAACGATTCGTCTTTAAAAAAATTCCGCACCAAACTTTCACTCTTTTATAACGTTAAATTCTTTTTTGAATGACGTATTTTGGGGGTTTTTAAAAACCCCCAATGGCGACTGTTTTGGACAAAACGTCCCTTTTGGTGAAAGAAGGTTGTTTCATCAGTAAAAAAGATCATTCTGTAAAAACGTGAATTTACGAGGAAAATTTCCCCCCAAACCCATAAAAAAAAAATCCAATGGTTTCCCCTCTTCATCTTTTTTTCAAGGTTGTCGGAGTTTTTTTTTTTTAAAACGGCCAAAATTTGTTTTCTCCAAAATTTTTCTTTGCGAATGGTTTTACTAATATTCAGTCTTTGTGATCTTTCCCCCGTAAAGATAACTTTGGTGTTTCTATCACTGAATCTAATGCCAAAATTGAGCCGTATCGTTTTCTTTTAAGACTTGAAATTTTGTTTTTAACTAAAAAAATTCAAAAACTGTTTACTTTTCTCTAAAAGAAATTTTCATGTTTAATTTCTTTATGGAATTCTTTTACTTTTTCTTAGTTTTTTATGTTTGGTAAACGTATTATTCAACAAGCAAATTTTTTTTAAAGAATGACTTTTTGTCGAAAAAATCAATAAAAAAATTTTGTTTCCTTTGTCAACTCAACCGGGACAAAAGTGTATTTAAAAAACCTTTTTTAAAGGGAAGTTTGTATCATTCTAGTTTTTTTTTGACGAGGTGAAGCAGGGGTTTTGACCTCTTCCCTCAATTTTTCCCCTAGTCGGTAAATTTTTTATCCCTATCTTTAACAAAAAGATGTGGTCCCAAAATGCTTGAAAGAAAATTGTAAAAACTTCTTTTTTTCGTACCAGCCCGTGTTTTTTTGGCCCACCTGTACTAGTAATCGGATATTGCGCTGTACCAGTATTACTTATTTATATCTTATGGTACGCGCTAGTTTTTATTGAGTTTAATAAGGTCGCTATTTCATGCAATAGTTCGTGTAGAAGCCGACAGGAAAATATTACAGTAATAGTAAGTTATTTAATGATCGTGTAGATGGGTAGTTTGAAATGAATACTCGCATATTTTAAAACCACCCATTTTCTTTTTTTAACTAATATAAATGGTATCAGCGAAGTGTGGAGAAGATTGGATAAGCAACTGATTTATACTCTTTACATAAAATTTGGGGTTATACCGGTTTACTTGAGCCCCAAGAAATTTATCTTATGGGAAAATAGCCAAATAAATCTATGGGATGTTTAAGATAAATTGTGTTACGTGTTATTGACAATAGAAATTATTAGAAAAATTTACCATATTGGGTTTTTATTTTCATGGGGGTCGGTTTTAACCCATTTTAATATAAAATTAGAATTTAAAAGTACAGAACCAAAAAAATAAGGGGAAAAAAAAACCAATTTTGGCGTTTCTTATGCCCCATATCAGCAGCAGCTCTATCGAATACATGCTTGTTAGTTGTACATTTTTCAGCAGATACAATTTGTGACAATTCTCGTTTTAACACTCCTTCTTCAAAGGTAATGCTTTTTTCGGTTAACCTTGTACAATTTTCATTTTTTTTGGTGGGCCCTAGTTTGGGTTTTTTTTCCAAACT